>CM068368.1:524098303-524648303 GCA_034769895.1 Magicicada septendecula
AATTTTCTTGATTAATACAGAATTTAAAATGTCCAATTACAGTACATGATTAATATTCATTTGAAATAAGTTATACTGTATTCCGACTATACAACATTTTTTCAGACAAAATTAAAACATGTTATGGCAGTTTTAAAGAACAGAGAAAGTCTTATAAAAATATTTATTCACCAACAAAATTAAGATGACCTTAAAAAATCATGTATTTGGTTAGACAGAGTTAGCTGTCTAACACGATAAAAAACAGTTTTCGAATCGAAAATTTCTAGCAAATTGCTCGAATTTCTTGACAAAACTCTGGAATATACTTTAAAATGTTGTAAATAACATGAACCTTACTGATACTCGGTGAATAACCGAACTCAATTTTAAAAATTCGTCGATGTTCAACGAAATTTATGACCATCTTCATAATAATTGTAAGACGATTTCCTGTAATAGAAAAACGGAATCGGGAATAACAAAATTATTCTACAGAAGACAATTAATTCTGTCGACACACTGATAAAATTATTTAAAATTTAAACAGTAGTTCTCCAAACCATGATGCGAGTGTTACATGCCTAGTATTCGTGGTTGATATTATTAACTATGTTAATAATCTTTATACTAGGAATTCACTAGTATTTTATTAAGTTAGTTTATGAATTTAGGAATGTGCCTCTTTTCAATCTGCTTCTCCCCGTCATCCAAACAAATCACGAAATCTTAGCATGACTGTGCAGTAATTTCATGTCACTTTGAGTATGACATATTGCAGCTTGTTCAATAGTTCTTAACAGATTCACGTTTGGAGTGATGCGTCTTATCCAGTTCGTGTGAAAGTGTCTGCGTCTTATCATGCGACCACTTCAACAGTTAACAGCTGCCAAGAAATCTGGCAAGAAAAACCTCTTCCAACTCATTACGTCATAAACGATAGTCACTTTCGTTCAATCGGAAATGTTTTCCATTGACAGGTCACCAGAAACGGATTAAATAAACTTTATGATGTGGTTTAATGACGTCTACCTAGCTTCTCAGAGGTAGCTGAATTACCTAATTTTCTTGATTAATACAAGAATTTAAAATTTCCAATTACAGTACATGATTAATATTCATTTGAAATAAGTTATACTGTATTCCGACTGTACAACATTTTTTCAGACAAAATTAAACATATTATGGCAGTTTTAATGAAAAGAGAAAGTCTTATATAAATATTTATTCACCAACAAAATTAAGATGACCTTAAAAAAAATCATGTATTTGCTTATATGGGCGGCAAGATATTGAAAATTTGTAAAATAAACCCTTGGATCTACCTCAAATTTTAAAATACAATTACAGTAATCTACCTGGTAAAGAATAGTTTTATTTATTTTGATAAATGTTATTCATTTTGTAATATACAATTTAAATTATCTTTATACTAGGAATTCACTAGTATTTTATTAAGTTAGTTTATGAATTTAGGAGTATTTAGGAGAATATAATTATCTCGTGCATCTACTACCAATGTTTAAAGTAAATATGTACACAAACAATAAACCTATTTGATGTCTATACAAGTTTTCAGCCATCCACTGAGACATCTTCCAAACAATAAAAATAAAAACGAAAATATTCTAAATAACAGATCGTGTACTATACTATAGAATACTATATGTGCAAAGGCTATTTACTTATATGCTAAAGTAATAGTTTTCACTAAAAACGTTCTTAAGATGCTACTACAAAAATATTATTAGCCTAAACAGAGGAAAACAAAAAAGACACACACACACACACACACACACACACACACACACACACACACACACACACACACACAATAAGTAATGGGATGTAAATCAATAAGATATAATAGAAGTAATAGATTTGATAGAAAGAAGAAATCATTGATGAAAATGTATTGTGTTTCTGAATTAACAAACGCATGAATGAAATCAGAACTGATTGTATTTTATTTTTCAGAACGAACTGAACACCGAATACGATTTAGACCTACAACTCTTTTAATCTACCAGTATTACATAGCTTAACAAGGCAAGTATTTTGGACAATTATTAAACAGAGTAGTTTTTTCATCTTCTGTGAAAACGCATTGGAAACCAGTAGTAAAATATATTTTATGCATTTTATTTTATATTTAATAAATAAGTTTTCAATTAATAAATACTTGCTGCAAGTATATTTTATTAAATTATATTGTTGTATTTTCACCTGACACGTTTCACGGAATTAAAACGTGAAAATTAAATTAATATTAATTTAAATTAAATATAAATATTTTACATTTATAATTTTATTCTATATTATATTATCTATTTTATATTTACGTATTATTTTATGCAGAACATTTCTAACAATGGGATTATTTATAAAATACTAAGAACCTGAAAAGATCAGGAAAGTTAACATCAAATGTGTGAAGTACGGCAGTGATTCATCGGAAGCGTGTAACCAGAAAAGAATCTCTATATTGGTGCTAGAGGAGGATGGAGACAATAAAGTAGACTGACCAAATGGTTTAACATGGAGCCGTAGAAAACAGAAACATTTGGTAACAATAGACTGTTACATTATTTATGTGAATTCGGTGCAGGTTTGCTGTGTGGTGGTTACTTGCTGACGTCTTTGGGGAAATTCACCGTCAGTGTCGAATGTCACATAGACACCACCGATAATACAACGGTAAACGTTAGAAATGATCACTTTAAACTAAGTTACAGTGAATTCAACAATTATCCACTAACCCAAAACACACTATTCACAGTTCATAATCTTCTTTAATAATAAACTAATTTCTGTGTCACAATAACACCTAAACAGGAGAATGTAATTAGAAAACAACGTGGGTCGGCCACGTTCTGAGATGTGATTCTCCGCGTCGTGAGAGAACGTTAGAGGATGTAGCAAGTCTAGGAATTCAGTCTGTGATTGATGGTAAGTTTCAAATAAATATTGGGAACTAGAAAGAAAAACAGAAGATAGGACAATGTGGAGGAATAACTTCAGAATCAACATATTCTCTTTAACAGAATGTTAATGAAAGAGTGAATACAGGAAACGTATACTCGCTGTCAACGATGGCGTTGTGATCATAGCCTGTTTAAGACGATTTACTCTATACCTCATTGAACCCAAACAAAAGTAAAACAGTAGAAATTAGTAACAATATTTTATTCCTGAAGGTACAGAGTTTTACAAATTTTGTGTGGACTGTGATAACAGACAAATTAAACACTTGTATTTCTACGTTAATACAGTGTAAAATGTTAGTGAACTTGATTACTTGATTGGTTCATGTATGAAGAAGGTAATGTAATATCTCTTTGCATTGAACGGCAATCGTATAGGTCTAGTTGTGTAGGCCTTTGCATTTGAACAGCAATTTTAATGCATTTATCTTTTAACAATATATAAAATTATAGCAATGTAACTTATAATCGGGCTGCTGTCGTATAAAATTTAGAGATCTGAAATGTTTACACTTTTACACACACAAACGTAAACGTACAAAACACACACACACACACACACACACACACACACACACACACACACACACACACACACACACACACGATCAGAGAGAGAGAGAGAGAGAGAGAGAGAGAGAGAGAGAGAGAGAGGAGAGAGAGAGAGAGAGAGAGAGAGAGAGAGAGAGAGAGAGAGAGAGAGAGAGAGAGAGAGAGAGAGAGAGAGAGAGAGAGAGAGGCAGACAGAGAGGCAGACAGAGAGTTTAAATAAAACTTATATAATATAGATATACGAATACATAAGCAGACGTATCGTGATTTATTGCGAATACACATTAATAACACAAAAGCAAAACGGTGTTCCTCATATATAGGCGGCGTTTACTTCATGTAATATGTAGGCCTACTATACATACGCATAAATAATAATTATTTTTAATTTCATTACTTACTTTCCTCACAGTTGATATTTTTATTAGCCGATATTAAAAAAATAATAGTAATTTAAATAAATGTAGTAGAAAGCAAGTAGAGAGTAAGTAAAGAGTGTCAAAATTTGGTCTTCAACTCCAAGTTTTTAAACAATTAAATAACATTTATCTCTTGCATGAGAGGCTAAAGAGTCCTCAAAGACTTACAACAACGACATTTACCTACGAGAGATTTTGTGTAGGCCTATATGTGAACGGCACCTCGCGATGAGATTTCAGATATGACACTAGTGAACTCAATTGCCTTCTTACAGTGAAAATTTCACTTTCGTCCGTCCAGTTTCCACATGTTTCCCACAGTTTTGATTTTGTTTCTGCCTATTCCTGTAACAACTACGAGAATGTAGCATCCGACTTCAAAGGAAAAAAAACATCTTAGGAGTACCTACAGCCAGGAAAAGATTGCACGATTTATTAGTAAGGTTTAGTAGCCCGTTGCTAACCTTTAAAAGACGTTGTAGATACCGCTGCCGAGGTCAAATTCACGAAACAGGAATTTCAAAGTACCATATGAAAAATGTTGGGTTTAAAATATTTAAGAACAAATCAGTTATATTACGTATGAGTATATAAATAATACTTATAAATGATAAATATTATGTAGCGTACATTATAAATAATATATACATATACTATTTACAATTATTGTGTATTTATATGCCTAGTACAAAAATTGACACAGATGTGTGTGAATAGCACAGTCCCTGTCAGCACATTTTATTGCCTCCTTGCTAACTCCAGACTCTATTCCTAAACCGGCTACTGGTCCTGAAAAACCATCAGCAAACTCACATAAATTCAGATCGAATTGAAATTATTCCGCTATAATAAAAAAGAGTAAAAAAATGGAAACATCGATGGAAGACCCATTCTGAAACTTTGCCAAGGCCCTTAAGCATTTGCTTATTAGACTATACGGGCGTGCGCCCCCCCCCCCCACACACACACACAGATGCGCGCGCGCGCGCGCCATTTCATTGTTACTTTAAGAGATGTAATTCAATGCATACACGTACCCTCAAGTTATAGTAGGTAGTTTTACTGCATGTCGTTGAAAGGAATGATATTAACAAAACAAGCAGTCACCGTGGCTATCAGTGTTTGCGTTTTCAGTACATTCACTTGACTAAGTACGATGGCAGCGCTGTGACCTTGCCGACGAGTACAAGGCTGTGCAGTAGGGATGCATTTCATTGGTCGTGTCCGTTTAATTTCGTTTTACTGTTCCGACATGTGTGTACGTTTTTGTGGAGTAATAATCTCGATCGCGGTCAACATTATTTCTGTCTTATTGCTATCGATTATCCTGTCTGACTTCGAACGCTGTAACAGTAAAATCATTTACCTTCTTTTTATCTAAACGATGCTATTACTGTTGATGCGCGTGACATATTACGTATAATGTTTAAAGTTCAAGCGAATATCTTAGTACTCCTTAAAGGCTCGTGAACAGAAAAGTCGTAATGTACCAAAATATTTCCACATAGGCTATCGAAAATATTTTGTTGTTTCACTTAAGTAAATCTACGTTTAAAGTAGCATAGGCATTATTATGGTCTTTACTTAAACATTTTTTTTTTGCGTACCAAAAATCATTAAAAACATTTTTATTTTATTCACAGTAATAACATTTACTGGGCGCCCATTACTTGTTTGTCACTAGAAGTTGTCCTTACTATAGTAGTGATCACTGTGAATTATGAAATGATAAAAGATTTTGTGAAATTCGATCACAAACTATTCATAATTTAAAAAAAAAAAAAATTGCGTCGGCGTTTCGACTTAATTTAGTCTTATCATCAGTACCTGTGTTTGCGCAATACAAACGTAATGAATACTAATGTGTATGGAATTTATAATTATACATTATTAATATAAGCATAAAAATATACCATGGTTATTCAATAATAAAAAAGTGAGCTGTATAGGAAAAACGGTTAATTTCATTAGTTCGACAATTGTTTTCTTTTCGACATATTCCTCAAGTATATTAATATCCTTGTCCCATCTCTGAATAGGCTTCTTTATCCCTGCTGCAAAAATCTTTATGTTGATGTCGTTGCCACTTTAGGATATTTTCTCTGGCCTCGTCGTTGCCATAAAGCTTCGCACTACGTAACAAGCTGCTTGCTGCGGACCAAACAAGTGGAAATCAGCTGTGAGCTGGTGAGCTTTATGGAGAATGACGCCTTTGCACAGAAATCCAGGAAGTTTCCGCATCACTATTGGCTTTCCTTTATTGACAAGCACGTCAGAGTAGTATGTAATGTTTACTGTCCGCTGATATTCTAAAAAATCGTCAAAAACCGGGTCTTCAGCATCCCAAAAGACCGTCAACACGATTTTCCTGCTGATTGTTGGGTTCTAAGCTTTTCCTAACAGGTGAATGTCAGGAAACAATTCCATAACAATGTGTAAGCTGTTCCTATGCTTAACACTCCATGCTTGTCTTTTGGATTGCGGCTCAAAATGATAAATGCATGTGTCATCACGTTATCGAAAAAGCATCACTTTCCTGCATATAGCGTTGTTTCAGCTCTGTACACACTCGTAGTCTAGTCTCTTTGTGATGGATGGTCAACTGTTTGGAACCCATCTTACGCTTGCTTTACGGTACTTGAGCTGTGTGGCTGATAATGTTATGAACTGTGCTAAAAATTACTTTTAATTCTTCAGCTGTAAGTTGAACTGTAATCCGTCGGTGTTCTTGGTATGATACCGTCTATGCGAGTTTCAAGCGCTGGAGTTGAAACCTCAATTGATCGTCCAGAACGCTGCTCATCAGTCACTGAAATTCGATCATTGTTAAACTGTTTTACCCACTTATAAAAATTTCCACGGTTCAAATTTAGCCTACAGATTTTTCTGTTTTGTTTAGTCATACGGGAATACATTTTAGCCGGGTTTTCACCTTCAGAAAGCAGAAAAAAACGGATCACTGCACGTTGTTCAACTAATTCCAAAAATTCAAGAGGACTCGCCATCGCTAAATGAGAATTTGAGGTTATAAACAAAACAGTTCTAATCAAACAGCGCATCAGAATTCATCACAGGGATGCCAGCTTATAGTTAGCAAACTATCATACTCCTCCGTACCAACCGTTTTTCCTCTATAGCTCTGCGTCACTTTAATTACTGAATGACCGTCGTATGTGTAGTAGTTGTTATTACTATTCTCTGTGCAACATAATAAAACATTCATACAGATATACTCATATACACGTAGGCTTATTAATTATTTCTCTATTCCTCATATACAGGTCATGGTGAAGAATAAAGTTTAATCGAGACGTCGACACAAATGCTTGAAAACTGTGACCAGTAAAATCTTTCATCATTCATTAATTCGCGAGCACTACTAAAGGACAAGTATATTGTAAAGAAGCGACCTATTAACTCAGTATTTACAAAGCAAAACCTTTCTGTATTTGAATGTTAATAACCTTCCCTATTGTAATTATTATTGGTATTTAATACTGATGACGAATATTTAAATTTTTATTAGTTAGTTTATCGTGTACATTAGAAAACGCTTCGATATGTAGTGTAGTCTATATTTTTACACACTTCGTGTTAAATAATAATTTTTCAATTTAAAGTAATAAATATTAATTAAAATACTTATTACCATTAACAAAATTATAATTACTTAAATGTAGACAATATAATATTTATACTTTATGACCAAATAACTTATATATAGATAATTTAAATAATAAACCCACTAAGAATTTACTAATTCTAATTAGGAATTTATAATTATTAAAGTCGTTAGTAATGTCACCAATCGTTAGTAATAACTTCAGTCGAACCATTAGTTGCAGATTTAAAAAAAATTAGGAACCAAAATTAAACCACATTTTAAACACACTTTCTGAATCGTTAGAGACTTTTAAATACTGTTACGACGGCCTCATGGATCGTCGAATTGTATAGTGGAAACGAAATCCAGACACCAATGAAGTCACTAATAACCAGCTTTAATTAGTCACCAATAATAACTTGAAATCAAAAGGTACTCCCATACAATAATTCTAGTTAAATTTGCCCAGACGCAATAATATTGTCAACTATTAAAGAGTTCCGCTCTAATTATAACACGATAATCAATTTCCACTAATCAACAATAATCGCTTGATCCCTATTAACTCGGTCGAATGCTTTTTCATAATAAATAAATGCCAGATGTGTTTCTAAATTATATTCCCTTCGCTTCTCAATTATTTGTTTCACTATAATAACGTTATCAATTGTTGATCTTCCCTTTCTGAATCCATTCTGCTCCTAAAAAAAAAAAACTTCTGCTAACGGTTTCAATCTATTATTGATTTTCTTCCCATACGACTTGTATGCTGTGTTCAGGACACTTATTCCCCGATTAGTTTTCATTACTAAGTTTAAAAGTAAATTTCACTTGTAACAGAAATAACGATTTTCATTGGGTTTTGAAAAACATGCTGTGAAATGTGTTTGCGCGCGCGTGTGAGTGTTAAACATAAAAATGGACCACGGCCTCAACAGATGGAGGACACCGAAGTAAAGCGAAGTTTAAACTTCGTCATAAAAAAGTAACAAACATAACACCGATGAATTATTAACTCATTTAGAATACTTCATTCGCATTACTTTACGAGAGTAGTGGTGTCCTATCTGACAGCTGTTCAATGTTTAACAAACCAACAACTCTTGGTATTCCGATATTCCCATTCTCCACTCTTAAGAAGTAGCGACAAAGCCTTTCTTGTCTCTCAGATTGGATATAATCAACCCCTTAACGCAAAGCACCAGCCCCTGTTTCAAAAATAACAAGTGCGACGCTTACTGATACATAAAGAGTTTACTTGTCTCTAGACTCAGTCAGTCCCATGTTTCGAGTTGTTACGGAACACTTTTAACTTTCCATTGTTGGTTCTCTAAAGGTTAAAGAATTGACGTAATTTCTGAGTCTGCGTACGGCATTGAGTGTCTGAACTTGGATACGACGATATATCAGGTGTTCCACCTGCTTAACCGACGTAAAGGAAACTATGACATACAAAAAATATAAATATCAAAGACATGAAGAAAAAAGATACACGAGTGTAGCGTAGGTTTTATTATCATTGGCAAGCGCTTAACGTTACACATATAGCCAATTGTTGTTTGTGAGACTATTCTTGTTGCGCGGTTGTTATTGTCGATTCAACAGTTCTACTTCACGACGGACGTGATGATTTTTGAAAACTTCTTACTGTGTTTATCGCACTGAAGAAAATTCTTTTATTCATTAATACAATAAAGTTTGTACACCAGTGAGAGTTTGAAGTTTTTATCTTTAAATTTACCATCGTTTTTCCAAATCACAAGACTTATTCCAGCTAGAGGCAGCAAAGAAGATTGCCTCGCGTCGAGAAATAATGTTAGTCACTGCAGAAACATGATACAGAAGACATTGTCAAGTACGAATGATGTTTAAGTAGGCTGTTATCAAACAGACCTAGACCAGTTGATTGTATGATCTGTTACACGTGAACGGACAACGGGTGAAAAACACAAAAGGTCTACATAGTAGACATTAAGAAGTGGAGTCGAAGGATTGGTTCATATAACGTTTACCCAACTGCAGCACCAAAATGAGTGTAGTGTTCTATATATGTCTGTACTACCGGAACTATTGAAAACAATACTAACTATAAAAAGACACGTGACAGCAAATAGATAGCACGAATACAAGATACAAAAAAAGAGATTATCATTTATGAATAAGAATATCACACATAAACTTAATAGTGAACCTTCAGAAATACCTTCAATTCACAGTTGTCTTTATGGAGTTTTACTCCTTTAGTAGTAGTTTTGCTTTCAAAATAAAACCATCTTACCCGAAATCGGGGTTTTTATTAC
The DNA here is from genome assembly GCA_034769895.1 of Magicicada septendecula. NCBI lineage: Eukaryota > Metazoa > Arthropoda > Insecta > Hemiptera > Cicadidae > Magicicada > Magicicada septendecula. The sequence goes on from CM068368.1 coordinate 524,108,142, forward strand.
AATAACGTCTTTTATAACTTGTTATCATTTAACGGCAATTGTTAACAATATCCGAAATTGCGAATAATTACAACATGAACCCAAAACATCTCTCACTGACGGTGATTTGTCACAATCGTGAAACATTGGGCGAAAATTCAGTTAACAAAAAATTCAGTTAACGAAAAAGTGTTGAGTTCTTTAAAGATCCAAATCAGGTATACCTACGTGTAATTTTACAAAAAAGTGGTGCCAGAGTTTTACGTTCACATCCAGCGCGTCCAGTCATCATTTACTAACGGTCCAATATCACTAACAGCGTTGAGTAAATCCAGCTTAACGTAATTCTCAACAAGCAAATACCATTCGTTATCTATATTCGTTAGAGGCCGTACTGCACTCGCAAATACGCAATGCGCGACAAACTGATAACAAACACGCAGTGGAGGACACGCTTAAACTTTTAATATTTTGTTGTAATAAGTTTTTTTTAAACACCTGCTGTAGGACGTGTAGTGATAACGTGCTTGAAATTTAACCTGGTTCATAATTTTACGCCTCAAATACGACACTGTAACAAATATAAAAAATATGTTTACTGGAAAATGATAGAGGTAAATGATAGAGGACAGATAGATAAGATTAAGAATTAAATTGCTTAGGACTAATTAGGTGTTTTTAAAATAAGGGTGTGTGACTGGCACACATGTGTGGATGAGAAAGACTAGGTTTAAAAGGAATGCACACACACACACACACACACACACACACACACACACACACACACACACACACACACACAAAACACTGAAACACACGGAATTTGCTAGAAAAATATGTAACTGTCCAGATGGTGGGACAGGGCTGAGGGTGGGGAAGGGACATTCAATTATAGCTTGTTGTGTATGAGTGGGGTGGGGTGAGATGTGAGTGAAGGGTTTTTTCAGGTTTTTGGTTTAATTCCGATCTGACGATGAGCTGTGAAGCTTGAAAACGCTAATAGGGATAATTTTATATAGTGGTGTGCAACAGTGATCATTCTGCTTGTGATTTCAACCACTAACACAACTTTCTTCATTAAACTTCAATATTTGTTACTTTTCCTAGATTCCTTGAGACCTAGAGTAAGCAAGATGAATTAAGTTAAATAATAATAGTTTTTGAAACTGCAAAATTGGCCTCAAAAATACACTTGTCTATCCTTCGTCTTCGCTACGCAGAAATGAGAGAAACCGAGTTTTTACGAAATACTAATGAAATACCATATGCAATATACTGAGCCGAATAAATTAATTTGCATCACACGTTAGATAGGCTAAGGTGTAGTGAATTACATTTTATCATGCGGGTAATTATATACAGTCGAACGGTTTCTGTTATGAATTCCCACATATACTTTTTTATTACACCTGTTGCTTCTCATAGGGGTACGGATCTTCGCAACTGAAATAGTAAGAGATGAAAAATGAACAATAGATACCGTTTCATTCCTAAATTACTTAGCTTACCTCTTGGAAGGCAGATTTTGGATCTTAACAATTCAAGATACTAATTACAACGACATGACCTGCACTCTGACTACTATATAGGCCTAACACTGTAAATTCTAGAAACTGCTTTGTTACAAAATACTAACTGTGATCATCAGTCTTTTAATTTTCATTCTGAGCCGTTTCAGAGTAGGTAAACAGATCGTCCATTTCAGGGGTGCCGATCCCCCCAACCCCTATGACGCTTCCCCCCAATTTTATAAAAAAACCCTTTATCTGACAAGACCTTTTCTCTCTTTTACAGTAAAATGTCTTACTTAATCGAGCAAAGGCCGGGGCTTTCTAACTCAGAACTATTACAAAATATTACCTTTTACCGAAACGATATATTGATTGGAGAAGATTTTTCATGGAATAGTAAAAAAATCCCCCAAAAATATTCTAAATGTTGCCAATGGCGACACGATCCCCCCCCCCCCGTAGGCACCCCTGAACCATTTTAATAAGGGCTATCGTCATGGCCTCTTGGCCTCAAACCTAGCAGAATTTTGTTGTTTATTATAAGTATATTTTTTCTTTAATTTTGGTTTTGTAATCACTGCAGGGAGTTACTCAAATAGATGTTCCGTTTTAAAGTTTCCACTGAAAGAGAAATCTCCTTGAGGCTTCCCTTTCCCTAGTGAAAATGTGTTTTGGCTCAACTAATCACCCTTAGAAGTTTTAAATAAGTTTCACTTAGTAAATAACTGAACTGTATATAAACGGAGTAAAATATCCGAACGATTATCAATCCCAGAGGGTTGCAGTACGGCACACTGTCTGTGATGGGCTCGTCAAATCGTTGACTTGTTGTAAAACTAGGTAAAGTAGTAAATTAATTCATAATTGTATCTAAAGAAGTTGATAAAGAGTTTAAACTGAATAAAAGAGTAAAATTATTAAATAAAGAGTTAAATGGAATAAAGTTATTATTATAAAGAAATAAAGAATAGAATCTCAGAAGAGTTAAAGTTACAAGGACATAAATGTAATTATTGTGAGAAAGAAAAATACAAAACAACTAGTAGCATTGACCAACTCCTACTAAACTCTATTTGCTTAGTCACTCGCGGGAATAACAAACTGTCGATTTCATTATACAGTACAGTTGTAACAATTTGTAACTATTTCTTATTTCGTCCAGCCAAATGCCCCGTCTATCTCCATTTTATTAATTTTACAAATGAAAAAATCATCTTTCTAGTTTGGTTGTATATATTTTTTCCTTGTCTATCCTTGTTATTCCTAGTTATTCCTTTCCAAATTCCCTTGAGCAATTCCAACTTTTGTGTCTTGTAATCAGTGTCCATGTACCTGACACGCAACTGTAGAAAGAAATACGACGAAAAATGTTTCACTGACTAAAGACATTCCTTTCAAACACAATGGTTCCTAATTTTGTAATTTTTTTTTACAGTGTTAACGCGCTGTGCGATATTATTTTACCCTAAGTGTTTCATTTCGATTATTACCCAAGTCTAGTCCTTTGAAACAACTATTCACCTTCACAGCATGTGGTAACTTATTAAACATTATGATTGTTATTTTTACATTTATTCTCAAACTATTTTCCCATTTCCCGGAGCTAAGTCTGACATTTCAGACAACAGTTTCAGACATTTTTGAGATAGATTTGACATTGGCATTCAAACATTTTAGACATTGGCAAATCTCAGATTTTAAAGATTTGTTCCATCTCGTTTCCATTCTAATCGTCTGAACTGACCATCAAATAATAATGTTTATTTCAAACTTTCAACTCCTAAATTGTATAAAACAAGATTAGTTTATTAAATCAATTATAATAAGTCATTGTTTCAAGTCAGAAAGTATTAAAATTTAACATATTTATGGCATTACGGTCTTGGTTGTTTGTTAAATATTTTAATCAAATGCTTTACATTAATCACAGCCGTTAGGCTCTTCAAACAATATTCATCTCCTCAACAAGTAATATTAAATATTTAGTTAATTATTTTATATCGACTGTTAAATTTTATGCGATAATTTTTTATATATTTTGGTGATTACTTACTCTGTAATATGGATCGCAACATCATTAATGTAAAACCTATATGTAATTGTATGTATACGTTTAAACGTATATAATGTGTATCGCTAATGTACTACAGGCTTTAAGTCACAAAACGAGTTGCAGAGATGGTATTTGCAAGAGACGAACAAAGATGTAAGAAAAAGATAGAGTTAAAAGTAGTATAGTTGAATAAGAAATGATCAAATTATTTCGCTGTAAGCAAGGTGTAATGAAACCAAAAGGCTAAAAGAGATTTTAAAACACAGATGTAAAGTAAAAAGCAAGATAAGACTATAATACGAAAGATGGTTTGAAAGTGCAGACAACAGCAGACCATATCACCCAATCCTGGAGTGGATAAGTAATGGCAGTTACTATACTAATAGCCAGAACGGATATCCAACAATTTCCCCACTTGACCTTTCTAAAAGTTGTCATTTGTGGCTTACCATCAGCTTCTCATAACCTTACTACTTCTGGTCCTTACGCAAACAACTGGGTTCATGTTGTTCGTTGAGTAGCAACGGGTTTTACGAATTTCCCAGAAATCATAAACCCGTTTATGAGCCAACACCATAAGTATGTTGGTGTTATGATTGAGCCTTCAGCACAGCACCCATTACAGTTTATACTTACAATATACGTATACACGAAGGAGCTGCGCTGTCAAGCAGAATATTAACTCTAAATGACGGTTCCGTTCATTAACGTTCTCAGAAAATATAAACGGCAGCTGCTGGCAGTGAAACAATGAAAGGTCTACTCAAGTTAATGCTATACACAACGTTTTATATAAAATTGTACTTTTATGAATGCGACTGTAATTTAACAGGTCGAGAATAAATCTTACCAAACTTACTTCGTTTTTACAACTTCTTGTTTATTCGTATACGATTCCCCCCTCTCCATCACACACACGCACACACACAATTACCGCACTTATACCTGTAGACCTATGTCTTAACATACAACATAAAAATGTGCTTAGCATTGTGATAAAATATAGGCCTACGTTGTATGACACCAGCCGACCCAACTCCCTTATCTTGCTCGGGTATCAATAGATTTATACGTCTACCTTCGTTGGAGTTGTTCTGCCCTTCCCGACAACAATCAGGCTTACTTTTTATACCATTCGGGTAAGATTCTTAGCTTCTTGGCTGACTGTTGTATAGAGTTTTTGTCCTGATACAGTTGGCTACATCACTTAGTGACATTCTGGCTACTTTAACCTTTTCTTCTAAAGCTCTTCTTAATGAAAACCGCTACACCCTTGCTAGTTCTTTGTTGGTGGGAAACACCGCTGTAAAACATCACGTAGTCCTCCACATATTTGCTACCCTGAAGCTTCTTTTTTGTTTCCGAGATATAGGCTACATCCACTTTTGCTGTTTTCAATACCCTGGCCAATTCATTCTCCTTACCAGCTATTGATCTAACAATCCAACTTCCGAGAACTAATTTTTCAGAAACCCAAGTCTTGTTTCTTTTTTACAGTCCGGTCCATTACCACTAAATCTTGTCCTAACTCTGAGGCTAATCTGGTTTCTGTCAGTAATAAAATCTCCCTCGGCTGCGTTACGAGCGCTGCGTAGGGACAGCTCAGTGGTAGGACTGCCACCTTAATGCCTCTGAGCTTGCCTGATTATCATTTAGGGTTTTCTCCCCTAGGCTCTTCCGCTCTCTCCGATGTTGTGATAATTCTCTTCCACCTTCGAGACCGTTGGCCGGTTTTCATCTGTAACCCCAGGCGGGGGGCCCTTACTGGGTACTACTATCCGGAGCCAGATGGACCCAGGTTTTTTAACGAGATTGTTACTCCTTCGACTCCTCCTTCCTCACTATTTATCTGAAATAATATGGCATGTAAAATATGATAAATTAGTATGTTTGCGTATAGGTAAACTAATCTTAAAACTGGCATTGTTATCTATAATTTCCAGTTCTCAACAATAAATTGGGAACGTATAAACATGAAGTTCTATTTCCGGTTAGCCGACTATAGTTTGAATCAATACTTAATGCACGACCTTATGGAAATTCCAGATTTTAAAATTGATAACGGCATTTTAAATTGTTCATCACTCTTCTTGTTCTCACACACACGCGCGCGCGCACGCACGAAACATAGGTCGAACAGAGAAAGAAAAAGAGAGATGAAAAATATTTTATAATTTGAATTTTATAATTCAACGAATCTTAAAAAGTAATATTTCTTACTAAAACTAAACTATAAAGTTCCGGCGATTACCACAATGAAAAAAAAAAGTCAATTGTGTGTAATTCATTCCGTTTTTTATGTACCTATCCATTTTCTTTAGTTTTGTCTGACACTGTCATTCTTTTCTATAATACGATGCTTCGCGCGAGCTGAGTGAAGTTGAAATCACTGATGAAGCAGCTCCAAAGTAAAAACTTCAGTCACAGACCTTGTAATTTGAAACCGGAAACATACTCATGAGCAGACCATTTTCTAAGGGATATTTGTTTTCTCGTATATAATAGATACGGCCGAAAACTATTAATTTTTACACTCAGTCTAGTTTATTACGTTACGTTCTTGGCTTTTCATAAATGCAGTAACTCTCTGCACGTATCCGTGGTTGTATGCACGCATAAATTCTCTCAGAGGTAAGGCCTAAGCATATATGAAACTTTTACATCAGGTATGAACAACTAAATAGATAATTGTACTACAGTTCTGACCAGTTAAGCTTGGAACGATTGTAAACAATGATAATGAACATTAGGCTGGAGCAATTCATCTAATCTGCAATTACTACGTCGCACGCTCGACCTGTGTTACAGCTGAGTAGCCGCCTATTACTACTGGAGCATGAAATTTTATTTTAACGGTATTGAAAAATGTGCTCCATATACCTCGTTTTGAAAAATACTAAATGATGAATGAGTGTAACTTATAGTCTTTGTTGGACCCATCAATGGCTTTATTAAATAAATGATTAGAGCGAGTCTGATTTACTACAAAGTTAGTGGTCCGAGTATAGTGTGGAATACTTGTCCGGAAACCATTCGCACGCCCAACCGCCTTATTTCAGTATCATGTCGTGTTGCAACACTTGGTCTGAATCACGGAGTGGAACTTACCCTTTATTTCATCTTATTCTGACTTGGTATAACTTATTAAGAGACTTTTAGCCGGCCAGCATTACGTCATTTCCAGACAGTATAGTATTACGTAGCCTTAGTATCTATCAAGTCATAAGGATATCATGAAGAAGACAGTAAATGTGCCCACTTACCTGAAATCAAAACAATTACTTCATTAGTATAATATAATGTAATATGGGTAATAGACAAAAAAGTTTTACAAAGACTTGTACACGCGGATTGACATTACAGGCTACTTAAACGAGCGAAGCAGTATCTCTTTTTTAAGTCGACCATTTACCATTTGTATGTCCATCTGTCTATATTTATCTATCTGTTTGAGGTATGGCACACGATAACTTTTGAACGCATCAACCAATTTTTGTAAACATCCCGAGCGTGTCTATATTTTTACCCCTCATAGCCTTATGGTTTCTGAAATTAATTCCCCCAAAATAAGGGGGCAGGGGACATAAGGGGAAACATTTTGAAAATTAAAGAAAATGTTTGTGGGGTGCCAAATTGAACAGATTTTTAACAACAATCTGAATATAGTGTTCAGTTTTGAAATTTTGGACACCAAGGCGCAAAAAGTGTACCAACATTTTGAAAACACTGCAAAATTGTAGGATACGTGAGGTATCAAATTAAAGAAAATTTTAATTGCACTCTGGATACAGTATTCAGTTTCATAAATTTCAAAATTGTATGAGATAAGGGCTCAAAAAAGTAGGCCTACTACTTAAAATGAATAAATGGGTTAATTATTAAATATGTAAATTTAATAATTTCTCAAATGTATCTAGCCTTTAAGTTGGACGCCATTTATAAAAGTCATTAATATATGCGTATTGATTGCACAATAGATTAATTATTAAATATATAAATTTACCTATCTCTCACGATGTATGTGTATAATTGAATCTTATTTATGACTCTGACTATCTATGCTCATCAACACATACGTGATATCATTTAATAGATGGTAGTCATTGATTCATTTATTTAATTGAACACAAGAAACTCTTAAAATCTATTTGTATTCCTTCAAACTATAGGTTAATATTTGGGTTGCATGGGTAATAATGAACGCATATTATGATCAACTAAAATACTAGTTTAATTATCATTCATGACATATTATAATAGTACATAGGTTACGTCGCTGTACCTGAAATACATACATATTTAATAATAAACAAATACATGTCTCAATATATGCTGAAAACAAAGAAACATACATACATATATAAATCAAATAATATTACAATTCAATATTCTACTTATTTAATGCGTTCATTAAATCCCAAATAAGCTTTTGTTTATACGTTCATTAACTACTTTATTCAGATTTATTCATTACTTTTCTTAATAATTTTCTCAGGTGTGAATTCTTTGAAAGAAACCAGGTCAGTAGAAGTTATTAATTAGAAATAATTAATAGTAATGGTTACTTGGTTATTGAATATCCATTAGTTGTTGACGAAGTCTCGTTCTGGTGATGGAGATGGCTCGTAGACACATTCCGTCGGATGCTGCTTTATCACAACCACTTAACACTTTATTCTTCCGATCACTCGCGTAGGCGTTTGTATATGTGTGAGTAATTGAAGTTCAGTGTTCAATCAATGTTTCATCTTACTGTGTATGCTGTGAGTTCGTTTTAAAGTCAATATACCTGTCTAGTTCCATTTGTCGCTGCTTCATTAAACGTTCATATAATTTATTAGTTTGTTTAATGTTTCGTGTTCATTATGTTGTTGATAATGTGTCGTACACAATATTAAGTTCAAATAATTTGTATATCGTTAAGTGATGCTGTCTGTTAGTGTAACGGTCTGATTGCTCACTTGGTGTAATTTTCACTAAGTCCGTTACTGCGCACACCGGTAAAGTATCACTACCGCGATATGAATGTATTATTAAGTCTTTTAAGTTACTTGTTACCGATCTAACTTCCGAACTCGAGTTAGCATTCCGCCGTTTAATGTACTCTTCTGAACTTTGAATAATTACTAACTCCGAATGATTTGAGTAAACAATTGAAAGTTTATGATATACCGTCTCTCGCACTTGAAGTTAAACTACTTGATATTTTGGATGTAAACTGTCTGAAAATTCTGACTGTAAAACTTTAGTATAACTGTTTCAAAAATTGAGTGTAGACTGTCTAAAAATTGAGTATCACTGACTGTCTCTGTCTTGGGCAGATAGTTTTTATTAATTCGTTCCTACTCAAAATGTTGTCTCTGGCGCGCTTCACGCCTACTTCATCTCGAGATTGGTCAGTTTTTGATTTTCTTGGAAAATACTGTCCCACTATGTCAAGATTCTACGTCATAGTTCTTCCGATAGGTTCTTCGTTTCAGTTGCCATGGAAACACCCCTCACCATCAAATTTCTCGCCGGCTGAAGGCCTCTGATAGGTCCTTAGGTCTCCCTGATTTCTGCCCTGACGATCGTTGACCCGCTTCGAAGAAACTACGGCTATTAAACACTTGTCTATCAGCCTATTGTCTGAGTAAACTCTGCGTTTCTATAGATTCCCATTATCTGTACTTACAGTCTCCCTGGCGTATTGTTCTATGCTCTAACCCCTTTTTTTTTGGCTATTACTAATTTCGAACATCTGCTGGTCGTTGAAGTCACCCCAACTTTCCCTTCGTAAATTCTTGTCTGTCAATTAGACGATACCTCCAGCTGCGTAACATGACTGTAGTCTTTGTCAGCCTATCTTCCAGTATTGTTTCTTAAGGTGCAGCGCATCCGTTTCATTGTAGTATGGAGTCTCACTCGTTTTTGTCGCTTATCGTCTACTGACGTAATATGGTCAACATCTGCTACAATTCTCGGTACGGGTGTGAATGTCCTTACTTACTTTGTTACAGCTGCGGAGAGCAATAATTCTGGACGAAACTTTCCCTGTCATCTTACGCCACCAAATTCTATAGTTGGATTGAACTTAATGTGTTTCTATTGTCAAGTCAGCAACGCTTCACTGACACCTTCTCATTACTCCTTATTTATTGCTCCACCATAAGTCGTTGACACTGCCTCGTGTGAACGTACTCTGCCGAGGTGGAAAATTTAAAAATTTTTTAAAATTTTCTGCTCGTTACATACTATTTTGAAAAAAATGTACAAGTCCATACCGGGTGTCAGATTAAACGAATTGTAACCCCTCTCAGAATTAGTGTTAACGTTAGAAACACCAGGGATTAAAAAGGACGTCAAAATTTTAAAAAATTGTAAACGTCTAGATAGGGTACTAAAGTGTGACGAACTTTATTCCAAATACGAACTCGGTATATTTAATAATTTGACAAAATCCCTGTTAACATTGCTTGTAAATTTTTGACGGCCGTTATAGAGTCTGTAACCTACGTTTCCAAAGTCTTTACATAGTGTTATCAATTCATACATTATTTGTGAAAAATGTTACATAGGCCTATACACTTATATACATATCTATAGCACCTCTATCTATATAGGCCTATCTGTGGAAACGTACATAAACTTTTAAACTAGGATTAAATTATTTAGTTATTTAAATTATTATGGTTATAAATTTTAACAAAATAAAACAATACAGTGGTCGGGGCTTTAAGGCACAGCAACACCTCCATTAACCATAGTAACGACGTATGTTCGCCTCCTCGTAATGTTCTCGGCTAACACTAAGTATCATACATACGAAAAACTTTATTCACATCTTTAAAAAATAAAATTAATTAATTTAAATCTTATCTACTAATAAATGTATTTCCTTTAAAATAGGAACGAGGTTCGTGGCGCTTAATATTGTATACGCATACGTATACTATAATCCAGGCCAGTTTAGAGCGAGTATAATCATTGATACAGACGTTAAGCTGGAGCGATTCGTCTGTACTTACGTGGTCCGTAGTACAATAACAATCTGTCCTCATTTAGCTTCTCGGTTGACAACAGTGCTATCTATACAAAATACAATTATACTCTTGTGTACACTTGGAAATATGCCTCTATGCGTTGTTACTAGGCCAACTTCGATTGCTCCAACACCTCACATACAACATTATGTGTAACAACAGTTCTTATACTTTCAACTAATACTCTTTCTCTTACTGACCGATGGTCTAAATTACTTTGGTTTGGTCACGCCCTTGTCCAGTTACGACACCCACGTCGTCACATCACAGAATCGCTATATGGTATTGACGCAATTATATAACGCACTTCACACAACTTGTAAGCAAACAGAGGAGAGGAAGTTTGCAATGCATTGGAATTAGCGTTACAGTGTATGCAGATGTGCTCTTTTATCTCCGCTGTTTTTGGCGCAATACATACACCACTGTAATTAGATACAGGTATAACATTAACTGATAAGAATAAGAGCGTTACGAAGTTTGGAGAGAGGCGCAGAGAGAGAGAGAGAGAGAGAGAGAGAGAGAGAGAGAGAGAGAGAGAGAGAGAGAGAGAGAGAGAGAGAGAGAGAGAGAGAGAGAGAGAGAGAGAGAGACATAGAGGGAGGAGAGAAAGAGAGAGTTGGATTAAATATACAAAACACACATACTGCATACGCGAGTGAGAACACAAAATAAAGGTATTATAATACACTGCACGTCAGCCATTATATAAGCGAGTTAACGTCAACAATAAATGGTACTTTTATTATGCATTTAGTTGAGTACAATGAGTTTTTACTTATCTCAGTACACGCGTTACAAGGTAATAAATAATAATAATAATAAAATATCGTCTGAGATAAAACATTGCGGAACGCTACCAATGCGTGAAATGAAACGAATTGAAGAAAAGAATAGAAAAACCTGTGTACAAATAAAGCACTGTATTTGTTTTCAGAGAGTGTATTCCTTGTGGTAACTTGTTAAAAACATTTGGAAAGGCTGATCGTCGCAATGGAGAAGTCTTTACTGCAATTTCCATGTGGCTACCCCTGTACTCTGAATCCTCTGGAATCGGAATTGTTTGTGACACTTCCCCTAAATATACACGTTTCGAGTACGAAGACTTCGCAACTTCGCAACATTTAGAGGAACACAAATGATCATAGCACACCACGAATAAATTTTGAACACAGAACCCGAGATTAATAAGGTCATTAATCATAACTACACGCTGACTGACATGAAAATGGGGTGGGAACGATTTTAAGTATGAAAGTAGAGGTGACAACTTCCACTGGACTTACCGAATCAATTAAGCCTGGTACTTACACTGCAGTAATATCAGCGTGATATCTGCGAACACAGTACAGAGACATGAGAAGTCTACGAAGAGGATAGAATAACTAGTCAACATTTTCTCTTGTAAACCTTCTATGATATTTTGTAATTTATCTACCATAAAAGCACAATATCAGAACAGAACTTCATAACTGTTTGATTCGATCATTATTATTTTTGGGTTATCATTTTTCCCGGTAATTAATCTGCACTTCAACTATAGTCTACATTCTTTGATACTATAAGTTCTGTCCGATTTATGTACTTTCCTCGCATTAAACTGTCTTTATCAACAGTATACGTAAATAGGACAAATTATAAAAGGCACATTCAAATTAACGAGTGAGTACAACCCTTCAATATCATCAGCTTCTCTTGAATTTTTCCCAGAAATGACTGCTGATTGTCAATAACATTTGGGCTCGGTTCGCAAAGTGCTTTTTTTGCCTTCATTACTTCTGTTCATGCAAGTAAAGGCCAGCCTGTCTATGCTGGTAGGAGTCGCAGATAATTTGGAAAGTTTTCGATTATATAGGCCTGACGAAAAATGGAGAAGCCACATGAGAAACAATGTGTTTTTCTTGGAGGTGAAGAAATTAAAATATACACAAGAAGCCCAAATACTTTTTAAAAAAAATTAGCTAGCGGAAAAATGCGTGTTGTAGATAATCTAGAGAGTTCAGATAAAACATTGAAAGTGCTACATATAGCAAAGTTGAGACACGAGCTCAGATAATAAAAAACACTTGTGGTGACACTAATGGTCCGAATTCGTATCAGCTGCTATGTCTGTGGTCTGTGGGCACATTACCGCACTTGCATAGATTAGAAGATCGTAGAGGTACGCTATAGAGTTTCTTTCATGAACATCTTGATGAAAGAAAATAGGATAACTTTAACTTGATTCCTTAGGATGTTTGTTTATTATCACTTAACTATCTACAGAAAAATGATTACCGATTGTATTCTCAATTACATTAATATTACGGAGCAGTAATTTTAACAAAATAAAAGAAAAAGCCAAAGTTTGACGTAGTTCATTTTTTTTTTTTTACTTCTCTTCTTTAAGTATACAGTACTGTATCGGATCAGACTACACGAGTTCTAAGGTAAAGCTCACACGTCGCGTGTCTTGTGTGTGTTTTGTTATTTTAAGAGCAGTAATATGGATGCAAACGGTCAGGCCATGATGAATAGAACCTGATATTTCTCATTTCTAAAATTGTCACTTGTCAATTAGCGTTACCGCGGATTCAAGACGTAACACGAGAACGCCAAACAGTAATCTCAAATACACGTGCACAATTAACATCAAGGCTAGTGTCAAGCTTCAAACGTAATCATTTAACCGATAGCCCTCTGGGAAACAAACATACTAACTATAATCTAAACTGTCAAACACCAAAGTTGTTGGCAAACGCATTTTCAATTGAACAAAGCGTTCGCGTATTAAGCACGCGTCATATCCTCGCAGAATAATACTGTTGGCGTGTTTCACCTTCAGATGTATTGCCGGAACATAGGACTTGTGCCAGTTTTCTGATACCGCTTATTTTATTTAAATTGGAATGTACGGATGACATCTTTATTATTTCATAACTTTGTTAAATTTTAGGTATTTATTAATATCTATCAGCTTTATGTTTTCTTGATTACAACAAAATAATTAGCAAGGAACGAGTTCTTTTTCTTTTAATTTTGACATGGGATCCATAGGTATGTAATGTCTTACTCGCACGTTTCGCGAAAATCGACCGTTATGTTTCAAATGTACTTTCGGCATACCACTATCTCACGAACCGCTCAACCAATCCCAGCAAACCAGGTGTCAGGTGATCGAGTCACTCGGCCCCCTTCCAACAATAGTACTGAGAATTTTGACAACTGACTTCAGTCGCCTCTAGGCTTTGTCTGCGTGAGGTTGTTTTTGCGCCGAAAATTTCTAAATTGCTCCACTAAAACTTAAATATCTCGGGAACTACAAGTCCGATCGCGAAAATACAAAGTGCGTTGTGATCCTCAGAACTAAATCTCTCCAATAACATCAATTCCGAGTACCAGAAGCACTCACAGAAAATAATAACAACATTTGAACTCAAAAATTTGAAATGCCTCGACCTAAAAATCGCGATAAAACTCGAACCAAAAATTTCAAACCGAAAACCGGCAAATCCTATGCAGAGCGTCAACAGGCCTATCGTTTGAGACTAAAATCAAAAGAAATCGGCCGAGAACTTAGAAAATGGCAACCATTTGAAGATTGACGAAACCCCGTCAGCGCCCAAGCGGCCCGCATCTCCGATACCTGGGTCATTCGGCGTGCCCCCAAAGCGACTCAGATCGAGCGTACGGCTAGCTAGCAAGAAAACAGACGAAGAGAACATTAATAACTTGTGCTTCGACAACATTGGACCCTCGATGCTGTTTATTTAACCAACCCTTCATTCCTTCCCAAAGCACAAGTCTGCCCATGATTCCATGTCTACCGGTAGTCCCACGACTACCAGGTTTAAATTTTTTTGTATTTTTATTCTCAAAAATCTAAACGCCACCAGCCTCACTATCCGCCAGAACCCCACCTTCCCACTAGAAGGTAGTTCTGGTTGCGCTCCTATGCACAGTATTTAATCTACCAATATTAATTTGTCAGTAAAAAATATATTGTCTTAAAAACGTATAGGCGTCGCATAGAATAAGTAGTCGGTAAACCGTGTATTGGGATGCTGTCGGATTTATTAATGCTTTTACTACAAACGATACTAATTTAAATTTAATACAGTATATGTAAAAAATAATAAACTAATTACTCTGCCTCTGTTGACCTGAATATAAATTAAAATAAATTCTTATCTCTTAAGCAATCTAAATACATCAAATCTTTTTTTAAAGTTATTTTCTTCTTTGCTTAATATGTTTTATTAGAGTTTATAAAAAAAAATAAGTCCACTTCCCTTTTACGAAGAATGTAGGTCGCCGAGATGCTGATGATCCAGTCTGGATACTGATGTGGGTTTTTCAATCTGGATACAGGTGTGGGTTGCTTCAATCGTTACTCCTGGTGCCTGGGGTTCAGGGTCGTTCACGGTTTAAAACTATACTATAAGTTACAGTTAATTAATTTTCGCCGCTATTGTTTTTCTTAGTGCAACTTGTGTATTGAGCTTACACATAAATCCAGCCGTCTTGAAGTGTCTTTAATACCTATGAGGAAATCTTCTACTTTCCTGAATTAGCACTATTTTTTAAAATTCGATTGAGCAGTGGTTAGCGAAAGGACTAGGAGACCATACGTCTGAACTAGTAAAACACGTCCACACGTTTCCAAGTTCACAGAGAGACTAACTGTTCAACGAGAAATTAGTACTCAAATGAAAATTTACCCTTATTGTCGTACGCTGATTGGTCAATTGGTAACCCTTCCCTGCTTCAGTGGCCAAGATAAAATTATACTTGCATTAGACTGATTGAAAGCAATTCATGGCCTGTCCAAAAAAAACAGTATAATTTTACGACCTATATAATGGCCATAAATCTTTCTTTGTTAAAAACTCATATCATCGGTTCTTTAATTTACTAACAATTATATGAGAGATGTTCAGCTCTCATCTCAAAAGTTCACACAGAACAAAAGTTCTAAAGGGATTTTTATTATTATCCCTTAAAATAATTAAATATTCTCGCAAACGCGCACTCACAACACACCTACGAACCTTTCCACACCATTTTACAACACTAACAGTTTTTTTTTACTGTCTAAAACTGCTTAAACTAATAATTTCAACATGTCTCTTATCGAGTAACACACAATGTCCAAATCTGCAGTCTTCAATTATACAAATTTTCATTGTCAACATGCTGTCATATGCTTTGAGTGCCAGCAATATTATATATGCACATTCTACTCATTGCTACACACACACACACACACACACACACACACACACACACACACACACAAAATCATTCTTTACTATTGTGTCTACGGAAACATAGGTTTTAAAGACTTGATATTCAGTAAATTTGTAAACTGTTACCAAATCATTCCTTAGTTTAGTTAAAATTAAGTCAACAATTTTTCAAAAGGTGATTTCCGTTTAGTTTGCTGTGCACGTAATAAGCACAAGTTTGCTGTGTGTTTAGTTCGGGTCCATCGACTAAGCCCCCTTATGGACGCCAACGTTCGTACATACACCACATCCTTTTATGTGTCATTTGTATTTCAGTAAAATGGTATGTCACATTTTACTTTTTCATGAGTAAACACTAATTGCAGGTAAGCTGAGAAATTTGCTTTGAACTATTATGAACAAACGAGAATTTCATTAATAATACTTGGAAGTTGTATGAGAGTTCGTCACGAATTCTTAACGTTGTGAGCGACAAAGATCTTTCAACTACTTTGTTTACTTTAATGGTGTATGTAACACCGTACTCATAAGGTAATAGAAGCTAAAAATGTAGACCGGAAATGCTATTAAAGTACACTGTTGTGGAAAATTATATGAAAAAGCAGAAGAATTTTTAATTTCTAGATTATCTATGATATATTCATATGTTTCTTTCAGTTTTCCTTCTGTTTTTAATAATCTATATTTGTTACTTCTTTTAATAGTCACGAGATTCTCAGTGTATGAACACTGTGTTACAGTATAAGGCACCGTGCTATAGTTTTAGACTGGCCAGATAATTCACCTGATACAAAACCAATTGTAAATTTTTGGGTAATTATCAAGGATACGATTTAAAATTGTGACTGTATGAAAAAAGGTAAGCTCACTTCAGCTATAATTCGCGTTTAGTTACATAATGGTTATACAATATATTTGTACAAATATAAATTGAATCAGTGCCAAATAGACTTGAGTTACGAATAAAGTCCAAAGGAGAGAGTTATAAATGTTTTATAATGTTTATTGTACTGATTTTTAAAAATATTTTTTATTTGTTTACGTTAATTTGCGCAAGAGCGGACGTGCCACATTTTATTTTAGAAATCAAGTAACTTTTCAGAAGAATTAAGAGGACTTTCAAAGAGTGATGAAGAAACAAAAATGTCAATTGAAAAAACAAAGATTGTACTTTCAAATTAAAAGTGGACAACCTGAGCCAAAATGGTATTAACGATAATCACTTACAACTGGTTAGTAATTAAGGTGTAAAATCTTTGTGATACGACGGGATATGAATAGGAAACGTTCTGAGCTCCTAAAACTTGCCCTAACAATTCTAGACTGCATGCAGTTTCAAAGTAGAATGTTGCGTTGTGTTTAAAGGAAACGGCTGAAATGTTATAAATCTATGGTAGTTCCAGTGACTTTAGACTTGACTCATATCTAGTTGAAAGGCGAGGTCTGCGTGGAATTTAAGTAACTGAAATTATGTTTCTGATTAAGTAGGTACT
This sequence comes from Magicicada septendecula, assembly GCA_034769895.1. Lineage (NCBI taxonomy): Eukaryota > Metazoa > Arthropoda > Insecta > Hemiptera > Cicadidae > Magicicada > Magicicada septendecula. The sequence goes on from CM068368.1 coordinate 524,125,428, forward strand.
CAAAGCCATATTAGAAATAAACGGTTATCCAAATTTTCGATATGTGATAGAATTAATAAGTCCAGGCGAAACTGACCGCTTCGGAAAGAAATATGTAGTTGCAGAATGATTTGCAGAATATATAAGGATCTGTGATTTGTGAGAGGTAACAGACTTTACATGAATAAAGTATTAAAATGTTATAGAACAATAGTTCTTGGAGTACATGCCATTTGTGTTTTGTTTAGTTACTTTATTTTATAATTGCGAAATACAACAAAACAGATTCAAGAGTGTCATTACAATCATAAATTTTTAACGAATAATCTTCAAGTTCTGAAGGCCAGTACCGAGCCCTTTTCTCTTTTTGTGAGTGAGTCTATATACAAGCTTAATGAGTTATATATGAGACGGTTCTTCCTGTGACGGGACTGGGAGACGCGTAGAGGCGCGGGTTACTGAGGTCAGAGTTCTGTCGTGTATTTCCTAGCGCTTACTGCGCATTGGCCACAGTGTACATAATCGGACGATAAATCGAACAAAAAACAACAGACAATGGAATGTTCAGTAGAAAGTGGCAATACCCCAGCCTTGACCTTGAAATCAGTGCGGAACGTTGAATGACCAGAAAAACGAACCGCTTCACTACGACGACGCAGTACTGTATTGTCTTTTTGTGTCTAGACATGGCCGTTGTTGTTGTTGTTTACATTAAAAAAAATAAAACAAAATTAATATAATAAAATCCTCACAATTTTCGTATAAAACTGCACTGATAAAAATATCAAAAGTGATATGCCTGGTATGGGTTTTAGAACCAAAATGACGCGGCATTTTCTTTGACAGATGATCAAATAGATAACAAAGTGATGCCTTTTACACATATTTGATTGACAGCAAGTATCATATAGATTAATGAAAAACTAAATTTAAATGTTTTGAATAGCAACAAAATTTGTTCAGTAGGCTAGTAGCTGAATTTAATTTTTCAGTGTTCAGTCATTTTTGGACCAGCTGATAAAGGATTGAGCAGATTACATGTGGCCCTTATTGTCATATGATTTGTAGGTGCATTAAAGAGTTGTTTTTTCATAGAATCAAACACTTCTTTTAAGCAAAAATTAACTCGCTTAAAAAATGTATTCAAGATTCAAGAAGGAGCAAATAAAAGATAAGCGTGATAATATTTCCAAAATATTATACATACGAAATATACAAATTAGGAAGAGGAAAAAATAAAAAATTTAAAAGCATGCTGAAGATGAAGCCAGGTTACCAAATGTAGGATAAATGCTTGTTTCTGACTATGATAAAAAACCAGTGATATCATTATGATTATTTTCTTGTTAGAATATAAAGGTGTATACGCACTTATTTAATCTTAATATGATATTTTTAAAATTAAGTTACTATTACTTTACCACGTAGTTTCACGAGACGTTGAGAATTACTTGTTTATCGTGGGGCGGGAAGACTCTCCACACGTCAATTGGAACAGACGTTATCTTACGATCGGTTAAGACTGCTAATATCATCGCGTGCCAACCAGATACAGTACAGGTACATGATTGTGTTTAGTCAACTAATTTGGCGCCACGCCTGCGCGACAGTTAACAGAATGACCACACGTTTGCTAACTGGTGAATACCCCAATTACACACGTGTTAACCGAGCGTAACCACAGGTAGTTAATTATTATAATTTAACCACTCACTCATTACGTGCGTGTTATGAATGGAGTATGTAACTGTACATTACACAGGGAATTTTTGCAGCCTCCCAGACTGCTAGTACTGAGAAAAGTATATTTCAATGTTCTTATTTATCGTACAAAAGTTTACGGTATAAAGTCTATATCATATACGATTTACTAAACTGCATTCTCTCCTAATAAGGGAGATGTAAAAATATAATGAGATCTACGTCACAAGTTTCAGGAAATTGTTAACTTATTTAATTGTTAACCATGTTAATTATTATGGTACTGCCATAAGAATCGGAGTTTTTGGATTTACACTTTTAATATGTAAACATGTTTAAAGGATTAATTACCTTCAAATGAAATTATAACTGTCTGTATTGAAATTGTGGGTACTAATCATGTGCTATTTATGCTAAATCAGTTTGAAATCGATTATTAAGAACGATTTAAATATTATAATTACTTTCTGCGGATGCAATTTACAGTTACATCGCGTGTACTAAGTAATATGTCAGGATTAAATAATAATAATAATCTTTTCTCAACTGCTAAAACCATATAAGAATTACACTAGTTTTACTGAATAAACTAAAAACATGGATCGTGTGCGTGCGTGGAGAGTGTATGAGTGTATAAGAGAAAAATGTCGTGGTCGACACATTTTTTTGTATAGATTACATCGGTTCAGAATATTATTCTCGGTTTTGTTATCCACAAAAAAGAATAAATAAAAAATAAACAAAATTAATAAAAATAAAAGGAATCAAACCAAAATAAAAAACAAAATACACAAGAATTTAATAAAAGCACTTGACGCGGTAACGTATCTCGGGTTTGTTGTGGTGCACGTTATCCCAACTCAATAACATTTCTCACTAAACTTTTACAGTTCTTTGCTATTACAACCTACTACTATCTGTTGTTTAGTTTATCCTACGAGTAGTTCTATCGGCTTGCTGTTAATGAAATTTTACTATCTATTCGAGCAGCGGTATAGGGCTACTGTTATGCCGACACTCGCACTTTACCTGAAACCGTTACAGAACAGAACAAAAATCTGTCAGACAACGTTACGTTTTCTAATTTACTAAAAATTGTCATATGGTTTTTATTAGCATGTTACTAAACACAGCTGTTAATTTTTCGACGCGCTCTACTCGACAAAGACAGTTGAAAGTGAGAAGACAAAGCTACTGTTATGCTAAAGTACTTCAAAAAACCTGTATTCGTTGCATCTTCTGTGTTTAGTAACGTAACGGGTCAAATATCTACTTCCGTTAAGTGTATGATGTTTGGCGTTATACATCATGATAGTAGTAAAATTGCGGCTACCGAGTTACAAATACATTTAGTCGTATATGCAGCTTTAACAATATGCAGTTGCAGAAACTCACATCGAACATTAGACTGTAGAGATTGTAACATACTTATTATTTATGCCTTCTATGTATCATTTCTCACAGATGTGTCTTCCTTCTTTACAGGTTCCTCAAATCGTAGGCAGGCCTGAGCCTTCTCTATTTTTAGTGAAGAAAAGACTAAGTAAACACTAAGTAATCAAAATCGTTGAACATTGGTTGTCTACGTTTTAAGTTAAGCGTCCTAATTCAGTTGTACGGAAGAATGAGGTACACTATTTCAGATGTCCTTGTTTAGCACTTCCTGCCTCCTAATGACAGTTTACCCGAATAGTCAATACGGTTCACTGCGAAGTCGATAAGGTGAGGCTCATGTTTTCTGTACACATATCAACACTACTGTGTTCTCTGCCAACACAGTGGTTTCATAGGTAATGACAACGTTATATACTGACTACAGAGGCGACGCTTCACTGTAAACAAGATTATATAATTGTGAATGTCAGTTCGAATCCTGCGCTGCTGCTTCTCAATACTCCAAAAAATACCTGTGTTCGCCAACTAACGTTTCTCTTTAGCGCCGTTATTTATTTTTCCCTCGTTTTCTTGTCCCCTGTCCTAAGATGGTGAATGTTGTGAGGGGTGTCATTTCTTCATGACCCCTCTTAGAAACAGCAGAGTATATTGACAGTTTATTAAGGTTTACTCTATTTGTAGCAGTAGCTACATATGTAGATCTGTAGTAATAGATACATTTAGTAGACCGCTACATATCTACTAATATGTAGTTTTTATTAAAATGTCTTTAAGTAACTATTACAGACCGGTGACATCAGTGTAATAGGTCGAACACGAACACGTTAAAAACAATAAACAATCCCATAAACTTTGTAGAAGAAGTACGAACCATAAACATTGAACAAGAAGTGGGAATAGCAAAAATATACTTGCACACTACAATAAGTAAACGAAACCAGGCACACCAATGTGATGATATTGTCGTAATCTTGTGTGTCCTGACTGTGGCCAGCATATCACGTTCTGTGATTCGCAGCATCCGGAACCGATTACCACATATTACACTAAACGAGGCTTTAATACACACAATACCCATTTACGAAATGCAATACTCCTTTAGCACTGAATTCTAACTCGTCTTTTCCCTTCGTAGCAATTTGGAGAAATACACTCCTCATCTCACGAACCTTTCATCACAACCAAACAGCTAGAAAATATAGAACCGTCTTATTTTCAAAATAATTCACATAAAATTAAAAAATCAAGTCCTGCGCAACATGGTGTGACGCTTTGTTTTAGCACATTGCAAATCTGAAAACCAATAAAAAGATTCCGGGGAGCCAAATTTTGGGGAATCATGAACGACGATGTGAAGTGAGATACGGTTGAGTTGATATGTTGTCGTCTATACCAGTGGTCGCCAAACTTTGAAGCCACTGAGCAACCGTACTGTTCGTCAATCTTACTGTGAGCTACCAAAAGAAACCAGGACAAAAATAAATTTTTTGTCTAAATCACACATTTATTTATTACCTATAAACATACATTTCTAGTAAATATTACATCGAATTGAATAAAATTGTTTATATTGTAAAGAACTTAATAAGAAGTATAAGAACAAAATTTTTTTTATCTGACTAATTAAGTTTATTAAAGCATTAAAGAAAACTAAACTTGTTTTCGTGATTTTCACTCGTCAATTTATTTAAAAAATAATATACCACGACAGCTGTTTCGGCACACAGTGCCTTCTTCAGATGGTAAAAGCTGACTAGTTACTTACAATAAAACATCACATAAAGCCAGTGCTATTAAAACGATAATCGACTCAAGTTCGAACAATAAACAATACACATTACATACACACAACTATATACAAATTAGAAAAGAACATACATTAACTTATATAATTTCAAATTTAAAAGCGGAGAGCTATTTAAATCAGTTTGGTTGTTCAAAAGCAAACCTAAATCTTTACGCTTATTAATTTCGAGGGCTTCAAGTAAATCAAGTTTTTTACCCTTTTCCAATACATGTAAAATTTTAAAGTTATCATTAAAATTATGATCTTTTTCCAACAAATGATTCGCATAATTAGATTTACCATCCTGATATCTTAAACTGTAATTGTGATCGTACATTCTTTTTGAAAACGATCTTCCAGACTGGCCAATATAAATTTTGTCACAAGACCCACACGATAACTCATACTCCTGACTTTTGGAGTTTTTCTACTTTACTCTTATTGTTCTTAATATATCTACCAAGAGAAGATTTCGTCCTAAAAGCTATATTTACATGTTTTTGAGTAAAGTATTTACCAATTTTATCCGATACAGTACCTATGTAATTAAGTGTGTGGAACTTTTCCTTATGTGTTGGAATAGGATATACCAATCTTAATGTTTGTAAATATAGTTTTTTATTCAACAACTGATCTATTAGACTTGACTGATAACCGTTGTTAACTGCTATTTGTTTTATAATGTTAAGTTCTTTTTGAAAATCTGAATCTAAAAGTGGGATACTAATAAGTCTATGAATATAACTATGAAAAGCTGCTAACTTATGTGAGTATGGATGTGCAGACGTGTTGTGTATAACCATATCCGTATGCGTAGGTTTATGGAAAATGCTAAAATTGAGTTTATTATTTTGTTTTGTAATTGAAAGATCTAAAAAGTTAATACTATCATTTACTTCAATTTCTATTGTAAAGGTTATGTTTCTATGTAAATCATTAATAAAATTAACAAAATTCTGTAATTGCCTACGCGTACCAAGAAAAATCGCCAACACATCATCCACATATCTGTACCAAAACATGAACAATTTAAAATACGGATGAGCTCTTATTTTTGTTTCTAAATAATCCATAAATATTTCAGAAGCCAAGGGGCTGAGAGGGTTACCCATAGCAAGCCCTTCTTTACCCATATAAATTTTCCCATCAAATTCACAATAATTTTGATTCAAACAAACCTTCGATAAATTTAAAATATCCTCTCTCATCCTAGGATTATTACAATTCTTTTCCAATAATTTTTCCACAATGTCAACAACATCAGCCGGTGGAATACTAGGGAACAAATTTTTAACATCAAAAGATAATAAAATCGCTTTATCTGGTATATACAATTCCTGAATTTTATTGACTAGATCTAATGAATTTTTAATACTGTGTGTGGATATAAATTTGCATTGGGTCTGGATAATTTTAATTAGTTTTTTGGATAATTTAACATTAGGTGCATTTACATATGACACGACTGGTCTAATAGAATAGTTATCTTTGTGCAATTTAATTAAAGAATAAAGTTTAGGAGGTTGAGGGTTCATTACAGATAAAAAATGTAAATCAGAAACATTAAAAAATGAACACTCCTTGATAGCCTTTTTAACCTCTCTTTGAAATTTAAGCGTTGGATTAATGTCAATGGCTTCGTAAGCGTTCAAGAAATCAAGAGTTTTATTGACATACTCGGCTTTGTCAATAGCAATAACCGTGTTACCCTTATCAGCACGAGTGAATATTATATTATGATCTTGTGTTTTTTTCCCGATGGAACAAATAGTTAATCTATTATTGTCATTAAAACTCTTTTTAATATTTTGTTTAGGATAACAATTATTTAATTTATCAGCTATAATATGCTTATTCAATAGGTTAGGTTGAGAAGAGTCTTTTTGTGAGTTATTGTGATTATTGCATGCTAACTCACAATCCACACCTAAAATTTCCAATTCTTGTTTATAATTTAACGGTTTTATATTATACTTGAAACCCTTTTCAATTAATAAAGTTTCTCTTTCATTAAAATTGACATTAGTTAAATTCATAAAACGATTATAAAATGTATGGTTCGAAAATTTCCTTTTGCTAACACTTTTCTTATTATTATTAACAACCGAAGACTTTAAATTATTTAATTTCCGAACTTGATTCAAGTATTTTTTATGAACAATATTTTGTACATCAATTCTAACCTTAAAATCTAAAATGTCAAACTCTATATTATTTAATCTTTTTAATAATTCTGTATGAGTAAATTTCAAGTAAATGTAACAAACATCTCTTTTGTTATATTCTAACTTCATATCTTGTACAATCCATCTTCTAATCCCCGCAAAGAGATGTTTGTTACATTTACTTGAAATTTACTCATACAGAATTATTAAAAAGATTAAATAATATAGAGTTTGACATTTTAGATTTTAAGGTTAGAATTGATGTACAAAAGATTGTTCATAAAAAATACTTGAATCAAGTTCGGAAATTAAATAATTTAAAGTCTTCGGTTGTTAATAATAATAAGAAAAGTGTTAGCAAAAGGAAATTTTCGAACCATACATTTTATAATCGTTTTATGAATTTAACTAATGTCAATTTTAATGAAAGAGAAACTTTATTAATTGAAAAGGGTTTCAAGTATAATATAAAACCGTTAAATTATAAACAAGAATTGGAAATTTTAGGTGTGGATTGTGAGTTAGCATGCAATAATCACAATAACTCACAAAAAGACTCTTCTCAACCTAACCTATTGAATAAGCATATTATAGCTGATAAATTAAATAATTGTTATCCTAAACAAAATATTTAAAAGAGTTTTAATGACAATAATAGATTAACTATTTGTTCCATCGGGAAAAAAACACAAGATCATAATATAATATTCACTCGTGCTGATAAGGGTAACACGGTTATTGCTATTGACAAAGCCGAGTATGTCAATAAAACTCTTGATTTCTTGAACGCTTACGAAGCCATTGACATTAATCCAACGCTTAAATTTCAAAGAGAGGTTAAAAAGGCTATCAAGGAGTGTTCATTTTTTAATGTTTCTGATTTACATTTTTTATCTGTAATGAACCCTCAACCTCCTAAACTTTATTCTTTAATTAAATTGCACAAAGATAACTATCCTATTAGACCAGTCGTGTCATATGTAAATGCACCTAATGTTAAATTATCCAAAAAACTAATTAAAATTATCCAGACCCAATGCAAATTTATATCCACACACAGTATTAAAAATTCATTAGATCTAGTCAATAAAATTCAGGAATTGTATATACCAGATAAAGCGATTTTATTATCTTTTGATGTTAAAAATTTGTTCCCTAGTATTCCACCGGCTGATGTTGTTGACATTGTGGAAAAATTATTGGAAAAGAATTGTAATAATCCTAGGATGAGAGAGGATATTTTAAATTTATCGAAGGTTTGCTTGAATCAAAATTATTGTGAATTTGATGGGAAAATTTATATGGGTAAAGAAGGGCTTGCTATGGGTAACCCTCTCAGCCCCTTGGCTTCTGAAATATTTATGGATTATTTAGAAACAAAAATAAGAGCTCATCCGTATTTTAAATTGTTCATGTTTTGGTACAGATATGTGGATGATGTGTTGGCGATTTTTCTTGGTACGCGTAGGCAATTACAGAATTTTGTTAATTTTATTAATGATTTACATAGAAACATAACCTTTACAATAGAAATTGAAGTAAATGATAGTATTAACTTTTTAGATCTTTCAATTACAAAACAAAATAATAAACTCAATTTTAGCATTTTCCATAAACCTACGCATACGGATATGGTTATACACAACACGTCTGCACATCCATACTCACATAAGTTAGCAGCTTTTCATAGTTATATTCATAGACTTATTAGTATCCCACTTTTAGATTCAGATTTTCAAAAAGAACTTAACATTATAAAACAAATAGCAGTTAACAACGGTTATCAGTCAAGTCTAATAGATCAGTTGTTGAATAAAAAACTATATTTACAAACATTAAGATTGGTATATCCTATTCCAACACATAAGGAAAAGTTCCACACACTTAATTACATAGGTACTGTATCGGATAAAATTGGTAAATACTTTACTCAAAAATATGTAAATATAGCTTTTAGGACGAAATCTTCTCTTGGTAGATATATTAAGAACAATAAGAGTAAAGTAGAAAAACTCCAAAAGTCAGGAGTATATGAGTTATCGTATGGGTCTTGTGACAAAATTTATATTGGCCAGTCTGGAAGATCGTTTTCAAAAAGAATGTACGATCACAATTACAGTTTAAGATATCAGGATGGTAAATCTAATTATGCGAATCATTTGTTGGAAAAAGATCATAATTTTAATGATAACTTTAAAATTTTACATGTATTGGAAAAGGGTAAAAAACTTGATTTACTTGAAGCCCTCGAAATTAATAAGCGTAAAGATTTAGGTTTGCTTTTGAACAACCAAACTGATTTAAATAGCTCTCCGCTTTTAAATTTGAAATTATATAAGTAAATGTATGTTCTTTTCTAATTTGTATATAGTTGTGTATATGTAATGTGTATTGTTTATTGTTAGAACTTGAGTCGATTATCGTTTTAATAGCACTGGCTTTGTGTGATGTTTTATTGTAAGTAACTAGTCAGCTTTTACCATCTGAAGATTGGATTATTACCATCTGAAGAAGGCACTGTGTGCCGAAACAGCTGTCGTGGTATATTATATTTTTTAAATAAATTGACGAGTGAAAATCACGAAAACAAGTTTAGTTTTCTTTAATGCTTTAATATAATGGATTTTCATCAAGTAAAGCCCTCCAGTATAAATTAATTAAGTTTAATGAGAAGGATGGCTCTCTTTTTTATCATCAACAATTTTTTTAATGTTAGGTGAGTAGGTCGTAGCTGCCATTCGAATGCAGTTGTCCAAATGTTCATCAGTCAGTCTGTTTCTGTACTGGTTTTTTATAAACTTCATACTGGAAAAAGAAACCTCACACAGATATGTAGAGCTGAACATTGCCTTCACTCGTAGACCAACCTGAACCAAAATTGGTTATTTTTCCTTAGGAACAAAAGGCCAAATATTTTCAGAGCTTGATGTGAGTGATTTTAAAGAAAGGTCATTTTGAAAGTCAATCAGTTCCATCTCCACTGCAGCGTTGTCTTCTTCAAAATTTTGCATGACACAAGTAGAGAATTCTTCAGCATCAATCTCAATAAAAGGAGATTTGACGAACTGCGCTACAATTGAAATGCTTGTGAAGTCTTGAAAGCGTTGATTGAATTGATTTTTCAAATCTGAAAGAATTGCAATGTATTCTTTGTTGTTGTAAGGAGGCTCTGAAGGGCCTTGCTTGTCAAGGGTTTGCTTCAAACAGGCAAAGTGCTTGTATTCACCATGGATGAGATTTCTTTCCCACAGCTCCAGCTTTTTTGAGAATGAAACCACATCTGAAATTGTTCCACCAATATCTTTATCCTTACCTTGAAGCTGCAAGTTAAGGATATTTAGCTTTTCGGTGATGTCTGCAAGAAAAGCAAAATCTTGCAGCCAAACCGGATCTTCTAGTTCAGGGAAAGATTCACCTCGTTCTTTAAAAAAATTTACCAAAGCAGGAAGCAACTCTGCGAAACGTTGCAAAACTCTGCCTCTGCTAAGCCAACGAACTTCTGTATGAAGCAATAGATCACCATACTGGCATTCTAACTCTTCAGTCAGTGCCCTGAACAAACGTCTCTGAAGTGCCTGTGCTCTCACTTTATTTACTACTTTTACGACTGTTTTCATTACATTGTTCATACTTCAGAACTTTCCACATTTCCACATAATAACTGCTGGTGTATTATACAATGGTAAGTCAGAAATTTCGGAAAGCTGTTGTCTTTACGACAAAAGGCAATGAATCCCTTCTCCCCACCTACCATCGCAGGAGCTCCATCGGTTGCTAAGCCCGCCAACTTCTTTACAGGAATACTTTCAGAGTCGATAAGCCTTTTAAATGCTAAAAATATGTCCTGTCCCGTAGTATGTCCCGTAAGTGGTACAACTTTTACCAGCTCTTCTCTTATTTCAAAATCATCAAAAGCCATTCTTACAAAAACGGCCAACTGAGCTGTATCAACTATATCAGTTGATTCGTCAAGTTGTAGGGAAAAATAACTGCAGCGATCAAAGTCAGTTTTAAGTTGTGAAGTTACATCAGAACTCATAGCTTCAACTCTTCTCATTACTGTATTTGCAGAAAGCTATACAGATTTAATAGCAGACCAGACATTATCTCAGATTTGTTTTTGAAATTGTCAAATAATGTATCTGCCGCTTCTAAAAATGCAGCTTTGATTAACTCACCATCTTCGTACGGTTTCTTATTTTGGGCGACCACTTTGGAAACTCGTAATGATTCCTCAGTTGCTGCCTTATTCTTGTCTATGTCTTGGAAAAGGTAGATTGTTGAGCATTTAGTTGAGATTTTAACTGCATTACCTTTTCTTTCCTTAACGCAGAATTCAGTGGGAAATCCTTTTCAATCCCTGAGTGAACGGTTTTGAAATGACGTTCGACGTTCCTTTTCTTCCCAACTGATACACTTAATTACAAAGTAAGCACACACATTTGTCCTTTACCTGGGTAAAAACGTAATCGGTTTCCCATTCGAGATGAAAATGATAAGTTTTGGGTTTTTTGCTTGAACTCGCCATCATTAGAACAAACCTAGTTTAGTATAAAAGATTAAATCAAACTATCCACATTAACAAATGTCTGGTATACACACGAAAATAATAAAGACATAACCTTAATCTGATGTACGCATGAAACACATAACAAACATAACCTGACTCTCGCTCAAACAACTATGAAACTGAGTGACAGTTGCGCGGGAGTAGTGCAACTTCAGGTTAGCCAACCTGAGCGTGACCGCGATCTACCTAAAATTTCCCCGCGAGCTACTGGTAGCTCGCGATCGACGGTTTGGCGACCACTGGTCTATACGGTCGTTTGACGTAAGTTTCATCGCTTCGTACTTCCAGAGCATGCTTTCGATTTCAACATGTCAGAGAAACAGATACTGTCGAAAGAAAAGGCAGATACCCTGCTCAGTGGCGTACGCAGGGGGGGGATCAGGGGGCTCAAGCCCCCTCCCCCCCAAACTCAAAAATGTAATATGCACTTCCTTAATTTACTTAGGTCTCGTTTAAAATTACAAATTGCATATTTCGGCGGATTTGGACGGGGATATAAATACTAACAAAATAAGTAGTTTATAATAACAATTATTACTTCAGTTATAATTTATAGTTCATTAAGCGGTGTATTACGCTGAGTGTAACATTCAGTAAGCTATCTGTTTTCTCTAGCTCTCGCTCTCATTTGACGGCGCGGAGGCGCGGCCACACGCACGTCAACCAGTGACGTGCCACCGGCTACTACTACCAGTGAACCCTAAGAATTTTTACTTAAGTATTAAATAATGTTTGTATGAAACTTAAAGAAGTATATAAACCTTTTTCATAAAAATATTATTTAGTACTTAAGTTAAATTCAGCACTTTTTTATATCAGTCGATAAATAAAACGAAAATTTTAATAATGTTTCTAATTTCATATCTTGAATAATGCCGCTGTAATAATGAAAAAATTACTTTAAAAACACTTTATATTTATACGAAATTTTTTGATAATTTTTTACTTTCTAGAAAAAATAATATTTTATTTAAAATGAATCGTATTTTCCGAACGTATAAACATAACTAACCTACCTACCAAATCCTGCACGCCTGCCTGCGGCGTGCAGGCCCTTCGAAGCATGCACGCACTCCACAGCGTGCGTGTAAAATTTCGAGTTTCACGCATTCTCGTGCGAACAGAAATTCGCTGCACGAGCACCACGGGTGAGAGGTAGCATCTACAAGCTTCCACATACTCTCTATTTTCTGCAGTGATCGGAGGTGGTCGTTTAGGAGATACTTACACCACTCGTACACACGTTGCTGTCATCATCCGCCATTGTCGCGTTTGCGTTTGGCAGTACGGTATTTATTAAATCCGCCGTTTTTGTAGTTTTATTAGTGATTATTTGATTGTTTTTTACGTCTAAGATGGAGACTAATAAGTCCAAACTTGATGACAAGACAAAAGTACCAAAAAGGAAAGTCAGAACTTTGGGTTTCTTTCTAACAAAAACTGAATTAGCGAAGTGTGATACTGTAGCAGAAAGGCCTACATGTTCTTTGCCAACTTCTACATCGTCTCAGCAAGATATTTGTGTTAGTGAGGCTTGTAGCAATAACAACAATGTTTCCGGGCTTGGTTCTGAATTCCCTGAAAATAGTGAAACTATAATTCCTGGCTGTTCTGACACAAATGTTCTTTCACAAAACGAGTCTTCATTATTACATAAATGGTAACCTGAAGTAGACCTATGCCGTTATTTGTAAAAATTACACTGAAAGTATGGCTGACCAAAATTTCCTGTAAAAAAGAAGGTGCAATTATGTTCTTTCTTGCAATAAGGTCCAGTATTCTTGTTATCACATATCAATCACATAGAGCAAATGCTGGCCAAGAATTGCGGTTGAAACAACTCTACAAGCTAAATTTATATATTCCTTTTGTTGATCATTGCGTTGTTGAATTAGAAACTCGTTTCGGACCTGAGTTTGATAAAATTTGTCATCTTCAAGTATTTATGCCTCATTTCATCATTAAGGCTCAAGAGATCAACCAGTGTGTTGCCTCTATCATTTACCCTGACATTTCCAAGATGGAACTTAAACTTGAGGCAGAAATGTGGAAGCAAAAGTGGGTGGATGAAGCAGATATGAATGTTCCAGACACAGCTCTGTCTTCTCTCCAAGCTTGCAATCCAGATATATTTCCCAATGTTCGAAAAATTTAAGAAGTACTGTGTGTACTCCCAGTAACGTCAGCTGAGCCAGAACGCTCCTTCTCTGAGGCGGTTGAAGACATGGCTGAGGTCTACAACATCGGAGGCAGGGCTTAATGGGATAGCTTCGCGCAATATTCACAGGGAAATCGACATCTATCCTGAAGATATTGTTGAGCGATTTGCCAATCAAGGAAATAGGAGAATGGACTTGGGTTTTTAAATTACAAATTGCTTGGCTTGGACACAAATGCTTTACCTATTGTAAATTAATAGTTAACTTGATTCTTATTTATTGTACATTGTTTCTTTTTCATTTTTCAAATACTGCTGTCAATTTTGTAAGAATTCAGCTAATATGCACTTGTGTAATTTTTCATTAATAAAGTATTAGTAAAATAGTAGTATAACAGTAAGAAGTATAACAGTTTAATGAAAAACTGTTTTTCGTATTGGCACAATTAGTTAATTAGCAAGTCATTTGAAATATATAGTTGTTAAATACCAACGTTGCAAAACTTTATTCCCAGTTTTACTGATATAATGTATAATATTATAGTATAATTGAAGTAAAATGAATGTGTTGTTAAATATTACAATAAACATACATAATCTATTAAAAATATTTAGTTTTAGAAAGAAAAACGTATTGTTTTTAAAACTGCTGATTAAAAAATAGAATGAGACATAAGTCCCCCAATCACGAATAATACATTTGTAATATAAAAAATGTGAAACCTACTAAAATAATATGCCTACTAATAAATTTTAACCATTAAGTGGTATGTGTACTGTACCTTATACTATAAGTTGTAGAAGAGTAGGGTAATATATGGACTGCTAAGGTTCAAGCCTCCCCCAGACTGATTTCTGCGTACGCCACTGGGCTGTGCATAGGTTGACGGTTGACCTTTATATATAACGTTTAACGTACGACTACAGCATACCCGAAATTAGTATCGATTCAAATTCACATTGGTGTCTTTGTTTCGGAATTTCTCAACCAAGAAATCCGTAACCCAAAAATTGACAAAAATCCAACCTAAAGTTCCGGCACATGACGTGTGACGAAGGAGACGGTGTGAGAGGAGACGCAGTCTGTGAGTCGAGTGTGAAGCGTAGTGATAACATCAATAGTGGATTCACCTGTGGCCAGTGGCGGTCAGTCAAGGTGAATGAGGCACAAGGTATTTTGTACAAGGGCATTCACGAATCCATTTATAATACTAGATCACAACACTGCGTTCCGTACGATGCACCACGAGCGCTACGTACTAAAGTTGAAAACCTGAAATTCCGGTTGTGGTCGGCATACCTTCACTTACGAACGCACCCGCGCATACTCAAGTTACTATCTCTTACTACAACCGAATGGTTTCGCCGACCTTACCTTACCTAATTAGACAATTAGACACTGTCTCGGCACTCTTTTAAAAATAACGCTTATTAATATTTTCACCGTAATGAACCACGGTGTCTCTCACAGAATAGATTTCCATTACAAAGAAAAATGCTACCAAAAAACATGACAAAATTTACTTAAAGGCAATCAACTAATTCAGGACTTCTGAAGGTAAAGTCAACTTTCAACTTGTTGCTTCAGTGTCTTCAGTGTGAATTTAAAGCCAAGTAAAGGTATTATACAGAGTCTTTTGCGATTATTGCTCCTCCCTTGAGTATAAGAAAAATATGAAGGTGCTGTCATCTTGAGTATGAGATGGCAAAATGACAAGAGATAAGAGAAAGACCAAGAGATGGGAAAAACAAAGTTAAGAGACATACCAAAATAAGAGACAGATGAACAATTTTATACTTACAGAGGGCTGCGGACTACACAAAACGTTATTGACTCAGCGGCGAACGTGTGGTTAAAGCTCATAGCTTCATTAGAAAGTCTAGCGTGTCATGTATGTGACTCCATACTTATGGGTGATCGACGACGCCTTGATGGCCGTACACCTTTCACAGCAGAATTTCGATTTGATATTTCATTTCTGATGTTGATTTACATAAAATTTACGTAATTTTTTTTTATTAAGGAAAAGTTATTCTAAAAATAAAGAAATAGATTCCACATCCAAAACAGGGTCTTTTAATTATACAACTCAAAATTTTGTTATCAGCTTTTCAGAACGATTCACAACAAGCAAAACTTAGTAAAAAAAGCAAAGACAGTGGATGTTGACATAGCAGTCGCCCATCCTCTTCCTACATAAGAGGGGATCAACAACTTCACATACGTAGGCTATACTGTCTGTTGTTTTTTACATTACTACCTCCACAACAGTGTACTTGTGTGACTTTAGTACTGACTACGAAGTCAGATAGCAATTACAGAGTCTGTTTTGTAATTAATTACACACTACCCGCAGTCGCGCAGTTGCATCAAGGTTTTCACGAGATTTTTACCCATTTGAGCCGACAAGTGAAGTTCTACATGTGAAGTTGTACATGCGCCTTGTAATCCATCTAAATAAACTGTTAAAAGCAGAGCAATTCTTAGCAACCGGATGCGAACATAGCCGCGCTACTTCAATAACTCTCCCCCAATATACCCTAAAACCAAACAGCAGCCTCCTGAAGCCATATTCACATTAGATTACACTATCTTTAAGTTTTAGGCTAAAAATATAATTATGAAACTGTACGTAAATTTTCCAAGTTAGCTTGTAATTATAATCCTTCTAATGCAATTTATTAATTCGGAATATTTCTTTATTATTTATTCAAGAGATATGTCGAACAAAGACTGAAAAAGTCTCCTCCATTTACCTTTTTATTTATTATTTTATTCATTTACTTTTTGTTAATACATATTTGTAATTAAGAATCATGTCTTGCATCTCTAGGAGCTGCTAATACAAAAACGCACTATAACTACACAGACTTCCATACGCACGATGTAAAGTTTACAAACACCGAGCTTATTAAAACAGACACTGACACAATGGTACGTTATGCATAAAGATGATAAAACCGTAAGAGTTCAAAAATTAATAATTTTAACATGGATTTGTGTAATTACTTATAATGTATGTTTCAATGCAACTATCTCAGATCTCAACAGTTTATTTTTCTCTTTTAATACATACCGAACACAACGAAATCACTCGTTACCGGCTGGCCTAATCGTTTAGTCTCTTGTAATTTGTGAGTGAACGTTGAAAGACAATAGTTCTTTAGGTTTCGCTAGTGGTAACGTCGATAATTTAGTACGTAAAAGTAAATTCATCAGCCGATGTTAAGAAAAAACTAACAGGAAGGAGTTCAAGAAACAAAATACAGCTACGTAGGCCCTATTTGAAAAACAAAATTCGCCTCCTCTCTCTCTCTCTCTCTCTCTCTCTCTCTCTCTCTCTCTCTCTCTCTCTCTCTCACACACACACACACACACACACACAAGCAACATAATCGTATCCTAATTGCCAATTGCCAGCACTATTTCCCATTCTGTTAGAATCCGTGTGTGTGGTGTGAGTGTAGAGAGGGAGGGGGGGTAGAGAGAGAGCGTTATGCGTGAACACCGCAATTCAAAAAGAAATGCATCATTAAGCAGACGATGCAGAATATCTAGCCTTCAAGGTAGTACGAATGAATGCCACGGCCAGCCAAATTGGACAGTGGACGCTCAATTTGATATTCACGCTGTGTTAGGCTTGATATCCCTGCGTGCCCGCTGTATGATTATGCTGCTACAGCGTTTTATGAAGCAGTAAATGTTTTGCGTTTCCTTTGCTCATGACCGACATCGAACACAGTATTCGTCTACAAATTAGGTTACGAAAACAAACCACGTAAAAAAATAACACGTTTTACAACGAAGGAGACCTCAGCGTTTCTCTCCGTTTTTACCCTGTCTCAAGCGATTAAGTAGGTACTTGCCTGGGTGAAGTCATTGGACGAGGAAAGCAAGTTGTCGGTTTTAACTCGGCCGTATGGTATTTATCTGTCTGTCTATCTGTCTGTGTTTGGTGTCGGTCTGTCTATCTCTTTGAGGTATGTCTCAAGATAACTTTTGAACGTATCAGCCGATTTACGTAAAGTCTGGCATGAGTATCCCACTACAGGACCCTATTGTCTCCGAGATTGATCTCTAAAAAATATTTGGGAAAAATGTAAGGGGTAAAAATTTTGAAAAAATTGCATAAGTCCTGTCGGGTATCAAATTAAAGATTAATTATAATATGAATTGTGTTTTTTTAATTTCAAATCTTTAGGACGCCGGTGACCAACAAGTGGTGAAAAGTTTGATTAAATCGCAAAATTTCATGTGGATTATCAAATTAAAATAAATTTAACTAAACTCTGAATAAGGTGTAAAGTTTTTGAAATTTCAAAATCTCTAACCAAATGTCCAAAAATCTGAAAAATTGTAAAAATCCAGACGCATGTCAGACTAAATGAAATTTTAACACAAATCCTATTACAAAGGTTTTGTAAAATATATAAAAACACTTGGTAAGTTTCACAAATTTTTTAATTAACTCTGACAGCTGTTTCGACTAACTTAAGCCATTGTCAAAGAGCGAGTGAATGAAATTACTGAACACAGGATGTTAGTGGGGTGTAGGTGGTGGACATCTGTTTAGGGCGTATCTGGAACATCTGTGTTGTGATGGCGAGGGGCGGGGGAGAGTGTGTGCATGAGACAAGGGAAGGTCAGGTGTCTTTAAAAACTAAATACAGTACAATCATGAATGCAAAATATAAAATTAACTGAACTAAATATAAACTGAATGCATAATTTAAAATAATGATGAACATTCAAAATAATATAAAATAAACTAAACTAAATAACAGATTTTAATAAAGGGGATACATAAAATTCAGTCTGTTCATTGGTTAAATTTTTGTTATTTTTTATTGCTTTTTTAATTTCTAAAATTTCTAACAAATCCATTTGTTAAAACGAACGCATAATTCATCCATTTAACGAATGCATAGTTTAAAATAATGATGAACATTCAAATAATATAAAATAAACTAAACTAAATAACAGATTTTAATAAAGGGGATACATAAAATTCAGTCTGTTCATTGGTTAAATTTTTGTTATTTTTTATTGCTTTTTTAATTTCTAAAATTTCTAACAAATCCATTTGTTTACCTTTTTGTATGTTGTGGAGTAGTGTTATGTTTTTTGTGTCTATGAAGTGATTGTGTTGCAAGCAATGATCTGCAAAACCTGTATTAGATGTATTAGTTAAAATCGCCTTCTTATGTTCAGAAATGCGATGTTTCAGAGCACGGCCACATTGTCCGATATAAATAGCATCGCATTCTGCACAGTGTATTTCATAAACTCCATTTTTCTCCAGTGTGTTAGATGTATTCTCGGCCTTAGATATTTGCATAGGACAAAATTATTTTCAGTTTAATAATAAAATCTATAAACAATTAAATGGCTTACCTATGGGCTCTCCTTTATCACCTTTATTAAGTGAAATCTTTATGACATTTTTGGAAGAAAACATTTTTACATCCGATAACCCCAACATAAAATATGTTTTTCATTGGGCAAGGTATGTTGATGATATATTTTGTATCTGGACGGGAACAGATAGACAGCTCCATATGTTCTTAGATTATATTAATTCCTTTTATAGTAGCGTGCAATTTACACTTGAAACAGAAAATATGAAAAGTTCAAATTTTTTGGATCTTACCATTACTAGATCACAAAATAATCTTAGTTTTCAGATATATAGAAAACCTACTTTTACAGATACCGTTATACATAAACAATCACTAACATCATGGCACATAAAATTAAGCAGTTTTCATGCAACGGTTAATCGTCTCCTTATAGTTCCTTTATCCAAAGAAAATTTCAATAAAGAGGTAGATATTATAAAAGCCATAGCACAAAATAACGGTTATGATGAAAGAATAATTAACTCTTTAATTTTAAAAAAACAGAAGAAAATTACTTTAAAAGAATTTTATTCCATAGAGCCAGATCAGGGTAACAAAAAATTTCACTTAACAAATTACATTCCGTGTATAACAGATAAGATTAATAATAGGTTAAAAAACCATGGTCTTAACATGGTATCAGTAAACAAACGTAATCTTTTTTCACTACTAGTCAATAATAAAGAAAAATCTAACACACTGGAGAAAAATAGAGTTTATGAAATACACTGTGCAGAATGCGATGCTATTTATATCGGACAATGTGGCCGTGCTCTGAAACATCGCATTTCTGAACATAAGAAGGCGATTTTAACTAATACATCTAATACAGGTTTTGCAGATCATTGCTTACAACACAATCACTTCATAGACACAAAAAACATAACACTACTCCACAACATACAAAAAGGTAAACAAATGGATTTGTTAGAAATTTTAGAAATTAAAAAAGCAATAAAAAATAACAAAAATTTAACCAATGAACAGACTGAATTTTATGTATCCCCTTTATTAAAATCTGTTATTTAGTTTAGTTTATTTTATATTATTTTGAATGTTCATCATTATTTTAAATTATGCATTCAGTTAATTTTATATTTTGCATTCATGATTGTACTGTATTTAGTTTTTAAAGACACCTGACCTTCCCTTGTCTCATGCACACACTCTCCCCCGCCCCTCGCCATCACAACATAGATGTTCCAGATACGCCCTAAACAGATGTCCACCACCTACACCCCACTAACATCCTGTGTTCAGTAATTTCATTCACTCGCTCTTTGACAATGGCTTAAGTTAGTCGAAACAGCTGTCAGAGTTAATTAAAAAAATTTGTGAAACTTACCAAGTGTTTTTATATATTTTACAAAACCTTTGTATTAATATGTTTCACCAAGTGCCCAACGAGTCATCAATTAATATCGTGACAAATCCTATTGTTTTTAGCGTTCCTTATATAATTGCTCTACAATTGTTACCGTACTAAACAAAAAGTAGTAGGCTAATCGGAATTTTCGTAATTTTGCTGATAACCGAAAAATTGTCTAACATCAATATTTATCCAAAATTGTACTTCGTTCAAAAGAGTGTGAGCGAGTTCTGCAGGGACTAGTTACCTGTAGGTAACTAGTTCAATTTTACATTTAGTCCAACGTTAGCTGAGGTTATTATATTCAAATATTCTTTATATTATATAGTATTTATGAAATATTCAGTATTTTTATAAATACAAAATTATTGCACGGGAGAATAAGATTGTAGTCAATACATGAATAGGTATTTGTTAGGAAATGGTGAAATCAGCTACTTCAAGACAATCACTATTGTATTCTAAGCTTACAGTGACAGTATAATAATAAGGTTCAGCTATTAAAAAAAGAGATAAATAAAAAGTGTCTTGCTGTCACCTCCCCTTCGAAGGGAGCTGTCTCCCTGTACCAACAATTACGATATAATTACTGTGCACCGAGTCTCGCTTCCCGCAGTTAAAAACCCATTAATTAATTCATAAATTATCCAATAAACACCAGCAGAATGACGTTTATACCAAGTTTTATATAGAAAATCTTCCGTAAAACTGGACATGTTCTTCTTGTCTTTATTTATTTCAAACTAATTGTTCCTTGTTCAATTAAACCATCCTTTTATTACATGGTGAATGGTATAAAAGAAAGGAACTTATAGGCCTACAAATAAAAACGAAACAAATACAGCCAAATCAACATAGAGAGAACGGTTCGTGTCGGTCTGTCATGTTTACTGCTTTTGATTTACAAACGAAACTGTAATACTACGTTTTGGAGGAATTTAGTTTAGTTGTTTCAGTGCATAGTTATATACTGTAAAAGCAATAAAAGTTCTAAAATCATCCAATAAACGCTTAACACCGCTGAAGGAAACAATGACAATGAAAGTAAACAATATTGTTAGATTAGATTTGCTGAAAACCTTACAAGGGATGGAATGTTAAAATCACCATGAAGAAGTTTTGGTAAGATTACTGTTTAGCTGATTAAAATTATAAATGAAATAGCGGTATGCAAAAAGTACGTTGTTCTCTACGTTAGTACTTGCTGTGTTATGTAAGCGATTTTGGTACTGTAGCCAGGTCTACCAGATCCATGTAAAAGAATGGGTCGGTGCTCATTCATGGACTATACGATTCCGACAAACCTCGGTAAGCAAACACATCGCTTACCAATGACGCCAACTGAAGTGAAACGCCTATTTACTTGGAATCGATAGTCTGTAGAGGAAACAGAATATAAATTATATTAAGGATTATAATAGTCTTCTAAGACACTATATAAGCAGGTTTTTAAAATTACTAAAATTGTTCTTAAATCCCTTATAATACACTTATTGACTAATGGCTAAGGGTTGATTAATATAATATAAAAAGTAGAGCCTGTAAAACATCTGAAAGCGAAATTCTTAAGATTATGGCGAAGTTGGATTAATCACAGGTTCTAAGAAACTATATGAAGAGGTTCGATTAAGGTAACTAGATGGCGCAATGGGTTAGGGATGTAACTAGAGTGGAAGAAGAAAACCACTGGAAAAAAAGAGTGGTGGTAAATCCTGGATAGGCAGAAGAGGCATGCCTAAACTAATGTGGATCAATGGTACTGAAAATGACATAACAAGGCTAGTTATAAAGACATTAGGGAATGACATCTCATACCTTAACTAACAACGACAGGAGCGAAGGGTAAGAGACGCTGTAGCGCAGGACACGAAGAAGAAAGTACAAAGGTCTAATTCAGAAGGAAAGGGAGTAGCGATCTTACCACATATAGTGCTGATGCGCAAAATCTACAAGAAAATAGTTAGTACTAATATTCATTATTTAATTATTAAACAGAAGTTTAGCTTAAATTAATACTACAAGGAAAAGTAGAAAGCAGTTTAAATTATTATTTTGGCAAAACCGGTGTGGATGCTACAGAGAATTTAAAGGTTAAGCAAGTAACTATTATACTTGCGTCGATATAATTTTGTATAATTCTCATTCTTTCTTTTGGCCCTACAAAAAACCTGGTTCTTTTATAAGCTGATAAATATAAAATGACAGAGAATTACATTCAGGCATGACATAAAAGATCATATAAAAAATGGTACAAGCCTACTAGTTGGAAAACTAACTTATACTAATGTCAAACTTACAGTGAGGGTTTCTTTTATTCAAGTCCTTTTCATTTACAATCAATAAATTAGTATTCAGAATTTAGTACCTTAATGTACAAAATTGTTTTCTGAACTTCAGGTATGTAGTCCTGATAGGCTATATGAAGAAAGAAGACGGCGAACAATGCCTATAGTCAATTAGGAGTCTGACTTTGGCACATTAATTTTATAATGTCAAAGATATTTTCAAGTTCTGCTCTATCAGTGGACGCTTTATCTATTCAATACCAGAAATGATGACAACATCCAGTTTGCCAATTGCACATACACACAATGTACGCAAATAATCATCAAGCGATTTGAAATGGATAATCGTCTATGCAATGGACAAAGTATTCGGGTGTTGTCTAAGTACTACTACGCACTGGGGAAAACATCTTCGCAACCGTTTCGTCTCTGTTTCATCATTAAAAACTATAAATCAACAGCACTGTTCTGTTCCTACGCCCTAGAGGACCGGCAGCTAAACAGCTGATTCGATCGATCACTATGTTAGTTGTTTCGTCCACTCATGCGTGATGTCTTTCGAAGTCGCTGGAATGTTCGAGCATGCATGAATTGTAAGTTTGGCATTACTTTCGAGCAGGCATTGTGCTCTCGTTACTGTATCTAAGAAAAGAAAATTAAACAAAGAATATTGGGTTCATTCGATTCATTACAAAAGACCAATACTGGGAAAATTTTATACACTGTACAGTCAGTTGAGTGAATTTCCAGAGAATTTTTTTATATTAATAATGAACATAGCAATTTCTATAAACTATTCGTCGTTTTAAAGTGTAGAGTATCTCTACTATTAGGAACTCAGTTTCACCAGAAGAAAGACTGACTATAACTCTGAGGTAAGTACGTGTGTGTTTTCCTTAATCGAAAAATAAATTAATAAATTATCATTTGAATACTAGTTGAGTAATTATGTAATCTCTATAAACAAGTTACCAGTAACCGATTTCTTAGATTCAAACTTTTTAAAATTTCTGAAGTACAGTATAATAAAATGACTATATCAAAGGGGCAACAGTTACTTTATTGTTACTTTAAAGGGTTAACAATTACTTAAGTAGTTAATTAGTTAAGTGATCTCGATCAACAAAGGGGCCAGTGATCTGACTGCTTAGATAAACGCTTCTTGAAACGTGATTTCTGAAGTAACAGTATAGTAAGCCTATAAGAAATAAGTAAGGATTGTACTATAACCAGCACTGTAAATTTTACTTAACCAGAACTGTATTTTATTAGATTTTTTCCTTACACAGTTGAAGTGGTAATTACCGAAAATAAAACACTAATGTATCAGTAGTTATATTGCAACAGTATAAATAGGTTGAGTACTGTGCGTTGCACCAAGTAATTTAAATAAGTGATTAGAAGACATAAATAACGCATTTTGGTAATAATAATCATTCAGCCTGCACTATAAACTGTAATAGAACTTGCATGTTGAGACAGGGAGTAGAGCCAGCTGCTCTCTGCATCTGTGTACACACGTAAAAGGTTTGCGTGAGTGCGACTAGTTCATTGATGTAAGCCTAATTCAGTAACACCCTTTTCAGTAACAATATAAATTATTGTATTTAAATTAATTTATAATGCTTGTGTGCATGGTAGCGAAAAACTAAAGACACCAAAATGTGTGGTTAAAAATAACAAACAAGTGTATAAAAATTAGTGAAAAACATACAAAAAGTGTTAGTGTAGGAAGTTAAAACTCAATAGTAATTAGAGTAATTAAGATAAAGAAAAACGGTTTGTGCATGATGAACGCCTAGAAAATTACCGATCGAATGAATATCGGATAATGTGTTAAAGACTTCGCAATTCGTGAAGACGAGGAAACTAAGTGTCATTAGAAAGCGTGGGGTAAGAGTGACGCTCTTAACAATGTCAAACATGCAGAATATTGTCGAGACACGATTTTTGGCGCTCTGGGTATAAATACGAGGACGCGCAAACATCGCTCTCTTTCTCGTCAGACCAGCTTAGCGGCCGGAGGCTGTGCTCAAGAACTACAACTTTCCTTCGTTCAACTACTGATGTAATCGGAGGCTATGTCCAACAACTAGAACGACCATGGCAGCCATAGAATCTACTTAGAAACAACAACCACAGTAGATCAACCACAAACAGAGTACGAGAATCCAATGATCCAGGGTACGAGAATCCAGTGTAGCAGAGTACGAGCATCCAATGATCCAGAGTACGAGCATCCAGCGGACGGGGGATGACTAGAATTCTAGAATACCCGACCCCAGGACTTCCAGGACCGATGAAAATCATCCGTATCGAGGACCGAAGAGGACACGCTTCAGATGTACCACACAATAACAAGGTGACAAATAACCGTGCATTTATAAGAAACCGAGACCGAACCAAAAGACTTTAAATGTTAAAGAAAAAATGAATAAACATTCGATTCTAGTATGAGTCAAGTAACTGTATAGTTGTAGATATGTTTTTGTTTGTACGTTAAGCACAGTAACATGAAAGACTGTATAACGATAAGAGGTAGCAGTAACTGTAATTTAAAATATAATTGTTAGTAGTAAATGACGACCTTGTCAGAGAAATTAGTAGAAAGCAACGCATGTGCCATAACAAAAAGAAATTAATATAAAAAATTAAAAGGGTAGATAATCAGTAAGATAACTGAGCTAGCTGAGAGCAGCATAGAAAATTAATAACAATGTATTAGCAATAAGATTTTATAATATGTTTTTGTGTCAAATAAGACTACGAATTATAAGTAGTAGGTACGTAAGAACACGAATCATTTGGAATCATAAAATAAATAAGAAATTAACGTGTAATCTGAGTTTGCAAATTACCCCTAATAAAAATGTAAAAATGATAATGAGTTTCTAACGCAAAACAAATTTAAAAAAAGTGTTAATAAAAATTGAAATGAATTATAAACAAATCAAATAGCATTATTATTATTATGATTACAACCTTCATTCTTGCACACACACGAATTTAATGTAATGTAATGTACCTAAAGATATGTCACACATCAATTACTAAACACATTAAATTTGGTAGTGTTGTAAATGGCTTCCAAAAACGTGGGGCTAACACATTAAATTAGTCACGTTGTAATATATTTTTTTAATTTGTTTTATTCAGTGTTGGCAAAGAAAATTTCAATACCATCCAGTTGACGTTTTTGACCATTTTGGTGTGATATGTCTACTGGGTGTTGAGAAAGAAATTCACACCAAATATTGTTCTGAAATTTTTATTTTCCGCTTTAAATATTATACAATGTGAAAATGGCTTCATTAAATCATTTCCGCAAAGCCTTTTTAATTGTATCTGCGGGCTACATAATCTGTAGGAGTATTAACAAAAATAGTTTACAAACAATTTTCTGTTGATTTGAAAATAAAAAAGGCTTATACAGCAAAACATTTCAGAACCAAACACACGTAATTACAGATACGTTTTCCTGGTTCTCAAAACATTTTGGAAGATCCTGAAACGGACGAAAAGATATGTTTGCCTTTTTGCTTCTAAACCGACTAAATTATTTAAACTTTAGTAAACTGCATACTGAATAATAAATGTGTATAAATAACGTAATAAAAATTACGTTCACGTGGCTATATTTTAAACGACTTCAACAGACAAAGTACGCAAACAGAAGCAAGAATTTTATGCAAATGGTTGATTGCTGCTTGATACTGTGGGAGTAGCGCCATCTAGCAACATTTCTGTCTCTGTGCGCGGACTTTTTATAAGAAATACTAGAACTCAGAGCTGTTGAGCAAATGTTCTGATGTCTTGCAGTGTCCCTTATTGGAACAGTCCTGTTCAGTTCCTTCGGTTGTCTCTGTAGTGTTGTTTCTATAGATACATCAGGATTTTCAACGAAACGGTCTAGCAAATGTTTTGTTCCCAGTGTGCGATAGGTTTAATAAAACAGCTAAATTTGAGAATCATACAATTTTCCCGGCTGTACGGAATTGTCGGCATGGTAAACAAGGCACAGCTATTAGTGCGCACCGCATTAACGAGTGTTATCAAAATGTTATTTTTGTTATAATCGCGGTACTGTAAATGTATTATTACAATACGAGTGTAATTGTATAGAAGTATTAAAAAGGATGAATACTTTCCGTTATTTAATAAAATAATTCCTCTCTTCTACGTATAATTACTAACGGCACAGTCCTCAAATCAAATATATCCCTGTTTTTCTCCTTATCAAGTTTATTATCCTTATCTCGTTATCTATATATCCTTCTTACGCCCAGCATAATCCAAACCACATTTTGCGGGACTAACTTCGTACAAGTCAAGGACGCATGTTCTCTCATATCGACTGATGGGTTTCTAACATTTTGGAAGTTTGCCTGTCATGTTCTTAAATTTGCTGAATGAACTCAAACTGCTCAAATTCCGACACTCCTGCACGTAAATGACAACAAGCGCGCTTACAGGATGTTGTTCTTCATCGGATTTATTAACTGTTAATAGCCTACTCAATACATAAACAGCTACAGTTCTTACTGTTTTTGTAACTCCTTCCCCATCCCCAAAAACGTTTTCCATTTGGATGAAAACACCCAA
Source organism: Magicicada septendecula (assembly GCA_034769895.1). NCBI lineage: Eukaryota > Metazoa > Arthropoda > Insecta > Hemiptera > Cicadidae > Magicicada > Magicicada septendecula. Next base: position 524,152,838 of record CM068368.1, read on the forward strand.
CTTTGCGAAGCAATTCCTGATACCTGCCTACTCGAGCATCTCTAACAACTCAAGGTACGACTTTCCTCAATACGCTGTCTCACCAGAACTACTCGTTTACATCAGAAACAGTCTGTCTAAGAAACCACCTCACAGAATTGCCATAATATTCTCTTTCTCACTTCATTCCATCATGATTAACGATATCTCAGAATAAAACCATCAACGGAAAACACCTCTTTCGCATAAGCAGAATCTTTAATCTGTAATCTTAAGTCAAAGCATCCTCTAAATGAGTTCTATAAATGTTTACGGTAAATAGTGCTATAACGACTCTCCTGCAAAGACATTATAACATCGGGAACCAGTTCAATTGTTCGCTGTTAATTTAACTAGCTGCCGTAGTTAGTAAAATTTACTTACCAACAAATTATAACTATATATATATATATATATATATATATATATATATATATATCAGGAATTAGTCAAGGGTTACATAAATTTATTCACTCTCTGGGTATTAGCGAAAACATCTCTTTATTCTTGTATTTTAACTAATTATAAAATTAATAGCTTTAATGGTCATCCTTTAATTTTTTTTACTTACTTTACTTTATTCTTATAAATTCTTATAAATTCTGCATTAAATGTTCTTTCAAGTTTTATTCTTTACTCTTTTTTATCTCAAAATCATTCAGCTATGTATTATTTCAAGTACCACGGATCCGTGTCTTAACTTTGCAATATTCTAATATATCACAACACATCCAAACTATTTGAAGAATAGTCCGGTGTAATTTTCAGAATTACTTTACCTTTAAACATCATAAGGTTATTACTATATCATTACAGAAATTACAAACATTTATATGTTAATCTTTAAGTTATCTAAAAGTCTTTACAAGAAACTTTACTGTTCTTTTTGTTTCGGTTTTTTAAAAAAAACAAGTTATGCATAAATGTTATGATTTAATATCACCTGAATAGAACGTGAGTTTGCTGTGGGTGTTCGTGATGGTCTTCTTCAGTAGGTCTTCTTGGGTGTGGTTCGTTGTTCCTCTGGATCCTCCATTAGTTGATTGTTTCCGAATTGTAGTCTAGGTCATGACGATTGGATTCTGCTACTTGAAGTTCATACGGTTGTTGTTGTAACTTTTTTCTTCTGGAGTTGGTTGTTCACATTTTACATTTTAATTGTTCTTATTTTAGCAGCACGGATGTTTACTTTAATATGGTAAGGAACATATCTTACCACTTACTGTTTGTAAAGAGATGTGTCGACTAAGTTTTTTTTTACATTTTCCCAATATTTGCTTCACGCACTACATTACTAGATTTTTAGTTATTTTCCAACGCTACATTGGATTAAATCAATTATAACAACTAACGTCTGGTTGTATAGCGGTATACACCTAAGTGTAACTTTACAACACATTTTTGACCTGCTTACATGTCGAAGTTTCTCCGGCGACTGGGGGTTGTTTAGCGGCAGGGAGTCTGTAAGCTGGCGCAGTTTACGCGCTGAGAAAAGTAGTTCGTTCCTTTAGTATTATTAGTTGTTCATTAATTAACTAGTAATAAATTATGCTACCTTTTTGTTATGAGTTTGATATTTCCTTTATTAATAATACGTCTTTTATTTAATTAAAAGAATTATTATTTTTCGCTTAATAACATTGTACTTTGCGTGTTCGTACTGGACAATTTGCACGTTGATACAGGAATCTAGGTACAGATAAGGGGTGGATAATACTCTCACTTGTTATAAGAACAAAAATTTTAATTTGTGCTATTTAAATAATTTTTAAATCGTCACAGTGCGGTTGAATAATGTTAGGCCTATATTGAACAACCTCTCATCTAGAGAATCAGTATTCATCGATATTTGTATTTTATCTAAATTTCTTAAGTTTTCAAAACTGACAGAATATTATTTATAGGCTATTTCAATAAATAAAACACAATTCGCAGCAAACAAAATTTTTAAAAATTAATTATCATTTCAGCGATCTAAAGCCATCATCATTAGAATGACAGCATTCATCAATAAAAACATACTTTCTTTAAAAATTACATTCTTACAATATTGTTACAACTTAACCTTGCTATCAAATAAAAAGTTTAATTAAAATAAAAGTTACCTACAATTATTTATACTCAGTTTGACAACACGTTGTGCAAGACTTTGTTCTTCGTTGAGGAAGAAAGACAGAACATGCGCATAAATAATATATTTCTTTGTACGAAGATATTACTATTCAAGACCTAGGAGAGAGCGGGGTAGCCCCGATCACCTCAGGGAGAAATTCGATAAAAAATTGAAGAATTGGCTAAAAGTTAAAAACAAATGTAAAAAATTGTTAATTTAACAGAGCTAATTATTAGTTATATACTGTAAGCGTTAAAGTTGAAAGGGGCTTTTCTTATTGCATAAAAAGTAAAAAATGGGCTTTGATCGGTATTCCCCCACCCGCGGGGTAATGACGATCAGTTGATTTCCTATGCAAATTAAATGGGAAAAAATAAAAACCTAAAAAAAAATTGTCAATGTAAAAAGCAAATGATATATTGATGAAAGATACATTAGAATGTTACTTATATCTACAAATGGTGCTTACTACATTCTAAGTCTAAAAATAAATTTTAAAAATTAGATTTTTTTTAGTTCATAAGCCAATGTATCCTGTGTATTTTATATGGGAAATAATGCAATTTAATTTTTGTGTGTATATTTTCTTCATATAGGTCTACAAAAAATCTTTCCTACAATACACATTATAATAGTTTCTCATTCAAAAGACACTAATATTGACAATCTTTGACTCCGAGGGTAACTCTTAAATTAAGATACGCCATAATAAAAAAAAGGTTTTATTAATCAGTACAAAACTAAAAAAAAACCTAGCTACGCCACGGAAAGTATCACGAACATATAAGGGCAACGCATTAGTATTTAATAGTACTTAACTCAGTACGGTGTTGTATAGTTGTAATTCAGTACAGTTGATCATCATTCCCCCACTCTCCTGATCTGTGCTACCCCACCGCGTATACTACTGAGTTTTATAACCTGAGACTACAGTAAGTTAGTTTAAAACCGTAAATAACGAATTCAAATAATGCTGAAAACGTTAACAATACATCTGTACAATTAAATAATTCAAAATTTAAGTGCAAATATCATTACGTTGCTTTAAAGATGTGAAGAAATAAGAAGAAATTTGTCTAAAACACACTTCTGTAATTCACTGTAAGTACAATGGCGGAAATGGTTAGCGGTCGTTTTTAGTTAGTTCACTGTGCAACTGGCTAGAGTTCAGCATTAAACAGATATCGCCACAGCGTACTATACTCTCGTTACCGACCTGATCGTGGCTACCCGCTGATCGGTGCTACCCCGCGTTCCCCTAATATATAGCCCTATACTTTATATTATATACACCTAGACACAAAGACGTGGATCATGATTTCTTGATTCCATTGAACAAGAATAATGTTAAGAGCGTGGTCCGAAGACAACAACAGCTAACTAACCCACATAGCTAACAGTTAACTAACCCATCAAAACATCAACTACACTTGTTGACACCATCGTATACAGGACTATTGTGAGCTACATAATGAACAAAGCAATGAACACACCCACAGCAGATAAGCAATAAATATATCATGCTACACGCGCGCGCGCGCGCACGCACACAACATTAGTAGTGGATATGCACAGGACTGGCATGCGTAGTACACGAACGAAAGCTATAAACAATTACACCTTAACATGCGCCTGGCAGTAACGTCTATTAATATAATAAACCAAGTCCAATTGCGTAATATATAACGGTCTTGGACGCTTCTTAAACCGCCTTCTCATATTTATTGTAACACTGTACCCGTTTAAGTAGGCCTACAATACTTTCCCACGTTTGTGCGCAAGTATTTGCAACTTCCAAAACAAAAATCTACTGTCAGAATTAACACTCTCACACCCTCTCTCTCTCTCTCTCTCTCTCTCTACCTGTACAACTATACTTTCTTTTATCCCAATGAAACATAAATTAGCGAACAAATACGTAGGCCTGCTTCATAAGAAATTGCAGGTAATTTTTATTGGTAATAATTTGATAAAAATAAATTTTGATCGTCGAGGTGAATACACTCTAAGAGATTCTATTTTCAGTTGCTTACGACAGTGCGCGCTGGATACCGTTCTAGGTCACGCCCACCGAAACCTTCGTGACTTTACAACCATGAATACATCGCTATCGACTTTAATTTATGTAACAAGTAATTACACCTGCATTTCAGATTTTTAATATTTCATCTTTTTCTACCTTGGATTTGAATGCAGGTTACTTCTCTAAAATATTTGTGTGTCCCTGAACGAATTCTCTCTAAACAGGGAGGTATAAAAGACCTACAACTGGGTTTCATATTCTAAAATTTTAGATGACAATGTTCATTTCTTTACACAGTAATAAATTATTGTGGAGTATTATTCGACCAAATTCTACGATTTCTTTTCTCTAATGGTTTGCATATTCATCTTCTAGAGTTGTTACGATCCTTACAATTCTTCTGATTACATTTCCCTGTCTTCTATATGTATGTTTTTCGTAAAATTCATTACATAATCGTTATTCTCTATGATCTAGAATAATTGGGAATTGACGCGAAATAGTATTAAGCCGTTAAATATGGACCTACATATCGTGCTACTGCTAACAATACGCTTACGAACGCATATATGTAGGCTATATATAGTGACATATACTGTGGTTTTTTACAATAAAATACAGAATTACCACAATAATCAATGTTTCCAGAATTACGAGTATTACACGCAGCAAAACTGGAGTTCTTCGAGTGATTCACGATTCATGATAGTTCAAGACAAGACAGGGTGCGACACAATGATTTACGAGGAGCACTGGAACTGATGAACTTGCAAGCACAGCTTGTCGTTGGAAATTATGTGTGCATAACATCATATAGGATACGAAAATACACGATGGAACACGTGCGACATATCAGAAGGAATGCGAGTCGACCGAGGCAACAACGTTGACATCTGAACGTGTGACACGTAGAAAGGCAGACGGCGTCCACGATAACGATTGTACATGTAAGTTGAACAGTTTTGTTCACAGCGACAAGCCCCGTAAACAATTGTGGAATTTCGAAAAACCTAGAACAATTATGTTACGCAAACACACACAAGAGCAAAAAGATATTTATGTAGAGTAACTGTACTTTGGCAGTCACAGGATTTCAAGGAACGTATAGACTTCAAAAGGGCACAACAGTTTGCGGGTTTATACTGTCTGGACCACAAACGAGCACAATGCTTTCAAAACAACTTTTACAATGTATAACACTGTAGATTACTATTGACTATTAGCTAGTAAGATGCCAGAAAATTCTCAGAGAGGCCCCAGGATTCACAAATTATTTGTATGTGTTATGTGTACAATTTCTCTGTGAAGCAAGTATTTGACGTAACGGATTTTATTTTCAGCTTTTCTCGGTCTTGACAAATTCTGTAAGATGGGTGAATTATAAAAACGGAAAAAGAGTTTTCTTATTTCCTTAGCAAATCAGACGCTTGCAGAGGTTTAATTAAACTCGATTCGTTGAAATGATAATATTCTTCAGTTACAGCATATTAAAATGTCATGACGATAAAATTGATGAACCGATTCATGTAAAACTTGATGAAAACTGATAAAAGTAAAACGTACTATAAATGTCGAAGAAAAAATTCTTGGCTAGTCCCAAAGAATGGTATTTTTGTTACATTGTCAATCTCTAGGATCCATTACGTAAGGAGTTTGCTAACGCTCATACATTTTTGAATTGTGTGTAAGGGATTTTATATATAATTACCTTCATAGCGTGTTTTATATTGAGATTGAGATTGGTCTTCGAAAAGTAGTCAATTATGACCTATTTAATCTTAGCAAAGAATTTATTATGAGTAGTTATCCACGTTTACAATTTTTACATATTACTTTATATTACAAATTTCGCTCTGTACCGAACGTGCACCCACTCACATGGGTAAAACGCCATCAATTATTTTCGTAATTGTAAGGAGATATGAGCAGAATATGATTCCTTCTGTCCTATTTTAACTAGCTTCAGTAACTAATGTCGTTTGTTGTGCCCTTTAACTTATCTTCAACTCCCTTATGACCCCTCATCTTCAATCCGTAATTTCTTTCCTGCTGCCTGAAATTGACTATACATACTACGTACTAAAAAAAAATCACATAATTACATAATTCGCATAAATAGTCGATTACTAATAACAATGAGATGGTTTCCTGAAATTGTAGCTGGGCGAGCAGACACGAGCACTCAATAATATTAACGATCTGCTGACACTCAAAATTTACAGACATATACTACTGTGACATTTTTTATTCTGTTTAAAATTAATTTCGTTTTTAAAGTACGATTCGTTTTATATGAAACTACATTCCCATACGTTCAATTTTCTTACACACTGATGTTATTGATGTTAGGTCGTCACTGATGCTAAAAATTAATATTATAAAAACCACTTACTAAATAGGCATGGAAACAGGTCTGCATAATGGTCCGCATTGTAGGCATAATGAAAACAAAACACTTAGTATTTGATTTTATTTGTTTCGGTAAAACAGGAAAACCGATAAAATAGATTAATCAAAAAGTTATCGGCAGATTTCTGTTAATCTATTTGATTAATTTTGTAGATTTACACAATTTCACTGTCAACTTCAAATGATTTTTTTTTCGGGAAAGGTTTTTTCTTTTTTTTATACGATTTTAACTACTAACTGTGATGCTTACTTTATTTGCAAAGTTTACAAAGTAATTTATTTTCAGAAATAATTTACCAGTCTGGGTCATATTCAAATGTCCACCACAACCAACTCATTAAACCCAACCAAATCATAAAAATGCAAAACTTCTCTCTTAATGGGTACCGTTTAGGAACAAAGTAACTCAACCACTCATTCATATAAGACTGTATACTCCTTCGCAGAATTCATAAAATACAATTGCTATGCGGTATTAAATGTGATGCTCTATCAAATAAACGAAAGCATACATTTTAAATACTGTATATATAATTATAATTAATCAGCAGCCTATGCTTACTAATACGGCTTAGAACTGATCGGCCACCGATTTATTTCCCGTGCAGCTTTTATAATCATGCATGCGACTCTTTACTTTGTACTGTAAGTACAGGCGCGATGCTTTAACCACACGTGGAAAAAAATTAAATAACAAAAATATAAAAAAGCATCATAAGTGTGATGGATCGAGTATTAATTCTAAGATGAATACTGGGATAATCCACAAAACAGATGGAATTCACATCCTCCGCACCAAATCACACCTGACTGACAGAAAAGTAGTTGAACGACGACGTCGATGTCTCGACTCTTTTTATAACTGTCGCGTTTACACACACCATAAAGAGAATAAAGAATACAGAAACCAATAAAGATTCAAAAATAGCCAGTTCGAATTCATAGGGCCTCAAAATAGGTCTTTTAATTGCAAACTTTATGATAATAAATTATATTCTCAACTCTGAAGCAGTTCCTAAATTAAATCAGAATTCTTGGGAAAAGACACCAGCTACGCTTCTGCATCATCCATTACTTCGAGCAATCTCAACTACTCCTAATAATATTAAGATCTGTTAGATAAATCGAAGGGGTCTCATTGAAATTCACAACTAATAAACAATTTAGTGACCTACTAAAACATACTGACTGTTGTTGCACTTCTACAGAACAATCACTTAATTCTTTTCGGAACTAAAATAAAGTTTATAACCCGGCAGATAAATGCTTAAATTTAGTGCTACATTACATGGCATACGAATCACCGGTAGAAGAAATAAACCTTCCTTCTATGTAGGGTCTATATAGTGAATTACGCTGTTACGTAGTGTATTCATAGATGTATATATACTACTGGATTGCTAACGCTGTGCTATGAATTCGGTCCGCGGCTGTTCAGCTCTCCCCATCACTCTGTAGTGGTTCCACCAGCTACGCTGCATTGAAACTCGGTAACGAAACATCGAGCTTCAAAACCGACACAACTGAAGTAATTTTTAATAAACAAAGGACAGTAGGTATTCTATAAACAGAGGAGAAATTTACACATTGTTTTAAAATGGTACGTAATTTATTATTGCAATTTTACAAATGTTTAAACTTAGATATGTTTTAAAACATTATATATTCTATTGTTTTATATCATTTACTTTACAATTTTAATATAAGTATTAATTTTGGATTTTTTAGGTGTAAGAATACATTTTTTTTGCAAGAGTACATACATATTTTTATGTATATTAAATATTATTAAACAAAATAATTTTTTTAAATTTATGACGTACCCCTAACTTTGATTTATTCAACAGTGCAGTTTTTTTCTTTTGCATATGCATTGCAAACTATTTTAAAAAACACACTACCTATTAGTTTTATTAATCTGAGCTCATGGCTGTCATCTGTAAAATCAAAATTAGAAATATGCCCCTTAAACAAACTCCTTTTAAAATATCTACAAGCTAATGAAATGCAATGATTAGAATTAAAATTTTGTTTATCCCTTAATGCTAGAAATAAATTATACAAAAATGTTACTAGTTTAAATACTTCATAAGATGCTCTTATCAATTTTGCCTTTGATAAAAACAAACTGAATCGACTACAGGGAAGTTCAATTTCCTCTTGTAACATCACTACACTCTGTACATTTCATGATCTTATCTACTTGTTTAACAATAAAACCACTTATGTAATAAAGTATATTTTCTTTATAATAAGACAGCTCACACTGTTTTACAATATCACATTCCATATGATCTAAAAATTCTTCCTCTTCTTCATCATTATTAACCGTCGCGGTACCTGGTCCGTAAAAACTAAGAATACAATTTTGATGATTTATATCAAACTCTAAACTATTACTTTTGAAGCCTGAATATTATTCCTAAACATTAATTTCCTTAATGCATGACGAAACTGATTAACATTAGGGTTATTATTATGACCGCCCCTTGATCGAATGCACGAGAAAAGTAATTCAAGGTGGTCTTGAGAAGTAACTGAAAATGTATTTGAACCCTAGCTCATTTAGTAATTTTGTACTCAAAATGCCAATCGAGTTAATGTTAGTAAGAAATTCTAACACAAAGCTCTTTGTGGCATGCTTAAAAAAATCTAGACCCTTAATTTTTAATTTACTTAAATAATCATAGCTGGTTGATAGCACCATTTTACTGTAATCAATATTAGTTTTTTTTATAGGTTCTTTAAAGTGTTTACCGAAGGGATCCCTTGTATTAAAATAGTCAAACAGTCTATCCATTATTCGAATGAAGTTAATTGTCTCCTCACAGCCCTCAAAATCGGGATGTTTACTGACAGGTAAAAATTGTAAAGCGTCAGCAACATTACTATTTAATGTTTGTACAGCTATCTTCACATTCATTATTTTATTTTTGTAGAAAACGTGTGTGTGTGTGTGAAAGTTTATTTGCTAACTTTAAACCCTCTTTAGTTTGTACAGATAACAGATTTTCTATGTATTTAAACTGTATTTTGTTCCCATTACCCGATTCAATTATCTTTTTATCAGCAAGTGTGTTTCTACATAGCTTCAACATATGGCAAGCGTCTAACATGGCACAAATGTTATGACCAATATCTTTAATACTAAAAAAAGGTTTTTCAGGAAATTTACAGCCATGTTTTTCCATTGCTGCAATATTTGTGGTCGTGCCATCAAATGCTACATTTTGTACACTGACGCCAACTTTTTTTAACTTTATAACCGCCATTTTAATTAGCTGCGAGAGTACATTAGAACCTATTGAATTAATAAGAAAATATCCCACAGCACATTTAAAATTACCTTTCAAAGAAACGATTTGAAAAACTAAAGCCTCGGTTGCAAGTGCCTCATGGTCATCTATTTTTATACCACACCCTACATCTATATATCCTATATGCTTACCTTCTTTTGGATCATATATTAGCTGTTTTCTAATGCTCATGGCATCAAATACTAGGTTAACGTTTTGCAAATAACTTTTAATGTTAACATTATTTTTTAAATAAGAAAACACTTCTTTTATAAAGCCAGGTGAGCAGTTGAAATTTCCAACCCATTTTCTTAATGTGGATGGGTTTGGCAAAGACAGCTGATTATTCCTCAAAAAATTATATGCTTTAGGTGAATAAAAGTATAACGTAAGGGCAAAATCTTTCATTTGGTCCATATATACCTGGTTGAATTTACTCTTAAACTTATTTTTTAGATTGCATAATATTAATATTAATATAAAGGTAAACCTGAAAAATTATTCTCTAAGAGTTTCAACAGTCTATCAGGTGCATTCATCTTTTTCTTTAGGATCGATATTATGTCACTCATATTCTTCATTTTCTTGTCTCTTCTTCTTATACGTTGTTGCAAAATTTTAACTTTTCTACGTAGGATGTTTTTAGTTGGTGACTGTGGTGCCTGTAACCAATATATGTTACGTTACATACTAATTTTATACAGTACATTAATAGACTAGATTATAATACATTTCTTAGATGTAGAAAATTAATAAATTGTCTTACAATTTTTTGTTGCTTTTGAATATGAGCGACTGTATGTATATTCGAAGCTGATGATGATGCCTCAAGATTGCCATCAACTTCGACAGATGGGGTTGATTCCTGTTGAAGTTCATTTTTTCCAGTATTCTAAAACAGACTGTACACTTTTAAATAGAAATTACTTCAGTATTTGGGTTGAAATTGAGTACCCTTAAATTTTTAAAGAAATTTTTATGTTTTAAATTTATAGAATTCAGTTTTTACTTCATATATTTCTTAAGATTGATAAAATAATTAAAAAACCCAAAGGCTTACAAAACAAGATATTTTATCACTACACTCTCTTTTTCTATTAATTTTGACCGTTGCCAAATAAGTAACCAAAACGGACTGCATGTATTAAAAACTTTCTGTATGAGCCCTTTAAAAAAAAAATGAAAAGTTTAGTTATGAACTTAACTGGCTTTAATATTTTTATATAAACAGAAAGATGTACCTCAAATTTCTTAATAAGGCTTCTACGTTTAGGTTGCTTTGTGTGCAAATGAGGTGGGAAGTCAAATAAAGTAGGGACTGCATCTTTTTTTAATTTTCTGATTACACCTCCGACTTCAAACGCACTGTTTTCGAAATGCTTACTACAAAGTCTGGACTGCGCCGACGGTGTAAAGCCTTTTCTCTTCGTTGCTATTATCCACCTGCTTCGAAGTTCTGGACTTTTTGGAAACCTGCATTAAATTAAAAAATGAATTTTTTTTACATAAATGCTTAATTTTCAAAAATATCCTTTTTGCTATTAAAATTGGAAAATAACTCTAGAATATTAGGCATACGATAATTTTTCTTTCCAATTTTGAACACAATAAAAGAACCTCAATGTGAAAAGTAGACTTGACAAAAATAAATTACTATTTTAGTCTTAATAATTTCAGAAAAAAACATTAATTTAATCAGAGTAGACTACCAGTATGAGATCAATAAATAAATCAATACTATTTAAAGTACAATGATTAAAATACCTTTGTTATGTAAGTCATAATGTTGTTGACAAAAATTTTACTTACGTGTGAAATGACAGGCCGCAGTTTTTAACAGCATAGTTCTTACAGTTGTACGCTACACAATACGTTGGCATCTTGTTAACTTCAAATTATAAGTTGTACTTTATAGACATCTACAGCCTTCCAACAATCACGCGTCAACGAAAACAAGGAATGCAAACAGCATGTAAGCAGACGAGACTACACTGGAAATACACTACAGAGTGGTGGGGGGAACGTGTCACAGCCGGACCGAGTTTTGCGCCTTGCATGTATTACAGCGCGCAACCCAGTAGTATATATACAGCTATGAGTGTATCTGATCTCTTCGTTGTACCCTAGGTCTTTCCACATAGGCCTATGTAGGTCTCCTACCAGAACATATAAATATTAACTTAAACGAAAGAAAATAAGTTTTAAAATTATACTATGGAATACAGGCGCCGAGCAATTGGGACACCATAAAGAAGAAGACAGAAATATATGAGTTGTGCTATAGTAGTGTACATGAAGTATCTTCAACCGCAGGGACGTCAAAAATGAAGACGTTAACGGATAAGCTTGCGAGTTCCTTCAAACCAATCAAGTCATCAATGCTAAAACAAAGAATCGATGGATTTCATAACTGACTGTAGCAAAGAAGAAAATTCTTACCAATTAATTATGTGAAAAGAATTTCACAAATTAGTAAATTTATGTTTTCCAAGCGAGAGAATATTTTTTATGTTCCCGCTCAAAACAGTTTATGTTCTCATTTGAATCAAACGTTTCTTTAACGCTGTGTACCAATTTTCTTTCTTTAGGACGGATCTCGGCATTGGTTGAAACGATAATGATGTTGGACGCCGCTGAGAGTGGTGTATAAGATACATATCAGATCTAGACAGCAGACTTAATGGTGTCCGTCTTTGGCAAGTGAATGCTGCCAGTTGATCAGATAAAAACATTAACGTCAACACCGTTCGCGCTTAAACACATCTGGCGGCAGTAACTGTTTGTTATGAAAGGACGACGCGACTGTTGAAAATAATCATCTGCCGCTAGTTTCGTTTTCCCGTATTGTAAATCTATATATATCGATTGTCGTCGTAACACGCAACGTGTCAAACCGTTTGCCGGCTGCACGGGTACTCTCGATCCCTATGCGTACATTGTATCATGAAATAGCAAGCACTTGTATTGTCCAGTATTGTTCCCATCGTTGGTATTTGTAGTCTCTGATAGAGCAATACTGAAATTCTGTTAAACTTTAGATAATAGAAGCAAAACTAGTTTTCAGTTACACTTATTTAAATTTAGAGTTTACCCTTCAAACGCTGTATTACAGAAACTTTATGTGTATGCATTAGTAACGAAATCACAATGTCGAAGCTGTTCGTATTCTAACCGTGTGACGTCCACTGAGCATCCATCCAAAATCTCTGGAAGAAGTCTCTTCTTGTCCTTTTTTGTATCGGCGATCGTTCTAGACAGTCTCACTACATTGTACCATATTATTTATCATCAGGTTAGGATACGATATATCAGAAGAATAAAAATGCTAATGAGATCAAAACTTACAACGGTTTACTGTTAAACGTAAGCCAGTACTATTGTAGCGTTCGACTTTTCGTGAAGCACCACAAAAGACAAACTCGATCTGATTTTTTTTATACGGTACTAACGCTTTCACTCGTTTACGATGTCTCAAAGAATATATTTTTACATTAAAAATGAGTCAAATGTACAATATAAGCCCCCCTCTCTCTCTCTCACTCTCTCTCTCGCTCTCTCTCTCCCCTCTGATTTTAGGAATCAAATTATAGCAACCACATTATCTCATACGTATCATTACCATTAAATAGTTGTGATGTAGTAGAATAATAATATAAGTTATCTAATAATAAATAGTTTATACTTAGACATGTAAAATCAATATAGGTAATAAAGTTTTTAAATCCTTTTTGACTTAGAAGTCAAAAAGGATTTAGAAATAAATAATAGAAACGCAAAAGAAGCAATTGAAAAAGATGTTTATCGGGCAAAAGTGTTAAAAATGGAAGGAGTCTAGGGTAGGAGAGAGAAAAACGCATGTTCAAAGTGGACTGAATATAGGAAGAAGAGACAGTGAAAAGATGAAAGAATATTGGAGAAAAAGAAAAGAACAAGGAATAAAGAATTGAAATTGGCATGTGGTCCTCAGATGGCCGTTTCAAAAAAAAGTTTTTAAACAGATGAAATAAGGAAATGCAATAAACATGTATTATAACTGATGTAAGCCGTAAAATTATAATTTATGCGAAGCTAAGAAGGAGAACTCCAATACAAACCTAACAATACAAAATTGTGAGGAAAAAAGTTAATGTCACCTTTCATTTAACCCTCGAAGAAGCAGCACAAACTAACTCAAGACTCTAAACATTTTGAAGTGAATAAAATAAACAAAAAGACGAGATTATACGAAAATAGCGTAGGAACGAAACGAACTAGGTATACTAGGTGAAAAACAACTATTAAACCAAAAACCTGAAAAATATTATATGAATATTTAGTGTAATACACCGCAAAAATTGTGGACTGAATAAAAGATTAAAACTACCTTATACACACAAATAATATTTCACACGAAATATTTAACTGTAAATAATATGTTTCGCCATTCAAATAAATACGAATTGCGTATTAACAGGAGACAGCACATAATGGAAGTTTGCGTACAACAAGAACACAGAATTAAACTCAAATAAATAAAAGACAAGAAGTCGCCCAAGTGAACAAATAAATATTATTTTAAATTTTACTGTGTAAAACATTAATAAACTACACTTTATGTAGATATTCGGCTTCTATAATTTTAACTGACTGAGACGTTTAGAGAGTGTTCCAAACCTGATGGCACCTAAGGGATTAGAAGACCCCTACTCTCGCACGCGCACTCACAACCGGCCCGCCCAGGCAACAAACGTATATAAGTATACGATCCAGTTCAAAACTATTAAATTTTTAATTTAGCTTATAATTCAAATTAAACTAAAATTTTTGTAATCTCCGTGAAATTTTGAGAAAATTGAGTCCAAACAACACATAATTGCGATAAATATGAGCATGTTGGAGATTTCTAAGGCAAACGCAGAATTGGAGTACTTAATAAAGATTTTATTATAACGTAATAAGTATTTTGGTGATATCTTGATGATTATAAACAAAAATGTATTTACAATTTACATTCATGGTGCAAAATTACGTCAGAAATATGAAAATTTGAATTTTTTCTACAATAACCAATGCGGTCTTGTATGTAATATTCATTTAAAAATTTATTTTAATTAAAAATGTATCCCAATAAAAAAGAAAAAATTGATTGATATGATAACTTATACAATTACCTATTAACATACTATATTTACAATATAAATATCATATTGAAATTTAAGCACAGTACTGCAAAATACTAATTTCTAAAGCCAAAATGAATATTAAATTAGATTTAATTGTTCATCTTAAATATGTCACATCCACGTCGTGTTTGGTGTCATGTTCTTTAAACTTTTATGGAGATTACAAATATGCTAAGCTCGTTTGTTAAAAAATTCATATTATAAAAGTTGAAGTTACGTAGTGGACGCCCCAGTAGATGATTCATACCCCAGGCGTGCGGACCAGCTATGTTTGTCTTTGTGTGTTAGTAAGGGTCTCCTAATCCCTCAGGTGCCATGCGACTTGGAACGTCGTATAGTTTGTGTACGTATCTGCAGTTTGTATGCTGACACAAACACCTACTTAATGCTATTTGATTTTGATTCATTTATAATTTGATTTTTTGTTCAGTATTTAGTGTCTGTTGCTAACTTCATGTATTGTTTTGTTTATTAAAGGAAACAGTTATATTTATAAAATACTGGTCACTAACGGCCTGAGAAAGAGTCTTTGTCTTTATAAAAGAAACAAATTACAAAGCTTTATAATTACAAAACGTATTCAATAAATTATTAGCGAAAAATATACGTGCAGTTGTGAGTTCTGTTTCTATACAGTTGAAAGAAAATTTGGATTAAAGTAGCTCGCGCGCTTGCGTATGGATGATAAAAACTGAAAAAACATAGAGTAAGATACATATCATATGTACGTGCAAAACTTCCAAAAAATTAAAAAGGTAGGTGTGGTTTATATATATAAATATTAGTGCTCAGTTCAGATATGTACACATTGCCATATAAAACTCTAATTAATGCCACCGCACAGTACTGGAATCTTCAGCACAGTCTAACGTTTATGATTTGTCACAAATAGAATGTACATTGTCGATGTCCCGAGCAACGATAACAATGCAGCTCTTTCTTCCTACTACTAGTCAACCTACATTTCATTATAAACACACATAGGCTGAAAGTTTTTGTAAAAATTAAATGGAATTGTAAATTACGCATATACATAGTTGTACGAGTAGCTTAACTAAGCCCAAGTGTTTTCATTCCTTTGTCATTCCTATAAACAACAAACTACCAAGACTTTAAGGCACTATTACTTTTAACACGTCTGTGTGCGTGACACAATCCCACGTGCTGAAGACTCTTTTACGAACAGAAGAATGTTACCGTACCTCATTTCATCTTATCCACAGGAAGGGCAAAACAATTAGCAGACATTCAACACTACAAAACGATGACTTTTTTTTACTGAGATTATATTCAAGTTTCTCACTAGAATTTCTAGTGAATTTAATATTATTGTATGCAAGGTTCTCTAGACGTCCAGACACGTGTTGCTTTGCTATGTGTTGTGTTGTGTTGCTATACTTTTAGTTTGCCACTACTATGTGATACGTATGCTCAATCCAATGTCTTTTAATCAAAGGACGTTAGGTTTCACGGCCGGTGTCAACGTAGTGAAACTTCCCGCGATGTTACGTCGATGTCCCAGGTTTGCCGTGAAGGTTTTACTGTAGTATTATATATTTATAATATACTGTACGTGTAGTCTTGTTTATATATTTACAAACAAGACTGGCTCCTTTCCTATAAGTCGTTTCCGTTACTTTTATGAAATACTCAGGTGGAAGGTAGACTCTTCTCTACAGGTCACCACTAAAAGCTAGCGTTACATTCGCATTCTCATAAAGATTCAGGACAGAAGTGTCAGGACTGCATCAAAACTGAACTTTCTACGTATTTAGAAGCCTACTATTTCAGTCTAAAGTGTAATTGTAGATACACTATCCTCCTGAATCTCTTATTAGTTGGGATAAGAGGGTCAAACAACTATAAAAATCCCGAGTTTCACTTTTATCCCATAAAGACAGTTTATAACAGTTTAGTAGATATTGTATAAAACTAAACCATTATCTCTGAAATAGTTACAACAATCAGTCGTTCTTCTGACTAATTGTTGTATTCTGTCTATATCTAAACCATCTAACGTTTACATCTCTGGTTTTCATAACGTCGGGATCTGTAGTACAATCACGTTTCTGCAGGTCTAATTCATATTTTGTATCTATTTTATACCTTAAACATTTTTTGACGCGAATATTAAATTCCACGTAAGGACGTCCTTCCGCAATATCCAAGACTACGTTCTGTAGTGCCAAGATTTTCTCTCAGGGAGTCAATGAAGTAACGGTTATAGCAACATGAAAGTTATAGTCGTAACTGGTACTGCCTACATGGGTTCAAAACCTTTTGAAGTCTTGTAGCCCATTTAGGCTCTTTACTTTAAATGTACCAATAGTACTGATGGTTATCAAACATGTTTATTTACTAACGATATCAAAATTTAGTGGTATAAAATAAAGCACCTTTATGTGAAGCAAGTAGGTACATAACATACTTACAATGTTATAGGAAGAATTAAACTCAAGCAAGGCAGTAAATACAGGAACTTACCTAAAACAAAACATAAATTATATTTAGACTTATACGGAATGAAAAAAGTGTTTAAATAAAAAATTCAACCACAACTACTCTAAAATACATCGGCTTCCAAATCTTTAAGTATTTTACTTCGTAAACTGTAAATTTATTGACAGTGTATGTGTTAATTTACTGAAATCACAACCTGAAAGTGAGGGTGACAACATAAAATCAGAGATAACAAATAGTAATATTAGCATATTTATGATCTATATAATACAAATTAAAATAAGAGAATAATTAAATTCATATTACTTTACGATGTATCAATTAATTCCTGCATGGATTCATTAATATTTCTAACATATTATATAATTAGGCTAATATTATAATAAATTTATCAGACAAGGAAAAATATTGAATTTACCCAAATTATAACTATATTTTTTTATCTTTATGTGAGAATGGCCCAGCAATAATCAAGTTTTTCTCCCGAAGAAGCTCAAGAACGCTGACGATAATCCTAAAAAAAACTCTTGTCTAGCTGCTTTCCTTACAAATACTGTATTACTTAACACGACGAAATATACACGAACAGACAGTCGATTAGATTAACGCTACCATAAAAAGCGTTGATTGATTTGTAAAGCAATCATTTAAAACCGGTGAAAGACAATTACATTAATGTTTTACCATGAAACGGAATACAAACAACGGGAGAAGTCTTCAGTAGCCTCTTCTCCAATTCAAAAGCAAACCTCACCAACTAATGGCAGAGTTCCTGCTTAGAGTCTGATGATCGAATGAGTCCCGGAATGTAGAGTCTCCCTAAGACAAATGCCAACTATCTTCGGGAAGAGTAGATGATCGTACACACGACCAAGACCTCTCTTTCCTACCGCTATTGAAAGCGGATGACGTACTACCCGCCAACGGAATGCAGAAGACAAGGTACTGACATACATTACTGATCCTCTGAATGTTCAAAACTCTGAGCCCAATTTAATGATGAAACCAGACGATAAATATTATAGAACCATTACAGCTCTGACTCTGGACCACTGGGAAGCGAGAGAGAGAGAGAGAGAAAGAGAGAGAGAGAAAAAGAGAGAGAGAGTGAGTGAGAGGACAGGTAGACAGAGAGGGACAGCGGGAACGGGAGCATATCAACCAATATGTGTAAATTAAGCAACATATTACGCCACACTGTCTGGCTGATAACAGAACAACAACGCAATTTTTATACTGAATCGTGCGAGTGTTCTTGTTCGCGCAAACGTTTTTTTTTTCTTATCAAAGATCTCATTATCAGAAATCTGCGGCCACTGTAGCATTCCCATTCACTTTATCTAATCGCACACACCAAGTAGAAGCCGTGTGACCGTGTGACCGTGTGACCATAACTACCGTACATTTCTACATTTATATTTGTTTATTTTATCAATTTGTATTTATACATTATATATTTAAATAATAGCGCGGAAATTCGTTAATAACATGTTTTGCCACGCACAGGAAAAGTAATCAGAAGAATGATACATAGGGGTGATATAATGTAAATGAATTTGCAAATTAATAGCCATAATGTAATAAGACGTTCTTATTTGATATCGTAAAATACGCAAGTATGGGTTTGGTTAAAACAAGCACCAACATATATAGGAGACAGGGACAGTACCTAATATCTTTCCACCACTACGCATTATAGTCTACTGATGGAAACATAAGTTTCCCTGTATGTAAGTAATACAGGACACCCCTTTCAACTCTAACGCTAAAGATTTATCACTGCCCTCGGATATACTTAGGCAGGATATGCTTAGGTAAACTTCGACAAACTGGGAAACTTAACGAACTCCATTTTTTAAATATCTACTTTTAAATATCTTCTTCAGGCTTCGCCCAGTTGCTAGTGAACAAGCATATATAGGACTGGTAATAATAGCTGATTGGAAGCCTGCAGGTTATTCAGATTACTTGGCCAAAGTGAGACTTGTCCAATGGAGTAGTGGTGGTGATATTTATTTTATTATGTGCTTTTATTATTTGTTATTCAGTTATTTACTTTTTACTTATACCTTATTTACCAATCATATATTAAACAAACGAAACGTGTTTTTTCGTTTGTATTTTCGCACAAGCGTCAGGCCCATGATACAGCTCACGGTACACCACCGCCAGAGAGGGGTGACGAGCTGCATAGTGTGGCGGGGAAGGCCGCTGAATGTGCTTACGTTCACTGTTACTCAGGGCACCCTACCGCAGTCAGACTGCAGTATTGCCCCGAAAGTAGGTAGACGGCGTTCAACTGGCTCGGTATTGAACTCTCCACAGCACGATCGACGCCATACAAAGCAAACGCCTCACCTCAAACCTACTCCTCCACCACGATGATTTTAATTAACATAAAAAATCTTATCTTCACATTGCTTACGTTAGTGTACAATAAAAATGACCAGATGCTGACGTGGGAATTTCAGGATACAAAGTAAGCAGCCGTAATACTCAAAATGAAATTAAAATCGCCAAACCAAGGACGCACCAGGTTATCCAGCCAGTTTAAGAAAACACGCGAAACATTCTAAATTTGGAAGGTAGAGTTATCATAGATGCTACTGTAAAAAGGGTTGTGTAACTTTTTGTGAAGACAATAAAGTTCTCTGCTATTTAAAATGTCACAAATGTTTGCAAATAAATTAACAACAAATCTTAATATCTGTTGTAGTGCGTTTTATTTATACTAGATCGTAACACTTTTTAATTATTATATCTTCACTTATAGGTACGTCAGCAGCACTAAGAAAATAATTTTTATATGAAGAACAATTTTTGTTTGTAAAATACAATAAACTCCCGATGAGGTATTCCAGTTTTTCTTTCCCTTGTAAAATTGATACACTGACGGTATATCGGAAGTTGTTTACATCGGTGAGCTTCCATTCTCAAGTCAAGCGGCTGAGTTTTCCGGCTTACATTACAACAAAGTCCAGAAAACGTGATAACAACTGACGACAAATAGTTTTCTTGATTTACGACGAAAAATATTATTCACTTACTGTTACTTAGTTGACTGTGTTGTGAGTGTAGTACATTGTTATAAGTTACTTTAACTGCATTGGAAACAGGCAGGTAATGTGCCTATCACTATGCGTAAAATTCGTTAAAGTAATCAGGTTGATTCAGAAAGATAATGTTGTTGTATAACGTTTAAAAAACATATTTATATACCTCTTATAAGCAGTATATTTATCGATTAATGCTTTTAATAAAATTTGTAATATTTTATGCAACATATATACTACAAAATCTATTAAATTTATTTTGTTAATATAAGATATTAGAGTATGAAATATCAAATTATATCTTGCTCTTTCTAATTAATTTGTGATATTCACATTTACACTGTTAATTTTTAGCCTTACAGAAGTAATTTTTCTTCCTACATACCGAAAGAATCGTGACAAATCGCAACTACATGACGTCACCGTCAGCACGACGTAATTTTCTCCATTTACACAACCTTCATTTAAAGACGTTTAAAAGTATATACGTACAACTTACGTTAGACAAAAAGTAGGTCAAAGTTGTGTAAGCTACTTTAAGCAGTCTGTTTTACATTATTTTGTTTAAATGCTGCGGGAGGGGGGACTTCATTAACACTCAGATAAAAACAACTGGGAACTGGGAAAATTAAAACACACTCTCAGATTGAGCGTACCAAAGTACGCAGAACGCAATTATCAAGGGACGCTTATTTAAACAGAATAGAGGACGCGTGCGACATTGTTCACCCCTTACGCATACAGCACTCCGTGACACAGTCTCCAGCTATGCAAATTGTCTCGGTAACCGACGTTTTACACTAACTGCACTGAAATTCTGAGAATGTTGTGTGTGAGTTAACGACAAAGAAGAAGAATAGGGAGACAAGAAGAAAGCGTAGCTATTTCGACGTTCGAGAAATGATTGGATTTACTACTAGAATAATGTAATTCACGAGACGACGAGACAAGAACTTGCTTATAATTTCAAAATTTGTTCAAAACGCATTCACATTAAATTTGAAGTTTCCGCGATACACAAATATCCTGAATGTACAGTTTACAGTAGCCGTTGCGTAACATTGTCGACATTAACGGTGCAAGCCCAACAGACCGGCCTAGAACCCTTCGCTTTCTCTACACAGTAAAAAGATTACAAATAAATATAACTCAATGTTTAATGTAGGCCAAACTCATCAGACCACACTGTCAGGCGTTCGGATCGGGAGGCAGCCGTCCCATCCACCAGCTCGTGTCCACTACAACATTATGAATCGACTATTTACAATATTTACATTCTGTTACAAACGTAGTTTTACCGTAAATATTAATGCAAGTAATTACGACCGTTAAGAAACTTACGGTTTAGCGTGTTTTAAATACCAGAACGTATGTACAAAAACATACTTATTGCTGTTAAAACCAAAGTTTATAAATGATTGCATAAAAACAATCCACTTTGGTAATATTCATTTTATTGTTAAAGTAATGCTATCAGATATTGAATATTAAAATTGTTAAGTAACACGACACAGTAAACCGACAACACATTACAGGTTTCAAGCAACCGTAGTCACACAATTTTGTTTATGCCACGTTAAATAAATATGGAAATATGAAGATGATATAGGTATTAATTATAAATACCTGTATTCTGTGTTACTACGTTTCAAATGTGTTTAACTAGGAAATTCATGTTGTTGTGGCATGTTGTGCTGAATCCATTGTTTGAGTATTTTGACGTTGCGTTGCATATTTTAACCGCAACTTAAGTTACTGCTATTAAAAACGTTTAACTTAACTGAAATGAATTAATAACGTTGTGTTCGTGGCTGAAAGTCAATAACTGTTTGAGTAAATAATGACAATCGAAGACAAACACTAACATAAAAGAGAACAACACAGATTAATAGGGCGACATGTAGGCCTACATCTCAAAATAAAGACATCAGTGTCTACGTAATTTTAAAACACAAGAATGTTCAAGTTACGAATACACGTGTTTTTCTTCGAAAGCGCTTACTCGAGTATCGTGTATATTCATGATTCTTTCATATGACAAAATCATGACCATAAGAAGAAAACCATTCTCGCTTTGAGTTTAGACCCTCAGACGTATGTACCTACCTGACAGGGCTTCTAAAAGCTGACGATGCACAACGAAGGTGTCTGGTGCACTTCATTAAGTTAATGCCCCATAATATAATTATGGGAGACACGTGCTCTCTCTCTCTCTTCCTTCTCCCTTACTCAGTAATCCTTGCCTCTGGATGTAATTATTAATGTACAGCGTATCCTGAATATGCCATCCCTTTAATATGCTATTATCTCATTGATGAAACAAACAAGTATGACATGAAAACCTTCCTGGAACTAGGAAGAACATGGACGTGATGTTTGAAAATATTTAGATCTGGACGAAAAAATAAGTAGTTTTAGAAATAGCTTATGTTCTTGTATGTATGTATCACGTGACCAGAAAGTAGCTAGATCGTCCCAACTGGTACAAGGGATACAAGAACAGAGAGAACTCTCATCGGGTTAAGCTACGGTTAGCCATATCGAAATTTTATGGAACAGAAACAAGAGATAACATTTTATCAGGAAGTATTGCCACAAGAATAACAAGATTAAATATTTTGTTCCTATAATTTGTGTTTTAGTCATTAGCTCTTATCGAATAATATGAAAGTGTATACGATAAAAGTGAAAACTGACTTTCAGAAGAAAATGTTTAATCTGGGAGATGGGAGATGGTTTAGGTATCAAATGTTACCGCAGAACTGGAGTGAGGTTTGTGTAGACTTACGTATAAGCCCACAACATGCCATGACAATGAGCCTAAACAATGAAAAACCTAGGAGAGAAAATTTCCAATAATGCAAATAAGTGTTAGAAAAAAGGACATAGTAGTTTTTCGACAGGATGGGGATGAAAAAGTATTTGCTGAAAAATTTCACGAAAAAGATAGATGTTTCTGGACACTTACGGAGAAATTCAGGATTGTTGAATTGGTGACACAAAGGAGAGATAAAACTTGTATACATATTTACAGTCGATCAAAGGATGATGATAAAAATTCAAAATTTCAGTGAAACTAGCGCCTATTCATATATTAGCAAACCGTTGAGCCAACAACAACATAACCACAACAAATGACGAAACCACATCATAGTATGTGCTCAACGTTTGGCGTTAGTATCATTAAACATATCAATTTTGACACAAATGCCTATTTATGTAGGCTATTTGTACTATTCCTAGCGTATCCAATTGTGATTGATTACATAGGCCTACACCATTGCCCTCTAAACAACAAAAAAAGTACTGGAAATATTCATCATATTATTATACATACAATATAAAATTTCATTTAAAAACTCAATATTATAAAAATCAAAATATTGCTTAATCTATTTAAATGAAATTATTATAATCTTCAATTATCGTTTTATTCTAAACATTATGAAATTTTATTTAAAAGAATAAATTATTATCAGAATACAATAAAACAGAATAATTGATGAGAATAGAAGACAAAAGTTTATTTAGAGAATGTTATATTTAATGCCAGTTACACGTTCAAGGCTACATAAGTAGGTAGGCAATCTGTTGCTTGTGGTGTTACTAATTTATACTCGCACCCAAACAAACATTTGGTTCAAGATTGCATATCCGCTGAACAAAAAACCACTTTCGTCGTGTTTCTCTACAAAACCATACAAATTACCTTTTACTTACCAACTACTTATAATCAGAATGATCACTGTTGCACACCACTATATAAAAATTATTCCGATTAGCGCTTTCAAGCTTCACAGCCCATCGTCAGATCGAAATAGACAGGAAATATGTAAAAACAAACCCTTCACCCCTCTCCCCCACCCTGCTCACACACAACAAGCTATAAATTAATGACCCTTCCTTGTGTGCAACAGTGATCATTCTGATTGTGATTTTAACCACTAACACAAATTTCTTCATTAAACAACTACTTATAGTTGTAGCGAAGGAGCTGTCAAAATAAGTGCCTACATTTTTCAGTAAATATTAACAGATGGTTTAATGATGATACAGTTTCAGCTCCATAACTGTGAGGTCCTGCGATCGAATCCCAAGCCACAGCAAAATGCTATTTTTTTTTTTTTTTAATCATAATACATGCGCATTTTTTTGGAGCTGTGCAAAAAAATTCTTATATTAGTTAATGTGCAAAAGCCAGGAATACGAAATGTACTGTAAAATATGCAGACAATTAATTGTATTCATTAGACAACGTTGTATTATTACTTCATCTGTTGAGTAACAGTTTTGCCTTTGACAAAGTACGTATTGAAAACAATTCGCTAACAATCTAAATTGCCTTTTTCTTCCTTATTTTGATGTAAGGGAAGAAATTAATAAAAGAATGTACAGTACATAATGGAAATGACAGTAAAGGCCTTTAAAATGTCAAATTATATCTTGTTGTTTTTATAAAAACAAAATGTTTCTTTGCTGTATTCATATTTAAATTAACTGTAAAAGAAACTTACAATTAAATATAAGTATTGAGCACTTCAGGAAACTCAATTAAAGCAGCCATATGAAAAGTGATAATCACTTCTGTATCGATCATTTCCCTAATTTTATTATATTTATTCGTTCGTTTATGAAAGCATTATTTACAAATTGCACGTATACAGGACGTAACATTTATGGAGGCGTAGACGAGATTATAAACACTTTCCGTCGGATAACATTGACTCGATGTAATTTAATTTTTGGACAATTGACAAGTACGCTGAAAGGAGAGTCCTTGTTACTGGGTTTTCCAATTTCGATAGATTTATTGAAACCGTGTTTAATTAAAGTGTGATTACCTGCACTCATAAATATTGAAAGATATTTAATGGCACTATACAGTGAAAATGAAACACTTCGTCAGTACTGTTTTGCAACGATACAAGTCACAACTAACTATATAATGATAATATAAGAGTTATGATAATAGTGATAATCATCATTTATATTTTCGTATAAGTTCCTCACTATGAGTAAATACAGCGACGGTCGCTAACTTACACTGGAAATACGCCAATTTTATAAACAACTGGAATACCGTTGCTTTGCGCGTTGTATTTAGCTCAAGAAGAAAACAGTAAAAATTCTTCCTTACGGTATTCATAGTTGTAATTACACGTTGAAACAGAGTATGCAGAGTTTACGCACTAGAACATTTCGTTTCTAGACTTTAAGAAATCAATTTCCCATGCAACAATGATTTTTGACGACGCGACGTAAGGTAATAAATGTAATGCTGCTTACTCACAATAATAAACAATAAATTGCTTTGAACTGACGATACCCTTAGCAATTTAAGGCACTGAGGCCACCACATAATAAAACCAACCAAATATGGTATCGGTAATGATAACATATCAATTGCAGGTAGAACAGAGGTAGTTTCAATGAAGGGCCGGCCGGCTGGTGACAGTAAACTCAGATCGCATTTATTACTCCTCTAGCTTTGTTACAGTTACATTTCACCAAACATTAATGAATCGTGTTGTATGTGACACTTTGATACGCGTTAGGGTGGGCCGAAAAAAGTCAACTTTATCCGATCAAAAACGGGTATGTCTCAAAAGTTGTATTTTAGGTCTAGGAAGAAGAGCGTAAAATATTAAGCCCGAAAAATAATATCTTCAGTCTGCGCAACTGCCTTAAAAATTCGATTTTTTTACCAAAAAATTGAGAATTTCCGAAATTTTTTTTATTAACTTCTTGAAGGTGGACGAAGATCGGGTGATGCTTAAAGTTATGTTAAATGTCACCACATATAGCTAAAAAAATATTGAACCCGTAATGTAACTTCTTTTGTTTGCGTTTAAGCCCTAATTTTTACAGAGTTTTTGAGAATTTCGGAAAGAGTACGTTTTTGGTGTAGTTTATCTTATTAGTTTTTTAATTATTTAATAATCACACAGTTTAATTTCAAACTCTGTCATAAACAGTAAACACTATGCAACTCTTTGTTATTTCAAACAGAACTACCCAGGACTCACCACGAGGAGGTGGTTGCATGTCTTGTCCCACCCGTGCCCTCCCAACCACCCAACCATGAGAGCACGCTAACTTCTCTAAGCCTTAAATTCCTTCTTTGATTCAAACTTTGGTCTTATTGTTCTGTCCATCAATCTTGCTCTAATTACTCCGTCCCTCTTTGTTTCATCACAAACTTGTTGAGATGACTTTGTCACTTCTTTGACTGCCCTTTCGACAGCTTGAGTGTGTGATGGTAATTTTACTTATGTCAGATACACCATTCGCCTGGATTCTGTTTAGATCTTCTTCTGATAAATGCATTGTTACAGGTGGTTCTGTTACATTTATAGATTGCAACAAGATCATGTCAATGTAGTCTGTGGCAGAAAAGTTTATCTTTGGAATCCTGAACTCCCTAACACAAGCAGATTCTGCAATGTTCGACTTATTTCGAGCTGCCGTGATTCGTCTGATGGCGAGCTGCCGGATTGTTTTTCTGCTGTCAGTTAGCATTGCAACTATCACATTTTCTGGGTTTGCGAAATAACCATTGTTTTGTAAACAGTTATACACCACTTTCTTGTGTTTATCTTGCATGTATGACGAAAATTGTATCTTTTTCCACAGATTATTTGCTCCATCTTTCAGTTTTGGATTACGTTTTATTGTAAACCATCTTAGAGCATACACTTTCACAACGTAGTTTGTCATTTCTTTTAATGTTTGTGATGGTGAATCTGAAGCAATATACAGTCGCAAAATCCGGTTGGCAGTAGTTACCCATCTGGCATGATTCAGCATTCCTGGACTTCCATCTTCGAACCCAGGTGGACATTCTCCAACGGAAACTATTCTACTTATGCCAAACATGTATTTCTGATCTGTGGTCAATTCTTTTTTTAGATCAGGAAATAATTCTTCAACAGGACTCTTGATCGGTCTAAACTTTACAGGTGGTAACTTGTGACAGTTAACTAGGACTTACCCAATGGGGCCACTATAACCGCTAGGACCAGATGTTTCACCATCTAAACATTCAAAAAGATGTCTAAGCGGAAGCTCGTTTGCATGCAGCTGGCATACTACCCATTGAAGTGGTCTGCCGAGTTTCTTTTCCAGGATACTGATAACGCCATTGTTTTTTCCTATTTGTTGGACAACCATCACATCCAACACAAACAAGCTCGGACAAACTAATGTTTTTCTCAGTCATATATTCTAAAATTGAGTTAGCAATGTCAACAGCTTTTCCTGATAAGGGTTTTATATGTCCAATATATTTTGAACCAGGCTCTTGTATGAGTGATAAGTGGTCTTCTTGACGTACTCGCCGGTGCTTCTTACCATCTTCACTTGTCTCTATATATAAAGTTTTATCGTTTCTACCATCAAAATACAAAGGTTGCAACACTGTTTCCTCACTACAATCATTGTTTAATATCAGGCTGCAGATTTTCTCTCTTTCACGTCTGACTTTATTTTTGTAGTAGCTGTAGATGTAAGTTCATCATCACCATTCATGCTAATGTCCATTAACAATGCTGACGCCAAAGAAGCTGCAGGCCTGTCTGATATCCCGTACCTGTCACAAGTTCTAGCAAAAGTGCTTATATTTAATCTAGTTTGCACATTAGTGTTTGTTTGAGAAGAGTTTTGTGGACAAACAATTTGATCTGCATCAGGACATTCATCCGAGTCAAGATCGGAGTAGCTTTCTGGTTCAACAGAATCATCATTTTCTTTTTGTATCTTACTTTGTCTAGTAGAATGCCCTTTTTGTTTCCTGACTTCTCTTTTTCGAATGCGTGATGTAATTATGCCATCAATGTTTCCTATCATCATCAGCCGATCTGCTCTTTTGTCTGTTAAAAATTCATGTTCTAATTGCGGCACTTTTTTTCCCGCACACAGTTGCAAGAGCTTAAATCACTACACTTACAAGCACAGACATGAAGTAGTTTACTAGATTTTTCCAAAAACTCTGAGAGCCGTTTTTTAAAATTATGTTTGTATTGGTCTCTTTCAAATGATTTGTTTAAGCCTTGCATAATATCTATGCTTTCTTTCAACATGTCTTTCATTGTTCTGTGAGACACTACCGGAATTGATGATTTCTGCCACAGTGATTGCACTTTATGCGCATTGCGCACACTAAAGAAGTTATATTACGGGTTCAATATTTTTTTAGCTATATGTGGTGACATTTAACATAACTCTAAGCATCACCCGATCTTCGTCCACCTTCAAGAAGTTAATACAAAAAGTTTCGGAAATTCTCAATTGTTTGGTAAAAAATCGAATTTTTAAGGCAATTGCGCAGACTGAAGATATTATTTTTCGGGCTTAATATTTTACGGTGTTCTTCCTAGACCTAAAATACAACTTTTGAGACATACCCGTTTTTGATCGGATAAAGATGACTTTTTTCGGCCCACCATAATACGCGTACAGAAAAAAACGACAATTTTAAAGTCTTAGGAGGTCAGAAATTACCAATGTGTTGCTGACAACTCAATTAACCTACACAACGCTGCTAAATGTTGGCAGCAGAAGTGAGGCAGATAATTGTAGTCACTATTATGAAGTACAAGTGTACATTAAGTGACTGACACCCCTTTCACTCTTATATGGTCAGCCGAGTTCTTACCGTTTTCACGGTAGAGATGACATAGTCCATCGCTTTTTTTTTAAGCTAATAAATTCCAGTTTTTTTAGCTGTTACATCCGTACTGTAACAATCAGATTCACGTCCTAGCAGAAATAATTTCATCTTCACTGCCTTCACCGAACATCCTGATGGAGAAAAAAGTGATAGCATAATTATTAAACACTGCAGTAGATTTATACAACGATACAACTACAGAAGTGCAAGTAGGCAATAATTGAACAGATGAAATTGAGTGTATATGAGGAATACGACAAAGGGACTCGCTCAGTCCAGCTATGATTAATAATAATTGGTAAGCTTTCTGACTCGACCAATATACGTAATAAGCGGGTACAAAATGAATAATAAGCAGATACATATTGCGTGCTATGCAGATGGTGCAATGCTCATAGCGGATTCAGAAGATAATTTGCAGACTTCCTACTAACAGTAACAAAATATAACATGACAGTCTCGACAGACAAGACCAAGTCAATGATAATTTCAAAAGATCTCATTCGATGTAAACTGGAAATTGGAAGAAAAGTTATAAAGCAGGTCATAAAGTTATTATTATAAATAAAACAGTAGAACATAATTTGTAAGTAAACAATTTACTTTCTAATATCTACTCAAAACGTCGAGGAAGTACCTGATTTTTATCTGATTTACAGTAGGCTGTAAATAGAATGTTACAACATATTCTATTACAGAATTCTACAGACTATTCTGACGAATAGTTTTTGTACCAACATGGAGATTATTTTGTACATCATTAGTAGCGTTGAGATATGATGGTTATTATATATATATATATATGATTAATCACATGTATATAAACGAAGCCGGGGCACTGGCCACTTAGACTTCAGCAATAGTTAAGTGAGTAGTAGTAATATTTGCAGGCGTTGAACCATGCAGTGTAAAGTGAAAAACAGGTATATCACTTTATTTGTTCTTAATTAAAATTTAATAAAACTCAAGTTAATTTTACGGGCTGTGTTGTGTGAATTCTGAATCACGGATTACTGTATTACTGAAGAAGAATTGTAGAATAAATGTGATTTTTACAAGAGTATTTTTACATATGATTAAAAACCTGACCTTTTTTTACTGTCCCTGGTGTTTAATTCTAACTACGCAAAAAATCACAGCATTCACGTTACAACACACATACATGTATTTATCGCCTTGGAGTTTCTTGGTGGTTTACTATTTACTGTTGTCTTCTCCAGCTGATCCGTGTTTTACTAAATATTAGCCTCATTAAAACGCACGTCGGCAGAACACACACACGCGCGCGCGCGACGAATATTGGAACTCGATGTTTAAGCGTACGTATCACAACGTTTTCGCCAGATTAGGAAACAGAACAGCCTCCTAAAAGTATAACATTACCTTACCAGCACTATAAACTGCAAAGCTAGTTATTTAGAAGAAAACTTCAACAAACACACAACACAGCAAGTTTGATATACGGTACCGGTATGTGCCTGCTCTACACGTTATTACTCCCATCTGGACATTTTCTTCTGTGATAGTTTCCAGCCTTCTTCTTTCTATACCACACGTCTCACACACGTGCGCGTCTGCACGTACACAGCATTATTTTACACTGAGCTTACAAATGGACATTACACAAAAACATTTTCGCACAGTTATATAAATGTGTCACTTCACATAATATTACATATCTTTTCTTTTAAGTACTCTAATATGTATGTATATACTCTTCTGATTAATTGTAATTCTCGACAACTCGTATACTTTCAAGCCTGTTAAACGGGACAATGGTTTCTGGTTTACTTATTTATACGTACGAGTGCAAGAACTGGTTTATGTAGCCTGCTCCTGCAAAAGGGATAGGTTTCTGTGGATTTTCTGAGAAACTCTTGTTTTGAAAAGAGAACATTTTGAATTCCTCGGCCATGGCTTACTGGTTTTTGAAGATAAATTATGCTGTCAATCTTCTTGTGAAACTATGTTTATGTATGTGGAAATTGGTGGTAGGACCCAGGCATGTTCACAAACGGTTCAGTGAACGATCTCAAGCGTATTAGGCCAACTTGCACTTACTTGAACAATTCCTCTAAGGGAAATGCCATATACGCGATTCACAATCATCTATAACAATATACTATTTACAAAAATCAGTAGACCTAAATAAAAAATAAATAGCCACTTTGTGTTATGTTACCCGTAGGTCTACGCAACACAGAAGAACACTGTGATGCATACTCTACAGGTTGTGTTGCCCCTGCAATAGACTGAAACGTCCCCCAAAATTTTGTAATTTTTTTTTTTTGAGGGGCGTTACTTAAAGATTTAATAACTAGCCACTTGGACTAGACGGAAGCAAAAAATGGCTGGACCCATCTTGACAGGACTTGCAAATAAAACAATCAGTTAACAGTAACAACCCTTTTTTTATTGGTGCTTACTCATCTTACAATCAAAACATATTGTACTGAAACAGTTGAATATGAACAGTCAATATAATCAATAAGTAAAAGTTTCATGCTACTGGCAATAACTAATTATTCAGCATTCAAAAACAGTGTTTAACAATTGACTTCTTGTGTACTTCGTAGCAGTTCTTACTTTTCATTTTATGAACAAAGATGTATACATATATACATTCAGTACATATCAATCACAATCGCCAATGCTGATACCAATAAAATAATCCAAGCATAACAGGTGGATCCTTTTAGCACCATTTAAAAAAATATATATCTATCACAAATCTATATCCACCTGACTAGTTCTAACAAAATCTTAATCGTTCTGGATATGAAAATACTGTTTATGTCTAGGCTTTTATACCAATCATTATATGCATGTATACTATCTGTCTCAATGAGAATTGCCTATAGCAGTAACAACCAAAATTATTAAGTAGTATAACAAGTGGATACGTTTTAACACAGTTAAGACTATAAATTTTGACATGTAGTTGTAACAAAGTTTCGATCATTATAAAAGAAAATACGGTTTATGTGTAAGTCTACATCAATAACACATGATATATATATATATATATATATATATATATATATCCAATCTCTGTTAATGCATTGACAATACTAATAACAATAGTAATTAATTGAGCAATACAGAAGGTAGGTCCTTTAACACAGTCAATAATCTAAATGACAAATATATATCTATCCACAGGACTTGTTCTAATTTTAATTCACCAGAATATGCAAATACTGTTCAGATGTATACTTTCTTTGTGAAATGAAAACCGGTGTGGTGTTGAGGTCGAGATTTTATAAACGGAATCGGCCCACCTGCACATTTGGAGACTTGGCAATACCCGTTAGATCCTGTGAAGAAGGCTCGTTTCCTTCTATCCAGCTGTCTTTTGAAGTTGAGGAGCATCTCTAAGCCTGACGGCGATGGGGGAGTGTTCCAGTGTCCAGTTCTGACGATGTGACGGTTGTAGTTGTCATCATAAGGTCATTCACCCCTCTCATGGCTCGTGCAAGAACCCTAGAACAAATTTCACTTGTAGAATGCCGTCGGGAAATATAACTACCCCCAATCTCACTCGCTCCAGTACAAAGAAAGCACACACACACTGTGGGAATTTTTTATCCACACTACCACTGTGTTGTTAGCTATATTGCTCAGTGTAATCACGAAGTTTGAATTCACATTTACGTTTAAATTAACATTTGTACAATTCAAAGCCTTTACATTTACTTACTTTTACTTTTTTTTACTTTTAGTTTACTTCTTTTACCTATAATCTTTCAAACAGTTAAGTACAATTACCACGTGCTCGCCCATCTACCGGAAGTAAAATATAAGTCACACACATACAAAATTTCATGCATTCTCCCCTTAATTAAACTGAATTAAATACGTAACCCCTTATGCATACATAACAGTGAATAAAGAATTGTCCTCACCTAAGACACTTTATAAATTACGAATTAATATTAGTAGTAGAATCCCTTGCTTGCCACGCCGCCAGACCTCAAAGTGTTCCGTAGAAAGATGTAGAGGAAAATGAGAGAAAGACATGGTTTCTTTAAAACACGAGGCCACGGAAAAATAGCCTGTAGCAATAGGTCAATCAGCTGATTAACCGCCCACCCTATAACATCGCCCCGAGACAGTAGCAGCGCCCTGAATGCTGAATCTCGTTACCGTTCGCCAGCGCGGCATTGAGATAATGAAGATTACATTGGTTGACTAGTCAAAGATTTAATTTCATGCTTTTAGTATCCAAGCCACTTATACGTATATGAATAGAATAAAATTTACCTCTTTTACCTTTCTAGTGGATTTACCTTTATTTATATTTCACTACGCGTTTCTGGACATATGTCCGATCTTCAGGTGTAATGCCTCAGTGAAATTCGTCAGCAAATTAAAACTAATTACGTATAATTTACACACATGTCATAAATAAATATAAAATATACGAACACGGAACACACTCGGTGTTGTTGGTGCGCACCTCGGTAACACTATAATCGACTGTTATGCTTACGTTGTTACTGACCGTCCACTACGGATCTCAACTTGTAATTTTATCGCTGTGTCGTATAGAGAATTGGACTGAAAGGAAAGTTCTGTTCGTTCAGCAGGACTTCTTTGGCGTTTCTGGCAGGCCAGAAACGCGCAGTGAAATACAAAAAAGGTAAAACCACAACACAGACGGATACAAGTGGTAAATTTTAGTTAAAGATTGCTTACTACTTTCCGCTGATGAGTACCTGTCTACAATGCATGTTTTACAGCGTCAGAAGCAAACAGACTTGTATAAAAAGTAAAATTAATAAAAAAAAAAAACACAAAATAGTAGACGAGATGTCATCAGAACCATTGAAAAAGACTACACAAGCTAAAAGAGATCTCGGAAATATAAATTTTATCTCTCTCGCTAATTGGAGCCCAGACTTATACTTACTTTCTGCTCAGTTTCGCGAGATAGCACACACGTTTATCGGCCACAGTACCGATTCCAACGAAGGCCGAGGATTATTCCGAAGGACAAAGTATACTTAGATGGGATCATTGGTCGGTGGTGCGTGCCCTCCGTAGTTTAACAAATTTAAGATATATTTTGCTTTGTTTTAAAAAGAGGAAGATAAAAATTTTGAATCTTTGGATTCGTCACTGTATTTATTACCATTTCAGCGGGTCGTGCACACGAACAATTAGACAACCACCCAGTGTGATTCATTTCCCTAGTAAAAATCAAAATGTCAACGTCTCCAAAGATGTGTTGGCATGTTAACATAAACCAAATTAACGTGTGACAATAGGCCTATACGCCCGAAGACGTCACATTTATGCATGCAAGCACATATAGGCCAGCATCCTTTAGTTGTGTGTCAATTTATTATCGCTTTGTCTAGTTTTGTTGCTTTTCATCTTAACGAATTCTTAAGTTCTCCCTGTTTCTGTTGCAGAAGACGCTTTAGTGGAATCGTCCTAACGTTGAAAAAAAACTAATGTTTTCCATGCTCCTCGTTTGCTTCGTATACAGATTTACACAAAAAATTAAACATATACTGGCCAGTTGACAAGTTTATTTATTTTCTTAACCTGTTCACAGCAAGAAAGAGGTCTTCAACACATGACGATCTAACCGGTTTTCAACTGTTGGAAAACACGTTCATAAGATAACGACCAGTGAGTTGGCGATGGTAAAGTTATAAAACTCTACGAACAAGGTATACATTACAAACGGTCAACATTGTTTGCGTTATGTAACCGTCAACTAAATAACTCGTAATTATTAACCGTACGAGACTAACAGCATGAAATAACGTCATCTAGCAGACTTCCGGAACAGGCTTAAGCTTGCCAGTCCGTGGCACTGGCGTGGCGGAGGCGTGACGTCGCTGGGATAAATAACATTGGTTAGTAAATAGACTGACGCCAAAAGAAGTGGCGTGGCGGAGACGTGGCGGCTGCGCCTCTTCACATCCGCCACGTCTCCGCCACTCGATTACATCGTGTTCTATTTTCGCCACGTGCAAGTCCGTTTCGTAACAGAATATTTTTTAGCTTTGTAGTGGGTCGCATAATCGGATACAGATGAACTGCCTTAGAAACACGTCTATATCCACAGTATTATGTTTTTAACCCGCTCGATGTTTTAACCGTAGTACATAGTCCTAAGTAGTCTCTGCCTTTCGACTTCCACTTTCGCTTTCTTCTGTGTCCTTGCATTTCCACTAAGGTATGAAGATTTCGCTTGACCAGCCGTCTGACAATCATAACATTTCTTTCTCTCTTTTTTAACTCTCTTAAACATATTATGAATAGTTGAACTCTTCTCACAGACATAAATAACATTTTCAAAGGTGATGCATATTTTCCTCTTTCAAGTATGGGTTTTTATTAATTATGCAACATTTCATTTGATACTACTACCTTCCAGTCCTGGTTTACCAATTTGAAGAGCATATTGTTGTGTATTTCCTATTGCTGGTAATTGATCTTAATTCTACGCACTTTCGCTACAATCTCATGTTATTATATAAGCTTTTTTTATATTATATCTCCTTGGAGATTGCAATTTTCTGCTCATTTACATCTTATCATTAACATATTATTATTCGACGATTAGTCGACGACGCTATTTTAAATCTATAGTAAGAGTCACAGGACAAACTGGAAGTCCAACCAGAGCAGCAGAGCGCATACGTGAGGTCTATGGACACACCTGCAGCATATGATTTGAGGCGTTTACGACTATTAAACAGCACATGCAGTGGAATCCGACCAGAGGACCAGGAGGACACGGACTGAGGACCAAAGGAGGACGTACGGATGATTAACCACGTCAAACGAGATGATGAAAAACCAATGTAATTACAGACATTTGAAAGACACTAATTCAAGTCAAAATGAAAGTCATTCAACCAGTATTAAAATAACTAAATTGTACATAAATGTAAAAGCAGAGTAAAATTTAGAATAATATCTCTTGTATAAAATTTAATAATTGAGAGTAACGTAAATGATAAGAGAAACATTTGATTTTTGAGTTAACGTAATTAATAAAGTCTTTGTTGATAAAGGAGAATGCATATGTAGTAGAAAGTTTTAAAACCAATTAATATTAAAGAAATCTGAATACAAGTAAATTCATTATTGAAGCAAAGTAATCAGCAATTGCAAAAGATGACCACACAATGAGTAAGCCGAGAGCAAAAATATTTAATTAATTAAAATTAGATAATAAGATTTATGTATAACCTGTTGTATGTAATTTGTTAGCTATAAGTTGTGTACGAAAGAGTCGTACAAACGATATAATAATGAGTAAGTTACTATTTCAATATGCGAAATGAAAGATTTTGTTTAATAAAAAAATAAATAATGGAACAATTTTAAACTTAAATAACGCATCATCTTCTTATTACGATTACACCCATGAATTCAATATTATTATATAATTTGTTATTTTATAAATTGGCGCTCCAAAATCGGGGGGCTACACAAATTAAATATATATATATATATATATATATATATATACACATTGCCTCGTTAACTATCGTCAAGCATTAGAAACCATTTCTAGAAGAAAATTTAATTTACCATTTATTGTTAAGAGGAAGTTTTAACGATTGACGGATTGACTTACAAATTATATGTATTTGGCACAGATGTTATGAAGAAAGAGAAGAAAACTTCCAACTTGCTTTGTTATTTATTAAGAACAGTTTAGTGGTTCTTTCCAGAGATACAGGAATTATTAGAGCAAGGTGAACAATGACGTTTAATGAAATAGAGCGATCTTTTGCGTGTTTAATAAAACGTCAAAAATGTCAAAATGTTTTTAAGAAGGCGAAAGGTTATTGCACTTGGAACGTTGTCAATTGAGAAAAAGCTTAAAGATTTTAATGAAAGGGTGAGTTGTTGCCAAGTTGGAATGTAGAGTGGGTTTAGTGAATAACCAATCAGTCGGCAACAGTTGTTTGAACAGTTGGTTCGGATATGGTTAAGAAGCATTCCATCGCCTACAGTGCAATAATTCCCAAATTGCAGTTGACCAATTAGACGACAGTGAATTTGTCGTATTTACACTTTACACTT
The DNA here is from genome assembly GCA_034769895.1 of Magicicada septendecula. Taxonomy (NCBI): domain Eukaryota; kingdom Metazoa; phylum Arthropoda; class Insecta; order Hemiptera; family Cicadidae; genus Magicicada; species Magicicada septendecula. The sequence goes on from CM068368.1 coordinate 524,190,098, forward strand.
TAAATTAATTATTACTTTTTAGTTTCCAGCTACAAGCGTATGTTACAATGAGTATAATTTTAAAATGTAGTTTTATTAGAAAGAGTTAGAGCATAATGAAACTATTTAGCATAACTATCGTTTTCGTTATTACTGTTACTACTGCAGTATAATAAAATAAATTTTATTGTTGTAAGAATGATGAAGTTAGAAAGTTTTCTGATATAAAATACATAGTATTAGTAATTGTGATTTCTTTTAATTATTATTTGTCTTATTTGAAAAATATTACACCTCTCATTGAATGGCAGAGTCCTTTAGATTTTGCAATTCATTGCTATCCACGATTCGAAAAGTAAAACCAATAAAACGATTATTTTATATGGAATTAACGTCTATCCAAAATTAACATAATTATTTAATATGAATATATTTGCCAGCCATCCCTTTTATCGCGTACCTATACAACCCCAAATTATCCTGTTTGTAACTAGATTATAATGCCAAATTTCAAAAAAAAAAAATAATAATAAAAATTTTTCTTTTAGTTAGGTAAGTGTCATTGAACGTGGTGACAATTGATGTATGGAGTTATTCGTAGGAGGGTGGAGAACAAAAAACGGGTGAAAGCCGTCCGCTGCCGTCTACGCAAGTCTGATTGACACGCCATAAATCTAGTGTAGCAAGTGGCCACGTGTTAGAAAGACAAGGTCATTGTGCTGGGTGTATCTAGAAAGGACGCCAGTGAATAAAAGCTTACAATCAGGAGAAAAGTATACGAGGGTGTGAATAAACTCACCAAGTGAGAAATGTTTCGTTCTGACAAAGGATGAAAGGTTACACGAACATAACAACTGCAGACAGAAAACAATGAAGGGTGTTCCTTGACTGAAACGCATCAACAGAGGATACACCAGAACAATACTATGATACCAGGAAAGAAATCGTACTCGAGGTTAACGCATGAACTAAAAGGATAGGTTTTTGCTGGGAACCAGACAAAAAAAAATACTTACGGAGAGGGTTGGCGAGGCCTTTGTTTAAGAAAAGATAATACCATAGGCGCAACTAATTGGAGAGGCAGCTGTTGGAAGAGAAATCGAAGGGTTGTCTTTGTGAAGACTAAGAGATACGACAGCTAGATTTATTACCAGAGTATTCGGAAATGCCGTTGATCGAAGGGTAAAGGACCCAGGGGAAGAGTTTGGTGGGAATCAGAAGACCTATCAGAACTTACTTTTGAAAAAGTAGGTGGTCTTTGGAGTAGGTTGTACGAAAAAGAGCCAATTAGGAAACGGTACCGCCGAAATCAGAAGTCTAGTGGGGAAATTCTCATGTTCGATATAGGCAAGCGACAGAGACGCGAAAAGGGGAGTCTTTACTAAATTTTCGAAGGGATCGGAAGTAAAAGGCGAGACAAAAGCGTTACGGGAGTTCGTAAAATGACTTAGAAATTATCTATACTATATGCACTGTTTAACATTTTCTAGCGTTCGAGTTTGTGATCGTATTACAGTAACTGATAGTGAAACGCAATACAACGGCTGTATTAACAATTCGAACAATGTTGTATAAAAATTTGTTGTGAACGAATAACAGTAACTTACCGTCAAGTGTATCAGTTAAACAAACCAGAAAACCGAGTGTAACATACATCTTTAAACAATATCGCGAGTAAATTAAATGATATATTTACAGAATGTCAGTGAATAACCGAAGTAATAGCAACAATAATTTAGACTCGCAATAAATCCAATACGAACACGCGTTGTGTAATGTGCTGTATATGTGAAGGGCTACAGTGAGGTCCACGCAGACCACTCGAGATTCTGGAGGTGACTTATCATCAATACTCCAAATGCTGATCAAGAAGCGTAGCTTACCACACCTGCGACCTGTACAAGACATGGATAATTCGTACCACAAGTAAATTTGTTATGTACTAATTAAATTTTACACCCACTTGTCTGTCACTAAAAGAACTCACTAAAGAAATTTATTTAAAGTATTAATTTAGAGATCTTATTATAAGTAAGGTCATGTTGAAACCCATTGAGAAAATTGTAGGAAGTCTAGTATTTCATAAAATGTCTATATTACAATCGCTTTGATTTTAAACGAATCCGTTATGATACAATATGTTGTACTAAACTTAAGTTGATCAAATATTGAAGAATGAAATATAGTAAGAAGTGAAGTTTTAGAGATTGAAGAATTATTAAATTTGTTAAATGTGCATAAATTAATATTTATAGTAATAATTAAGTGTACAATGAAATCTGATGATATATAATGATATTTAGTTAATAAATTAACTACTAGAAAGTAATGAAGTATTGATTTTATTGAACAAAACAATATAAAAAATAGAGTTATATTTGACGCCGCAACTAGTGTGGCATAAAAAGTAGAGTTATAAGATTAACAAACCCTCAGTTTTCAGAATAACTAATATCTGCAATCAATTCTACTCCCTCCCCACACATATACATATAATTTCAACAATACTTATTTTAACTCTTCATTTTACGTCACAAATAGTGTTCTCGCAAACCCGCAAATTTTTTAGCGTATAGGCTTACTAATCATATAGGTTATATACTACATAGGTTTACTAATCAGACCCGGTGTGACGTCGTTTTCTTGGGTTTAGTCTGAGAGTAATATCACCCTATTTCTGTGAGTTTAGAACATGTTTTAACGGAATCGCTACATCAGCCGGATACTTAAGATATTGAAAGTTGTATAACGGTTAAAAAAATACAGTCCATGAGTCCAAGTGCCCTTTCGGAAATAAACGATTCAATTCAAGCAGGTGCTACGGAGTGTTCGCGGTTGCAATAGACAGGATTGCGTACCATATGAATAAATGAGAGATCTTGGCGTTCACAAAATCAGCTATAGGACAGACGAATATAAGTCAAAGTAGAAGAAGTAAGATACATCTACTGAATGGAATACCGAATATCATAAAGAATTACAAGCCACGGAGAAAACGAGATGTTTGACGGCCAAGAAGAAGACGGAGAGCGGAACATACAGTATGTCTCAACTATAGAGTGAAAAGAAGAGGAAATCTTACTAAAAAAACCCCCAGGTTTGTGTTTATGTACTTCCCCGCTTCTGAATACACGTTAGGACTTTACATAGATTTAACAAGTCAATATACACTTAAGTAGGACTGTTGAGAAAGCTTATTTGCTTGAACCTGTGTAAAATAGAGAGAGAGAGGGAGAGAGATTGACGTATTTAACAAGTGACAGTCTAACCGGTTTGGACATGAATAACAGTATGATGGCAGTCATAACAAGTGTGACAAGTCTAGGCTACCTCTTTCAATCGACACGTCAAGAGCCGAAATGTCAAGAACTAGAATTACAATTAGAATTATATACATAGGCACTCACTGGACAAAAACGTAGGGTCAGGAATAAATAGTGGAGCGATGGAGAAACGTATTGATAAGTGCACAGAAAATAGGAAAGTGACGGACATGGGCTATAGGCTATAGAGAGCCAGAAACATGTAAGCTAAATGTGAGAACGGATATGTAGAAAGACGGACGCTTATTTATTGTAAGAATATGCGAAGAATCAAAGAGAGAGAGAGAGAGAGAGAGAGAGAGAGAGAGAGAGAGAGAGAGAGAGAGAGAGAGAGACAGAGCTAGGTGGAGACACACAATTAGGAATTATGCCAACTCTGACTGTTAGTTAAATACCAATGTAATGAGTCCACTAGACACGGAGACGCAGGTTATAGGACGCCGGCAGGTATCTGTGTATGTATTTATCTAATTTGGTATCCCCTGCGTTGCGTGTAGGCTACACGCTGTATTACTCACACCTAACTGCCACTGCCCACCTAATCTAATCCAATTCGAAGTCATAATTAGTTGCTTTGTTTATAAAATTAATTTTCTCACGAAAACAGACACCATGTTAAGTGAAGAATGAGAAATGTTTAGGCTAATGGTATTTCATATTTTTGACGTTTATTTTCTACTAATTTGGTAATTACATTTTCGCCCACGTTTTCTTTTATCTATTCCTTTCGATCAGTAGCCGACGTCATTCTTTGTTATTATAAATCAGGAAGTAAATTAACAACATTGTCAACTGGCCTTATTGGAAGTAATCCAAACGCCAACGAAGAATAATGATCAGATCTATAGTACACGTTCTTTAGCACACAATTAAAATGTTAACATCAATATCAAAGGGCAAGTTGGCTTTTTGCTGTCATTCAAACGTCATTAGTGGGAAACATAGAACTAAAATTAAGTATCCAAGACAAACAGGGCTACATAAACTCACGTAAAAGTAATGAATTTTATCCTTGGACCACACAAATCTGGTAGTCAGGAAATGGTTCATTTTTAAAGAGACCAATAAGAACGAATGCTAATGTCACTTTCAATTACTTTGTTCTTAATCAGAACATTTTGCCCAGCTAAAATCAGACATAAACTGTTTGGTTTGTATGCATCAAGTTGTTTTTAGAAACGGCGAGTTTACAGCGATCACTCGGACTATTCGAGAAAGTAAGAAAAGAATATTAAATAAATTTCTATATGCAGTTGCATATTTTCTATTATACTGTAATGAGTCTGCTAAGATTTCAGAAAAACTGATTATTCGTGTCCCTTCAAAGGTCAGTTGCCCACACTAGACGGGTAATATGATTATGAAAATTATCAAAACTCATGACGACACAAAACTCCAGGTTTCTTAAGCCTTCCATACGATAAAGTAATGTTTGATCTCTTTAAAAATGTACAGCTTAAAAAATATGCCGCAGAAAATCAAATTCCCCTTACATAATAAGGCGCATTCGCACTGTCGTAGCATGGTCCACTAATTATGTAATTAAAACCACCAGTTTCCTGCGTGGATTGAAATCAGCGGCGTGAGACACAAATTGGGGAAAAGTAACGTGTCTCAATAAAATGGATTGAATTAATTACTATTTTCAATTAGTTTATTAATTAAATGAGAATAAAGTGCGTTTCAAAGGAAAAAATCTGTATCAATCGCTTAACCAAGTGCACCAGTTGCCGAATGACGTTAGACTATTACGCGTCACATCAATTCATTACACTGACATTATAATTTCATTGTTGAATTGTTGACCAGCTGTTTTTTAGCTCAACGAATATTGTACAACCCATGAGTTTTTCTGCCTAATAAAATATGTTTTTTTTTTTTTTAGTTTGAATGGCATTTTATTGTCATCTGTTTAGCACTGTAAGCGCTGTTAGCAATATAGTAGGGTAAACTGGCGTTGTTGGCGACAAAATATGATGTTAGGTTAACATGCAAAAGAGTACTTACTTTTATTTTTCCCACCGACCGGAACACCCCCAACTTTATACTTAACCCGCAAACAAAAGTTGTAAAGTTACAGATTGTAATAGTAAACACGAAAAATACAACCCGCTTACGCTGAGTTTTTCTTTAAACTACATACTTCAGTATTCTTAGATATGTTACCGGCAAAGTATGTAATCAGGCATTCTATAGAATACCTAGGCATTTTATACAATGCCTGAATCTAGCCGGCAAAGTATGAAATAAAACACATTTCATACATTGCCTAGGCATTGTATAGAATGCCTGACGTCTTCTAGGTAATGTATAGAAGACAATGTGTGCTCTATGGTTTCTCCGTCACCCTGTACCACTGTACGCGCCTACCTCCCGCTGATTTTCAGTAAAGTCCGAGATGTCGCAATCACGTGCTGAGTCTAGTGCTAATGACCGCGTTGCTTTAATGTGAGTTCGATTTGACGCTGACATAACTCAGCTTCGAAGTTCTAGTGCTAAAAACAGTGTTTTTCTCAGTGATGGTGAATATCGTAAGCTAGTGTTGGACGTGCATGCTGCTAAGAAAAAAGAACAGAAGGACCCACGGGATTACTGGCTACTGAATAGGTACGATGTTATACTTGTTGAAAATAAAAGCAAACTAATTCATCCCCTCAAGCAAGGTGATAGTGCTATTCAGTTTTATGTCAGTGATACGGAGTTGTTTGATGTACTGCATGAAGCCCACTTAGCGATAGGTCATGGAGGCAGAGACAGAATGTTAAAAGAACATTCTATTAAGTATAAAAACATTACACGTCATGATGTTGAACTATACCTTCATTTGTGTAAGCCTTGTCAAAAAAGCCAAAAGGTGTAAAAAAGGGTATAGTCGTAAAACCAACAATTTCATCCGAGTTTAACTCTCGCTGCCAGGTTGACCTCATCGATTTCCAATCCCAGCCAGACAGAGATTTTAAGTTTGTTATGGTTTATCAGGACCATTTAACCAAATTTGTTGTCCTTCGGGCCCTCAAAACAAAGACTTCAGAAGAAGTTGCGTACAACCTTGTTGATATTTTTACGCTATTTGGAGCTCCATCTATTTTACAGTCTGATAACGGTAGAGAATTTGCTAATAAAATTGTAAATAATTTGAAAGAATATTGGCCTTCATTAAAAATTCTTCATGGTAAGCCCCGTCATTCACAAAGTCAGGGCAGTGTCGAACGGGCAAATCAAGACATTGAAAATATGATTGCAACTTGGATGCAAGATGAGAAAAACCGACCAATTGAGTAAGGGCCTACGGATTGTTCAGTTGATGAAAAATAGAGCCTTACACTCTGGCATCAAACGATCACCCTATGAAGCTCTCTTTGTATGTAAAGTTAAGGTAGGGCTTACTACATCCTCGATTCCTCATGATGTGTTAGATACTCTTGAAAGTGAAGGCGATCTCGAACAAGTCGTCAACTATATACAGACTACACAAAATACCGATAACGGCATAACTGAATCTATCGACCCTACCATGTCTAACCTAATTTAGGCAACAGAACATGCAAGCACTTCAAGTGTAACCATTGATCCTGTAGAGCATTCTAGCGCAACCAAAACCACCGACCCAAATCACCCTTTAGACGCAGCCCAAGAATCCCTCCCAAAGCCGACAACGGCATGCTGTGTTTGTTCAAACGAAACTTTTGGTTCTGAAAAGTGTGTATAGTGCTGCAGAGATGTGCATAGTACGTGTGGACATTTTTTGAACACTAGTGGCAATAGTGGAGATAAGTGTGACGATGGCAAGAAGCTGTGTACTCTCTGCCTCAAAGCAAAAAATGCAACTGAAGAAAGAAGAGAAGAGAAATGCAAAGAAGAGATCAAAATCATTTCAAGAACTTCAGGCAAAAAAGATGAAATCTGATTCTGACAAAAAAATTTCCTCCAGCTCCTGTGGGTGCGTCTGTTCGTGTACCAATTCCTGAAGTAGACAAGGGGCGGAGAGATCTTCGGAACATCCTAGCAATCGTCGTGAGTGTGACAGAGGACGGATTTTACAAACTGGGAACCACTAACGGATTGTTAAAGCAGTTGTACACAAGATCGCAGTTCACTGTATGCCCAAGACCACTAATGGGGGTTGAAGATGTTCCTGAAAAAGAAACCGCACTTCGTTCTGCTGCTACTGGCCAATCATCTGGATCCGGACAAGGGTTTGTAAAATGTGTGTGCAAGACTAAATGTCAAAATAAAAAATGTAATTGTGTAAAAAATGAAAGAAAGTGTACTTCAAAATGTCTTGTAATAAGTAGAGTATATTCCATGTATTTAGAATTAATAAACACCAATAACATCTAATGTATTTTTTAAACCGGATTGGTTAAAAAACGTTCTTATACAGTATAATTTTAATAAAATAGTATCTGAACATTATTAAGTAGAGAATAGATGATCTTGAAATGTCATACAACGTTCTCCTCCGTGTAAAATTAAACAATTATGTGTGATTTTGTAATAAAATGTTTTCATTTTGATCGTAGTAAGCTTATTTTACACTTTGCCTAAAGAATCGATGGCATTAGGCTATATAGAAAGCCTAGGCAATGTACAGAATGCCTAGGAAAAGCGTAAAAAACATATGAAAAGTATTCTATTGTATACTTTGCCAAAAAACTCCAGGCATTGTATGAAATACTAGGTATTTTATAGAATGCCTGGATTACATACTTTGCCGGTAACAGATACACCGTTTCAATACAGTTGGGAACATGGAGGATTTGTGCACAACGTATAACTTTCATTGTCACCAATGACCGATCCATGAGCACGATTTTCATAAGCATGATCTTAGAAGTTAATTGAGATTTAAAACGCAAAAGCATTAAGAGTTCACACACACAAAAAACAATACAAGCGGAAGGGAATTCGGTGTTCTTCGGCAAAAAGGAAATAATCACAAAAAGACAGACCTCAATGCTCATGAGCTACTGATGGTTCAATCACCTTTATGCACTTACCTTGTCTTCGCTTATAGAACACGAAAGCTATTGCATCCATAATTTCGCAATTATTTACTTATTGTCGATAACCCTAGTATCATACAACAGTATAGGTTTCATTACATTATATTGCTTATAGCTTACAATACATTACGTTACGTTTACACAGCATTACAAAAATCTATCAGCCTTTTTATCACTCGCTAAACTACTCCTCCCCCTCTAACCCTTTATTATCTTAAATTTTTAGTAATTACTTGGGGTCACAAGTCTATCTACGTCTATTCATTTTTTTTTTCACAAATTTGACTTCCAAAATGCCTTTCACAAGTCTTACCTTTTCCGTACGTTGTTAGTGGCTCTACCAACTTTTCATCTTCCTTCTATGAAAATCTAGGTAGCCTTCTTATGGCAGTATTTCTTCTTCTGTCTTTCTTTGTGACCCCCAAAACTATTCTCATATATTTCGCAAATTGTTCGGAAATAATGAACATGATAACTAAACAGATTACAGGTATACATTGTAACGAATACGACTAAATATGAATGATACAACATTGGTGGAACAGGATTTACTTAAAACATTACTTCTCGTTAACGAAGATTATCGTTACTTCTCTATAACGAAAATGAGCGATAAGATTTTTTTAATTTTAAGTAGTTACTAGGCTACTGTGCTCGCCGTTATGTCAGGTCTAGTAGACGATCGGCCTATGACAATCATTATATAAAGTTGGTCGTGATGACGACATACTGTCACGTGCCGGTTGGTGTCTTCACCTTTGCGACCTGTCCTTGAGTGACCAATTTACTGTTGTCATGTTCGTCCGGTCAGGTTAATCAGAAATATGTTTGTTCAATCACACAAACTCGCCCACCTCCATCATCAGCTCCATTAGAATTGCAACACTACTGACGCGCAATAAAATACGTTTTCACATAATTTACCTATTGTGTTGAAATCACAATTCCACAATGGACTATTGTAGTTTCCTGTAAGCGTCCCGTGTTCATGTGGGTGACAACTTAATATTTATCAATGCCAGTCAAATCATAATTCTTTATTTACACAATGTAACAACCGACATTGATCAACAGGGGACGAAGGTACCAGATTTGTAATTAAAAACTAATGAGGATAACAAATACAAATACAATACAACAAATAAAATTTATAGGCCCTTACCAACGTCTACGTTATTCACGTAATGACGAAAATGTTCGATGATATATCTAATGTCGTTACACTCATCTGAGCCACATACTTACAGATATCTGTTACGACAAAGGTATCCAGTCCCTACCGGAGGTTTAGACTTTAACCTCTCGCAATCATGGAATATTTTTCAAAGAAGTGGTCAAAACAACTTTTGTTATATCTATACTTGAATAGTTTAGTACTACTGATGCTTCTGAAGGTGTAAACAAGCTTTTTTTCTGATGTGTTATCTTCTTCGTCAGGGAAGTTAAACACATCAGTAATGCCAAAGGACGTTAAAGGAAATGTAAAAAACGGTTGCTTGAAGTTCACAAATAATAATAATAATAATAATTATTATTATTATATATAGGCCTATGTATAATTACGTTATTGTGTGTGTGTGTGTGTGTGTGTGTGTGTGTGTGTGTGTGTGTGTGTGTGTTGCAATAGGTAGAATTTGCATGCATATAAAGTAGTAATTTAACTCTAAGCGTATGCAATGAAAATTTGTGTAAGTAAAGGCTACAAGTTTGGACATTGTACGATAGACAATAAGATACATGTTAAATTTGTTAGTTTAAGTAAAATTAACAGTAAAAAAAAAAAAAAATTAGTGTTGTGAAGTGGTGCAAAAATATGCGTAGGCATATGGCCAGTGCGCATGTGCGAAAATGTGTAACTATGTTACGGGATAATTATAAAAAAAATATTAAATTGAGGAAATTACACTTTCGTGTAAATAAAAATTCTGACATAAGACTTACACCAGAATACGCATAAATAAAAGCCCTATCGAGTGGTAATATTTGTTCATAAATTAAAGGACTAAACATATGAGTTTTTTTATAAAGATAGTTTTATGAACCTGAAAGAAAGTAACAAAATTAAACTAGTTTCGTTTTGCAAGCTCCGCTTTGTTCGCAGACAGAATTTTACAAGAATTAAGTTATCTGAAGAAGCAGAGAAAGGGAATACTGGAGCCAATGAACGCTCGAGAAATTGGCTAAAATCTTAGTTGATTTTGTACGTCGTATCGAATAATTCAGTCTGTCTCTGAACTCGATTACGCGTGATCGTAATCCAGGTTGCTGCTGGAGTTTAGACGCTTGGTCTACGAAAGCGTACGAACGCAAGTCTGAAAGTTCACGAGTTGATTAAATACCGAGTGCTAATAAAGTTCAAGATTGTCCGCGTAGGCCTTTAAAAAGACACTTGAAGTATGCTGGAGTATTGTGTACATTTAATACACAAAATAAATTACAGTTAAAAATTAATTAACTACCATTTGTAGGCTAGAAGTACCCAACCCGAGAATGACCCTGAACGGCGGACAACAGGAGGAGATCGCAGCAGTATCCAGAAGGAACAACCACTTCTGTCTTCCAGGGATCATCGACATCTCATCATTCATCGTTAAGGGAGGTGAATTTATTTTGTTAAAACTTTTATTAAAAATACTTACGTTATGACGTTAAAAGTAATATAAAATTTATATCATATATTTTGGTATTACAGACACCCACACACCCACACTCGCGCGCACGCGCTCGAGGTGTAACGAATTCCTCACTATACGTACTCGGATTTTATGCATCAATATAAGGAACAAAGTTCGTTTATACATAGGTCCGGAATCGTTTTATTTTCCGTCTGGCGTCGTTTTATCTTTTTTTTTTTAAAGGCAACTTTATAGCCTATCTCAGGAAGCGATAGAGATATCATAATTAAATATGGTACATATGTTTACATTAATGATTTCGTAAATCACGGTTATCTTATAATCTCAAATTTCAAAGTATCGACCACTTTAATTTTTTTATCATTTAGAGCTCTGTAAATTTTAATTTCATCAAATTTTTATCTCTCAAAAAAAGTGTCAGTTGACAATACAATTACATCCTGATTGTCAAACCTGGTAACAAATAACCGAGTTATCGCGGAAAAGAGCCTACGCGTAATTTCTGACTACATGATTTTTTGTGCAGGACTTCGGTTCCTCCAGTACAAGAAAAAATTATTTAAAGTTATTACTATTTTTAATTGAAACTGAATTACAAATTTAAACATGCTATTATCATTTTCTGTTAATTAATTAATTGGTGTGATTCAAATTATGATGTGTAAACATTTGTAGTTTAATTGTTAAAAATTATTAATTTGGTTATTGAAAATCGATTCTTTACTTTGATATAAATTACTGTTACTGAGTTAATTTGTAAAGAAATAATAACTTTAAATAAATTTTTCCTATAGTGGAGGAATCGAAGTCCGGCACAAACAAAAATCAAGCTGTTTTTTGACATGATTCGTTTATTTTTTATCAGATTTGACAAGATGCCATTGTATTCACAATAAAAGGCTTACCACTTTACTTAATATACGTAATCTGATAAAATTAAAGTTACAGAGCTATTAGTGATAAAAAATTAAAGTAACCTAATTTTTAAATTTCAGATTATACAATACTCATGATTTTTAATTTATTAAAGAACATTAATGTAAACATCTATACCAAATTTCATTAAGATATCTATAATGCCTCTTTACATATACAGTTTTGTTTAAAGAACACAAAATGGCTGCCACACGTAGGAAAACGAGACATTTTCGAACCTATGGTTGTAGAACTTTTTTCTTGTATTCACGGATAGAATTCGAATATGTGTAGTCAGGACACTTTTAGATTACATCCTGTGTAAACACACACACACACACACACACACACACACACACACACACACACACACACACACACACACACACACACACACACACACACACACACACACACACACACACACACACACACACACACACACACACACACACACACACACACACACACACACACACACACACACACACACACAGTACTATAGTAACATAATATAAAATGTGAAATATAAAAGTAGTGTTAGAAAACATGATTTATAACCAAATTAAAAACATTAGTACACATATTACTGTTTATAATATTATATTATACAATTAATGTTTATATTTATCACTCGTAGATTACGAGATTTTCATTATTAAAAGCACGAATAGAGTTAAACACAGTATGAATCCGAAAACGATGTTGCTCCCCATAATGTTTGCTTTTGTACTCCTACACACACGTGCCTGTTCCGTGTAATAAGAATGGAAAGCTATTAATTCATATTCAGACGGCAGTCCTGTATTTCTTGTTAATGCTATGAGTGCAGCTATGCGTATCACAATACTTAACAAGTAAATATTTAATGATTACACGGGTATTCCTCACACCTTTAACCTCACGACTTCAGGGTAAAGGTAACTTCATACAGTAAGACGGTAAGTTTCATAAGTCTGAAATTCTAATGTCCAAAAGAATACCCTCACACAGAATACCATTGAAGAACATCAAACCACGAAACGGAGGTACAGTTTTATCTTTTCGAGCCTCTACTGCTTTAAGAGGATAAGTGAAATGTTTCAATATTCAATGGCACTATGGATGCGGATAAATTTTTGCGATGTATTTCAGACGGTTTTAAAGAAAACTGGAAAGGAATAAATTGTATGGTTAACTTACGATATCAAAAATCCATGTGCAAAGCTTATTAAACTAACTGAAGGTAGACGGAAATTACTGAGGAATTTTATAACGAAGAAAGTTTTTCCAGGGCCGGCATAGTAACGTTCGAGGCTCAAAATCTCAACGGCTGTGCTGCGGTCGTGGATTCGGGCCAAGGTTACGACTAGGTCTACAGAGGTGTGAAAATTGTTAGAATAATTGTGATTTTTTTGATTTTTTTGGTTTCTACTTTTAAGTAAAAGCAATATTTTATGACATATATCTTTTTAGTTGTTGATGTAATTCATTTTTCATCTCTTAAGAATGATTTGGTGTATATATTTTTTTATTTTGAGTAGTATCAACGTATTTAGAAAAAAAGTTTCAGAAATATGTCATGTTGCCATTACTGAATAGAGAAATCAGCTGGTTAACAGACGATTTTCAAAGTTAGGTTATGTTATGTTTTGGTATTGTATCATTATTTCATGTTGTTACAGGTTACCAGGAGACTTTTTGTGCAGTTTTTACAGTTTTAGCGTAAATTTTCACAACTTTTAAGTTAAATATTGTACTCTACAGAACTTTGTGAGTGTTTTGTTAGGAATTTTTAGACAATGGGCAAGACAAGTGATCTCTCTCCAAGAAAAATGGCTCTGACCAAGTGTATTCTGCAAGAAAAACTATATACACAAGGAGAAATAGCAAATAGGTTAAAAGTTTTGCAAACATCTGTGTGTAGATTGAAGAAGTCTTTAGACTCTGGCTCTGAGTATGCACCCTCTCGTGTAGGAAAATGTGGTCGAAAGAATAAATTTAGCCCAAGAACAGAGAGTAAACTAATTCAAATTGGTAAGAAAAACAGAAGAGCCACCAGGAAAGACTTGAAAATGAGTATGGAGCAGTATGGAGTGAATGTTTGTGATTCTTCTATACGTCGAAGTTTGATCGCTGCTGGACTCCCTGCACGCCGTCCTCGAAAGAAGGATAAAATCGCACGTGCTATGGCAAAGAAGAGGCTGCTTGGGCAAAAGAAGTAAAAGAAAAATTCGGAAACGACTGGACCAAGGTAAGAAATACTAAGTTTTCTTTAATTAATCAGTAAATTTAAAGTTTAACTTTTTTCTAAAAACATGTAAAGAGTATCGAAAAGTATTGACTAAAATTTTAACAGCACGGCTGCCTTAGGTGGTTTATACTGTACTGAAGGATATTTTTATCTTTCAGGTTTGTTTTTGTGATGAATCCATGTTTGCAATATCGGAAAAAAGAAGCCAGTACGTAAGGAGAAGTGCTGTGAAGAATTCTCGCCCCAGTGCGTAGCACAAACGGTAAACATCGTTGGTCCACACCACAGGTGACGGTTTGGAGTGTAATGTCAGCTCAAGGTACAGGACGTTTATACATTGTGAAGGGTATGATGGACCAGCATCAGTGCAAAAAAGTACTTGAAAATAGGTTATTACCACAAATGAAGGACTGGTTCCCAAATAATGACTTCTATTCATGCATGATGGTGCACCGTGCCATAAAGCAAAGTCTGTTACAAAGTTTTTTTAAGTGAAAACAATATAAAAGTCCTGCCATGGCCTGGAAATAGCCCAGATATGAACCCTATAGAGAACCTTTGGTCCATTGTGAAGAGGAGACTGAAGAAAATTAGCATTACAACAAAGGTCGATCTTATAGCGAAACTTATTAAAATTTGGCACCATGATGATGAAATCAAAGATTCTTGTAAGAAAAGTTTGGAAAGCATGCCAAAACGCATTGAATCTCTCATAAAGAGCCAGGGAATGCATAATAAATACTAAATGTGTCATTATTTTTTACATAAAGGAATATTTCATTGATGTTACATGTTTTTGTTCAAACATTCCCAATTATTCTAATCAGTTTTAACATAGTATTACATATTTAACTTGAAAGTTGTGAAACTTTACGCTAAAACTGCAAAAATTGCACAAAAAGTCTCCTGGTAACCTGTAACAACATGAAATAATGATACAACACCAAAACATAACATAACCTCACTTTGAAAATCGTCTGTTAACAAGCTGATTTCTCTATTCAGTGATGGCAACATGACATATTTCTGAAAATTTGTTTCTAAATACGTTGAAACCACTCAAAATTAAAAAATATATACACCAAATCGTGCTTAAGAGATGAAAAATGAATTATATCAACAACTAAAAAGATATATGTCATAAAATATTGCTTTTCTTAAAAATAGAAACCAAAAAAATCACAATTATTCTAATAATTTTCACACCTGTATATGTGCCCACCCTATCGCTTTGGGCAATAATACAGCGGCTTTACATAGAATGCCTAAGTAACGAAGGCTTACTTACACTATACACACAGCTCCCTCTCCATAGTCCCGCTCGCCACCGCACGTCGCTACTCTCGGGCGGAGTTATACCATGCCCAGGGGGGCGTAACAGGACGAAGACCTAATACTTGAAGGGAGGGAAGAAGATAACGTAGAAACTTTCCATGGTGGAGCCCCTGAAATATCATACCACTTAATATTTGAAGCCTGAGAGGAATCAAGTTAATAAAGAAAGCAAAAAACGAATTCATGAAAGTAAATCTTCAATTAACGTCAGTTTCTGCATTATGAAGACTGGGAAGCTGTTGTTGGTTTCCACACTTACATTGACCGAGAGTAGCTTACGACGGTACTGTTGTGTTGCTGTACAGCGACACCCATGTAAATACACTGCAAACATCAGCCTACTTCTATGCTCCTGATTAATGTAAATCTCTTCTATCAAATACTTTCCTATAGACAGTACTAAAACTGTACGATAATGTAAGCTCTTTATAACGTATATACAAGGTTTAGGATAACACCTTTTATACATTATGTCCCTTAAATTGGATCTACTAACTCTATCGAACGCTTTCTCACAGTCAATGACGGCACGGTGTGTTCCAAAGACTTTTTCTTTGGTATAGTATATTACAGGCCTGTCTTTTTAAGTGTCTGATGTAAGGGAAGCAGCACATAGCTCTG
This sequence comes from Magicicada septendecula, assembly GCA_034769895.1. Taxonomy (NCBI): domain Eukaryota; kingdom Metazoa; phylum Arthropoda; class Insecta; order Hemiptera; family Cicadidae; genus Magicicada; species Magicicada septendecula. The sequence continues at coordinate 524,206,146 of CM068368.1, forward strand.
AATTGGGTCAAAGTTACCGGTTTCAGAGGCGTCATACTCATTATTCATATTTTGAAGAATACAGGGAAATATCTATTATTAGAATATGTTCGTGAATCAATAAAGTTCCAGTCTTCTCTGGACTGATTTCGGCCTAGACCCAAATAAATGCCTGATTCCTCAAATCGTTCTCAAGAGTAAGGGTGTATAGCGTAATTGTTGTTAAGAATTTTTTTTTGAGTATTGCGATGAAGGGAGCGGCGGCAAGTGGCTGCAGTCACAAATGATATATGCTGGCATTGTATCAGTTCCCATTCAAACAACAACTTGGGCGACCATTTGGCGACAGGAAGGCGCTTAACTTGGAAAGACAATACCTCAGTAATAACAGATATCCAAGCATAAGGGCGTACGTGGGAACGCACTACAGTACCAGAAAAACAAAAGGAGGACCCTTACACGGAGATGAACTCGACGGTAGTATTGTCTGGACACACATGGGAGCTTTGCAACAAGACTAGGGTGTACATCACTGACAAAGGCAAGGACTCGGACATTACATGAATAGAACAAGACAGGCTTAAGCAGCAGGGGACTGTTTACGGTCCAGGCAAGTAGGCTGTGCAACAGATGTTCCTTACCAGGAACGGGACCACCGTAAGTGTGAGAAAGTGAGTCAGAGAAACTAGAAAACAATACTACAATTCGTTACACTTAGACTATGGAACACATGCGTAGCTAGTTAACGATTATCAGGAAACGAGCTAAAAGGGGAGACACAAGAACAAATGGACGATTGACAAGCATGAAATCCGGTCTATCGTCTTAAAGCTAGGGTGGACTAGAACCGAAAGAGATGAGAGAAGGGATCTACGCCAACCTATCAGAAACAAGAGTTTGTTAAAGGCGGTTCTCGAAAAAGACGTTACCATAGGAACAAGAATCAAGAACGAATAAGGACGAAGTTGAGTCGCCCGGAGAGCGACTCAGGGTGGAGACTTCGGGGAAAACAGAGACGAGACCCAATAGGAACGAAATTGGTGGGAAAAGACAGAATCTAGAGAAGGATAAAGAGTAGGAGTAGGAGTCGTAAAATCAGATGACAAACTTGAGCGAGCTCTCAGTTTTCGCTCAGTTTGTCTTAGTTTTCTTAATATCAAAGAATTAAAAAACCGCTCGGCGTCGTTGCGACAATTTCTTTGGCGTCTTAGTAATATCTTGTTTCGTCAAAGTATTATAAGTGTCGGGAGTCTATGTGATTTACCAGTACGAAATCAGAAGACTTATTATCAGTCTTAGAACAATTAGAAGTTTCAGTCATGGAGTTAATCTCAACTGTGAATTAAGTTAATCTTAATCAGACTTTGTGATTGATTAATATACTGACGAGTCAGGAAATGCGGAGAGAATGTCGTTGTATATAGCCTATCAAAATAGAACTCAAGAACAGACTTTGTTTGAATAAATAGTTGATACGATAACGAGTTGTATAAATACGCTCAAATACTGACAGTGCGAATTCGCGAAAGACAATTAAAACTATGAGCTAAACATCTCGATTGTGTACCGAACTAAAGTACTCTTTACATCACATACTTACGTTTAGATAAAGTAATGGAAAAGTTCGTGAGTGTATAAGATATAACGATAAACTAAAAACTACAAACATTCGATAAATATTAATAATATGGTAAAGCCATAATCATAAACTAATAAATCGCGAATTGAACAATGCGGAACTAAGTGACCGTACAATTAAACGTACGCCTGACAAATACCTTTTAAGGGTGTGATTTAAAAGAGAATCGACACCGGAGTGAGAACCTTGTGATAGTGAAAAGTGACCAGCAAATCAGCGATGAAGGTGACAGTCAGATTATCAACCATTCCAAGGAGCAAGGGAGACAGGAGTTCTCCGTAGACGCGCCGTAGAGTACGGATACATACCAAAAGTAAATTATTCATGTATTGCTAGTGTAAGTCACCACTGTCCTGCCGCTCAAAAAGATAAACACCTCTGAGATAATTAAGAGTCAGAATTAAATAAAAGTTAGAGTAAAGTTAGACGATAATTATTGCGAAAGTATAAGTGAAAGATGAATCCATGAGTAAGAGTAAACTTGTAATATGTATAGAAATCATAAATTAATTGTCTATAACTAAGTACTATAACGAAATGAATTCTTAGAGAAGCAATTTACGAGCAAATGTAATGTATTATCGATTATCACATAAATGATGTTTTAATTTAATGTCATCGACTAATGATGAATATATGCAAAGTTTGAATAAAATCTAGTGCGTAATGTAAACCTTGGGCGTACGAGTCAAGTTATTCATTGTCATCCCAATGGATACGAATTGTCCGACACAACTGAGCATACTTCCACATGACATCTTTCAATCAATGTATTCAAAGTACAAGATTAACTCTATTATATATGGATTATCAGCGGAGAGCTCAAGCAAGATAAAAGGTAATTAGTATTTATTACTTTATTACACTTGTTGTCATTTATAGTATACATAATGTGTGTTGTTGTCAATCACGCTCAACAGGTGGAACACGATAATGTTTGGTAATTCAATAATATAATTTGCATAATTCATTTAGACTTCAAATATACATAAAATCCATAAAACAGAGATAAAGTTTGATTAATTACTCTATCACAATTAATTAATTGATTATTTAATTAATGCACTAAATAGCATATAAATTGTAACGTTGTAGGTGTCTGTGGATGTATTTTACCTTATCGGAGCTATTTTGGCCTTGCTGCTGCATTATAGGGAAGACATCATTGAAAACTGGAAAAACAACTGTTATAATTCACGGACAAACTAAGAAACTATAATGCATATTACGAAAATAAATTTCCAATATTGTCTGTAGAAGATGTGTTTATATTCTCACACAACTTAGGTGGATTACAAATCCAGTTTTGAACTCGTCTAGGAATAATGTCGTCCAATACGCATGAGTACAATTAGTACACAGATGTTGCTTATCATGGGACAGGAATTTTGCAAACTGTTTACAAAGAAACAAAAATCATGTACGACGATCGAAAACTGACATGAAGCGAATTAATCCACTGGTTAGTTCCCAATGTGATTCCTATAATTAGTTCCTTTTTTTACATTTCTAATGTCTTATACTTAACGTTTAAAGAGTAAGTCCAGTGGACTGATGACTTGTCGCCTTAGTGTTTAGTGCCTACAACGAATCAAAATTTTATTGTAGATACAGGAGTAGCGAAATAATTCAAATAATGTTTAATGACCATGAACATCAATTTTATTACTTTAAAAATTAAAACTAATTTAAAATATAAAATCACAAAACATATTTATTAAAAAGTATAAGCGAGAGGCTAAAAATTTAAAGTAACTGCAATATTCTTCATATCTGTGTAAACACCATGAATTTAACAAAATATATGATAAATAAATTAACACAATTATTTATATAGGACTAATAACGCTAAAATAAAATGGTTGTTCCTTTCGCCTCATAAAATTTAGGCCCAAAAGACAAGTACAGAATTTAGAATTTTATTTTTAGACAAAAACACGACTTTACACCGTCAGAGAAATTTTACTGAAAAAGTATTGAGAATAAAAAAATGTATTCGGTGTGACCGTAGTAGGTTACTGTGGAGCGGGTAATTACGAGGGGGGTTAAAAAGGATTTTCGTTTTAAAAGTGACTCCTTTCGTTGGTTTATGGCTTCTATTTTATTTTATCGACACAACACAGACGGATTAAATTCATTAATTACTAAGTGCTAGTTTTGCAAATGGAGAGAGCGTAGCCAGGGAACCAAAGATATTTGCAAAGCGTGTTCTAATTTGACTATAATTCATTATTTCAAAGAAAACTGTCACTGATACTACTTTGTCAACATGAAATCCTACTGAGTACAAGAGAAGGCAATTCAGAGCTGGTAGGGATCGATGAGGTAGAATATTCTGAAGCGGTAAACGTGATTCGAACCAACGTCTATACGCAGATCATCAGATAAAGAAAGGATGAGAAAAACAGAGATTGATAATTTGCGGTTACAACGCCTTAGACTGAAGAAAAAATAATAAATTTCTTATTTACTGACTTGCTAATGGCAATAAAAATTTGGAACCTTTCGTTGTTAAGAAAATTTAGTTTTCTTTATCGTTAAAATTCATATTGAGGACTAAACGAAAGCCTGATTTTATAGAATATTGTCACCACTAGTACTGTGCAACTTAACAGAATTGTAGCCATTCTTTTGAGTTCTTCTACTCCTGAATTTCAGTAGTGGTGATACTTTAGTACTCACTGAAGGTTTAAAGTAGTTTATAATAATTTTTTTATTTTAATTGTACAATTAATTAACTGTAATATAGACATATGTATGAAAATACAGGTATAGACTAGATACGTCTGTAGTAATTAACACCCTAATAAAGTATCAAACCTCGATAATTTACTCTTCATTATACGTATAATAATAGTGGTATGGTTCGCATAATATGGTATTATAATAACAATAACTATCATTTAAAAATAAGAGAATTTAAACTAGACAAAAGCGTAATGAGATTAAAACTTCCCTTCAAGAAACATTCAGTATTGGTTTCAGAATATATACGCTGATTTTAGATACATGAAATTTTTAAATATATATATTTATAATAAATGACTAAACAGTAATGAAAGCAGAATATTCATACTTTTCTAAACTTCACGTACAAAGTAAATTCACCATTCGGTAGTAAATGCGTTCTTGGTAACCCTAGACTTATGAGAATGCCCTTTATATATTTGTATTTTCTAAAGAAATCTGTCGTTGATCGGATGTTCAACCCAGTTCCTTTCGAATCTCATATTTTCATATATACGTTAAAGGTATATACGTAACTCGGCCCTCAGCTCGATTCGACTCGGTAAGGTAATAGACCTTGTAGCATGACAGATTATCCACATTATAATGAACGAAATAATGATCATAAATAAATTAAAATTAAAATTAAATCAAAGAAAAATACAATAAAAAACAATTAAGAACCAAAGAACCACCGTAAAGTGCCATTCATAGTCTGAAGAAAGTATCTCAATTAAAAACAACTATGCAACATATGATGAGTGATAAAAAATAATTCAAAAACTAAGATAAAGTAAGGAAATACCCAGGTAGGATAGGAGTAAGTAAGGCAATACCCAGAAAAAACCGACATCCCTAATAACAGGACTGAAATTGGAAGAAACCACGTAGTAGAATAAAATAAAGTAGTGAAATACCCGAAAGCAAACCCAGTAATAAGAAAAAACGAAACCCCAAAAGAGAGTATATATAACAAATGAAAGTATAACACAAAAAATAAAAAATAATGTAAATTAGATATAAACAAAAGTGTCTAAAGGTAGTATTAAAAGTGAACCAGTGGATATTATTAATGTAATGGTAAAAACCAATCTTCATAATCCTCTATTATGTTAAATAGACTTCATGTGTCAATGTTTAAATTCATAAACTAAGTGAATTAGTGAATTTATACAACTTTAAAGTTTTTGTATGTAATACAGAAATAATATTTGCAGAATATTATTAAGAAAATAAACTAGAAATGTTTCTAAGTGAATGCCACTCTTTATCTAACAACATTTATTAAAATGACAATGATAAAACAAGATCAGGCAATAAATAAGTGAAGTGACAAAGGGTACATCCCCAAAATAAAATAAAAACAGCCAAGACTGCACAAAATTAGTTTTAAGTAATACTTTAAATAATGAAGGGACAGATGTGTTTTGTTTATATTAAAGTCAATGAACTCTATACTTAAATGCTGGAAATAGAGTGTAATGTTTTTCATTATTCTAAAATATTTATTATGTTTAATAGTATTAATCAAGGCTGAAATGTCTGAGTGTGGATACCATTCTTTTATTATACGATATTTATTATGTTTTACTAGTATTAATCAAGACTGAAATGTCTGAGTTTGAGTACAACTCTTTTGTTTTCAAATATTTGTTATGTATTAATAGTATGGATTCAATACTAAAAGTTAATTTAGTTAAGTATAGGAATTTTAATTAAGATGGTATAAGAACAAAAAGTCAGAAGGGGTAGAAGCAAGCTGTATTAGTCATAAAACATTATATGTGGACAAAAATAAAATCTGGACAAATGGTAAATCTCAACAACCTTATAATTGATAAATAAGTACAGTAAATTAAGTAAATTGATGAAATTTGTATAATGTAAATCCAACACAGTGTATAATAACTGTACCAATACGTTATAAAGATATTGAAGAAATGTATAAAAGATTATTGGAAAAAATGCAAGTGTAATAACACTGTAACATAAGGGGAAGATTTAAATTAAAGATATAATTTAAAATAGATAACTAATTCATAAAATTACAAGGAATTAAGGAAAAATAAACATTTTTTTTCAATAAGGGATCTTGTTCAATAATAAATAACTTCATAAAGATTGTAAACCATTTAATGTGACAGGAAGTAAAATTTTAGGCCTACATGTAAAAATACTGTAAATAAGGCATTTCGAGATGAAAAACATCGTAAAAGTATCATATTTGGTATTAAATCACGTAGAATTAACTAAAGAAAGAGAATATGTGTTAGGTATTTAATAAAATTAAATAATAGTAAAAATATATTCATTCATATAATGTAAAAGGCAACCATGTAAGCGGAAATGATAGAGATTTAAAAGAATGTCTTTTAATATTAAATTGGCTAAGACGTTTCGGATGAAGAAGAAAATGAAACAGTTGATTATTAGACGTTGAGTAGTTCACATCAGAACGAGAGCTCGCGAAATGATTCACTTAAAGCGAAGGAATAAGAAAGATGGCGAAAATCAGCCAAGCCTATTCTATGTAAAATCGCGAATTTTAACAAAACCTTAAATAACTATTAAATTCAGTGAATTAAACCAGTATAATTATGAAAGTGAACTAATATTGAACAGTAAAAGGTGCAATAAACGATAATTCCGAATATCAAGACGAAACTTGCCATTATCGACCTTATGGAATGAAGTGAAATAAAAACATTATTCAACACAAATTACCGAACCGAATCACTGAACACTGATCCAGGACAACTACACTATCACCAGAGGAATTAATCACTATTGTTGGGACGAGGAAATCTTGGAAAAACAACATTTATTTGCAGAGAATTCTTTGAGGTGTAGCAGCTGTCGACATCTGCGATACGAAGCAGCCATCTTTGAAATCCCATGATCCTCTGCAGTCCACCGCTAGCTTCGTCATCACAACGATTGGTTCGAAAACATTACTTTACTAACCATTATATATTAAAGAATATCTTTGTATTTTTAGATCATTAAGCTTGTAATTGTAAGTGTTATACTTTCTAGACTTTGCCCTTTCTCTGACTATTCTAACATAACAGTTTAAGGAACCTGAGAATTAATATTAATAATTTGTATAAAAGAATTCGCTCGCCCTGAGAGAGTCGATTCATCAATCGATATAAATCGATTATTTTATGTTTTGTTAATAAAATCCATTGAATGTTATAATTTTGAATTCTATTTATTTCTAAACTTACAAATAGAATAATATAAAACAATATTTGATACCTAACTACCAGAACAGCTGAATTTAACAACCTTAAAGGAGGACACACTTCGAATAAAGAAAGATCACAAATCGATTGTTACTGGAGACAATCCATTTAACGCAGAATCATAATTCCAATTACACAAAGTGATATAAATTGATAAAAAATCAAATAAACGAATTAAAATTTACAAGAATACAATACAAAAATTAATTAATAAATAATATATAAATAAAAAATATATATATAATAATTTTTTTTATAAATTAAACAAAATTTTTATTTGGTTACCAAAATTGACGCTCACAACTGTGGGGCGTAAAATAAAAGATAAACAACGAGAGAAGCCACGTATAATAGTTTATTACAACCTATACGTTAATTCGGCCGAATGACATATCCCAATCTAGGTGCACGTCTGTACCCTCACCTTTCGAAGGGACCTCATCTCTACATTTCTATCCTCACGCTGTTTCTTAGCACTCGAGACTTAACGACCACCATGTTGACACTGCTATAATAAAATTTCATTTCAGTATCTGGATGTAATAGTTTTTTGAATTTCTATTTGTTACTCCATATATATGACACGACTTACTCATTACTACCATAATCACAGGAAACGTAACAGTTAAGATAATTTGTATGCCTATATGCACATTAGGCCTAATTAAATTTGTTACGCATAAACACTATGTATTAAAACACTGCGTATATAACTGACAAAATGTTGTAAACATCCTGCTTTTATTTTCTTAACTGTGGTCAGACACCAAACAAGAATACAAAATTTAGTGGCCTTGGTTTAGCTCTGATAAGAAGGTATATGGTAAATCCGTTACAGAATACGTTCATTCAAATTTAGTTGTCTAAGGAAACCACATGCTAGCCAGCTGATAAGAGAGGTTTTTGAACTCTGTCGACTTATCTAATCTTCAACCACAGCAATGGAGATAAGGAGTACGAATATGAATGTGATCTAAAAAAAAATTGTCTCCATGCTAAAAAAATCAGACGACATTCTGTTTATTAACGTACCTACTTATATACTTTCGTAAACTTTGTGTAATACGCATTTGACTTATCATTTTAAACCTTTGTTCTTCGCGAGTTCTGTTGCTTTCAAGAGACAAAGACAAACATTAGCTGCAGTGTACAGGAAGAGGTTTTGTTGATATTTTGTAGACCAGATCGTGAGACATTCATACGCCTATGGACTCTGCATAAGAGAACACGTGGTTTCCCAACCAGATCGGCTATTAACAACTGTTGCAGTGGCTTAGTGAATGGGAGTTACAGGGGTTACAACCCTTTCTAACTGGATAGACCGCCAGTTGAGTTCTGCAGGCAAGTAGTACCAGTGGCCGTATTGTAACATAGCATACACTAGCAGCCATAACTGGCGAATTTCCTATTACCGCCAACTCCTGTTCCTCCCGCTTGTCATAACCCAAAACTATGGAAAATCCTTATATATAACCTTCGTCTCCAAAGAAGAAATCCTTACTATTTCATTAATTCGTTACCATCATTATTATCCCGTCTACCACTATGCTCAGAGTTGGCAAGTATGTACGTGAACGCGCCTGTCGTCCTTCGCATACACTTAGTAGCATCCAGAATGGGTCATAAATCGCTTGACACAAGAAGATATCTTTAGCTTAGTAGTGACTGAGAACCGATAAATGCTGAAACGTGTTGTGAATTTTGGTCGTTAACTAGACAAGACATTAAAGTATTTATGTAGATAGTTCTTCAAAATGTATTTTTTATTTCAATGAATGTGTTCATGTAACATAAAAAATATTCTTACATAAGATTTAATTCTAATGAATGTACGTAATAAACATAGGAATTGTAATATTCTATGGATTTTAACACTCACTAGGTATGAATTAATTATCTTCTGTATTGTCCCTAATTATTAATTGTCCTGATGAAGAGAATAAATTATGTTGACGCGTCGACGAAAGAGTTATAAAACAGTCTAGTTATTGATGGCTAATATTGATATAAAAATACAAGGAAGATTAAGGATCAGGGTAATATAAGATTATTTTCCTTCTGAAAATAGTGAAGATGAGGAAGTAGGCTACAAGGTGTACACATCGATTTATTTAGACTGATAAGTACGTAGTCACGAAGGTCCTACTCTGCGATATGCATTATATGTACTGACAGTAATATTTACGGGTTTTAACCTGTATGGCCCTTTAGGCGATAATATATTTATGAATTCATTCAGCACGTTAGGTGTATGCACTTACTCGTAACAAAGTAATGACCACACCAAAACAAACACGCTGATCGTGTGTTGTTGCAGTTAATTAATGCTTTCTGCGCGACATATCATGATGGCAGTGTCTCGTATGCGTTCAGTGAGGTAACGAATCACTGACTCTCTGCACGAACACAAACGTGTTATGCTGTATGTTGCCAAATCGTCGGAATGTTGCGCCAGGGAATTAGTAACAACATTTGTGACGATTTAAAAGGAATTTAAATAGCACAAAATAATTTTTATTCAAAATAACATGTGAGAAAATAATCCACCCTCCCCTCTGTACCTAAATGCCTGTATCAACTTGTAAAAATCTAGTACGGACATGAAAATTACACTATATTGAAGCGAATATTAATTATCATTCTAATTAAATAAAAAGACGTGATAATAATAAATGAAATACCTAACTCAATAAAGAAAAGGTAGGATTATTAATAGTAGTTAATTAGTGTAAAAATAATAATAATAAAAGTACGAACAACTTTTCTCTCTCCGCGTGAACTGCGCCCGCTTCCCTACCTACCGCCGCAAAACCAACCCCAGTCGAGCCAGAATCTCAGACAAGGTAACAGCTTACCATGTGTCGTGAAGGTAAACGTGTGAATATATACCAAAAACGATGTCACAGAAAGTAAGTGTTTCGTGGTGACATACTCCACATGTAGTTGAAATGAAGTGAAAAGTAAAACAAGTTAAGTAGTTGAAATGTAGAGAAATAACTAAAAATAACTAACATAGCCCACACATCTCTTTATACAAATGTTTAAATTGTAAGGTATGTTCCATACCATATAAAAAGGTAACATTAGTGTAGTTAAAAGTAAAATGTGAAAAGTGAACACCAACGTCAGTATAACCTCTCCTCTTGAGTTATAACGTAGGGAACCAGTAATAATTGGATGTGCCAATTATACCGGCTGCCTTCGTTGTGAAGCACTGAAAATAATCACAACAAATAAACAATTTATATAGCAGGATATTAGGAAGGGGAGACTGTTGATTTATGCACTCTGTTTACTCGGTACTTAGATGACATCTCTTTATTACATTTGGTGATTAAGTTCTCTATTGAAAGTTCTCAAACAATATAGTTTACTATATGATTAAATATATAAATTACTACTTTACAAAGGGGCCTCAAAACATGATGTACATCTTATTGATTAATTCCACGGATCCGGGATTAAATATATTAACTGAATTATGGTCACCTTGCCATGTACAATATTGAAACTCTAACCATTTGAAGAATGGTTTTTTATTAATCTTCTAAAACAACAAAACTTTTAATTTAAACTTTACCTTTTTTTCTATAACTAGCGTTATTAGATTTTATACTACATGTTACCTAAAATGTCTGGTTTCTAAAGTCTTTAATGTTATTACATTTAAACATAAGTTTTAAAGTCTTTAATGTGATAATTTAAATTGTCTTTTGGGGTTTATAATTTTGTAACTCTTAACCATGGAAGACAAGCCTCCATGTCACCTGTGTTTTTCCTGAAGTTGCTGCAGAATTAGTTCTTCGGTCCTCCTGATGTTTCTTGAAGTTCAGTCGTTACCTTATCATACTGTGATGGTGAAGTTCTAGAAGTATGTGAAATCATTCCTGGTGTGGTACATTCATCTCCGGCGACTGTAGTTACTCTTAATAATTCTTGTAGTTAGAATACATAGATAGAAAGTTTGTTTCACTGTTACACACTTCACATGATGATAGATTAGTTTACTATCACCTTCTTGGTGGTAATACTGTATTATTTACATAGTCCGTTATTTTATAATCTAGAGAGATGTCATCACCACACAAATTTACTCATTTAAATAGTCATAGTATCAACCCTTTCACATTTTTATTTATATACGTAGCGAAACAACGCTTTACGCTGCTTACGGTGTGAGCGCTCCATTACAAGTGGTAGAAAATAGTTAAGGGGAGCGTAGTAATCTCAAGACAATTACTAGGCAACATAAAAGTAGTTCCGTGTTTCTAATTTTAATTAAAGGACTACGGTTGATTAAATAATTAAATCGTGATATTCTTAGTTGCAGAAGTTATCAAAGTACGTAACAATGGTCTTAATTAATTATTTAAATAATAACAAATTTACAATAATACTTAGTTTATTTAGGGGTCAGAAAACAAGTTAATTCTGGTCAGTTCTTGTTTATGCAGGATAAAATTAATAAGCTTTACCCTTTCTGTACAATTCCATTCCCTTTTAATTTTATTATTAGACTTATATTAAATATTATTATTATTAAATGATTGCCATAAGATTCAGTTTACAATGTGAGATTTTATTAAGAATTTAAAATTTCTTCGCTTATATATTATCAACTTAATTAATTAACATATTTTTTATTAATGAAATCGTCACATACTCCGCCGCTTAAGCCACAGACGCCGGTATAATTTTTTTTTTGAATATACCGAGAGTATGTTTAGGGATTTCTGTGTGTAATTTCTCTCACCCGTTTCTCTCTGTATGTAATTATGAGTTACACACGTCAGTCTCGAATTGATTCTTCTTACTATCTACATATCATACTTTACAGGCTAATTCTACTACTACATAAAATTCACACATTATAAAAAACATATTGTTAACATTCTAAATTTTCTTAACACTACTACTTATGACTACTACCGGGTTTTTCTTTAGTTGGGAGTTATTCTAGTGATAGAATTACTCATTAAGTAATTTGTTACTTAATTATTTCTCATATTTGCTGTCAGCTGACTTCTTACTTTGCTCTACTTTTGAAGAATAGGATTCAAGGGTGATCAGGCCTCGTACCTATCTATACCATTAGCTAGCTAAACGTTACTCTGGTACTCCTTTGCAGTTGAGTACAAAACATATACCTTTCTTTTTTCTTTACATTTATTTAACTTGCACTCTACCATTACCTTCTTCGTGATAATGTTTTATCTGAGAAATATGTGTCCTTCGTACATATTTTTGAGTAGAGGGTTCATACAGTGCTACGGTTACTGGAGTTAAATATTTGTGAATTTGATAAGGACCGCACCATCGGTATGATAGCTTGGAAGTGGTCTTATCGATTGCACTACTCGTAGGATGTGTTTTACACATAACTAAGTTACCGATTTGGTACTTTACTTCATTATTTTTATTTCGCTCGTGATATTTCCTTGATTTCGCTAAGTTTGTTCGCAAATTAGCGCGCGCTTCATTCCATAATTTCCTAATATTTTTGTCCCTAATTTCAATGGGTAACAATTCATGTATTTTCCACTTAGTGGATAATGGGTGGTTGGGTTTATATTTGAACAATAATTCAAATGGGGTCGACTTATGTCCTTCATGATATGCAGAATTAAAAGCGAACTGTATCCAGGATAAGTTCTGGTCCCAAGAAGTATGGTCGTTAGCATGGTAGGCAATTAAAGCAGATTTTAGGTTTCGCAAATACCTCTCAGCTATATTACCTTGCGGACGATACTCTGTAGTGGTAATATGGTTTATACCTAGTTTGAAACACATGTTCCTGAATTCCTTGGACTTAAACTGTGGTCCGTTATCCGACACTAGATGGACCGGAATACCGAATTCTTTAAATAATCTATGCTGTAAAATATTTACTGTGGTCGTAGCTAAGGCTCGTCGCATGGGGTACATCCAAACGAATTTGCTAAAAGAGTCTACACAAATTAGTAACATTGTATTTCCTGATTTGGAACGCGGGTAGGGTCCTGAAAAGTCTAAATAAATTTTGGAGAATGGGATAGCAGGAATCTCTGAGATTAATTGACTTATTTGGCTGTTTCTAGCTGGTTTGCTGAGTGCACACAACTTACACTTTTTTACAAAATTGGCGATCTCACTGTTCATATTTTCCCAGTGATATTCTTTACGAATTCGGTGTATAGTTTTATTTATTCCCATATGTGCTCCAATGGTGGAAGAGTGATAATATTCCATCAGCATAGGTTTAATAATATCAGGGGCAATTATTCGTAGATATTTTCCGTTCGCTATTTTACAACATAATACTCTCCTACTTAATATGTATTTCTCTGACTTATTTCCTTTTTCAAGTTGTTCAATAATTGGACTCAAACGTGGGTCTTGTATTTGATACTGGGCTAAATCCGTAAATGCAAGAGGAAATTCGGTAATTAACGTATTAATAATCGGCGTTTCTCTACTCTTGTTTTCGTAAGTATTACTACTAGGCTGGAACATACGTGACAGTGTATCGGCAACTACATTTTGGGTGCCTCTAATATGTTGTACTTTGAATTTAAAACAATTTAATCTTAATACCCCCATCTTCCGATACGGCCTAACTGTTTTGGGTGATTTAGTAGCCAAGATAACGCTTGATTATCTGTTTCTAATAAAAACTCCTTATGTTCTAAAAATGGTTTGAACTTCTCAAAAGCGAAAACTATAGCTAAACATTCTAATTCGTATGCGGAGTATTTCTTTTCTTGCTCAGTCAGGGTGCGAGAAGCGTAACTAATAGGTAACCTCGAGTTATCTACTTCCTGATATATTACTGCACCTAGTGCGACACTAGAACTGTCAGTCTGCACTACAAATGGTTTTGTAAAGTCGGCTAATTGTAGTACGGGGGGTGATATTATGCTTTCTTTTAATTTCTCGAAAGCAGTTTGGTGTTGCTCATTCCATTCAAATTTAATTCCCTTCTTTCTTAAGGTATTTAGCGGTGCTGCAATTTCGGCTAGATGTGGGATGTACTTATGGAAATAATTTATCATTCCCAAAAATCGAGCTATTCCTTTCGCATCCCGCGGCGGTAAAAATTCTCTGATGGCACGGGTTCGCTCTGGGTCTATGCTTACCTTTCCGTTGGCTTTTACGATGTGACCTAAAAATGAGAATTGTGTCACAGCAAAATTTACTTTACTGGGATTTACGGTTAATCCAGCTTTCTCCAATCGGGTTAGTACGTCACGTAGATGTTCAAGATGTTGCTCAATTGACTCGCTGTAAATAACAATGTCATCTAGGTAGTGGTACACATATTTAAACTTTATGTCATGAAATAATTTTTCTAATAATCTGCTACATACAGAACTACCTTGGGATATACCAAAAGGTACCCTTGTAAATTGGTATAGGTTGAAAGGGACGGCAAAGGCGGTAAGACGTTTTGATTCTTCCGAAAGAGGTATCTGATGAAAAGCTTGATTTAAATCCATAATGGTAAAGATTTTTGCTTTAGTAAAATAATGAAATGCACTGTGGATGTCGGGAAGTGGTATAGATTCAAATTCGATCCGTTTATTTAGTTGTCTGTAGTCCACCACTAATCTATGTTTGTCGTTACTTTTGGGTACTAAAAACGCGGGTGATGAATAAGATGACGTAGAGGGTTCGATGACTCCTTGTTCTAACAATTTATTAATTTGGTTCCTCATCACTTCCATTTTCGGTGGTGATAATTTGTATGGGGCTAAACGAATTACTTTGTTGTCACTCAAATTTATTTTGTACTCTATCAGCTCCGTCAGTCCTAACTTTGGGGTGAGGACGTTGGAGAATTGTTTTATTAAAGTCTGTATGTTCCGTCTATCTTTACTTTTCAGATGACTTAATTCAGGTTCGTGATGCTTTATATGTGTAGAAGTGGTGCTAGTACTTTCTCTATTATTTGCATTGTCATGCAAGTTATATTTCCGTGAACGATCGAATCCAAAGTAAAATATCTTCTCGTGAATATCTAAAATTATTCCTGTTTTACTGATAAAATCAGCTCCCAATATTAATTCGGGTCCTAATTCGTCGCATACCAACATTGGAAAATACCACGTTAGATTTTTAATTTTTACCTTAAATGTGATGATAAGTTTTATCATTAAGTTTTGCTTATTAGCTGTAGCGCATCTAATATTTACTGATTGACTGCGTTTAACTAAATTGTGTTTAAATAATTGATCGGCTAGCTCTTGACTAATTAAACTTCGCGTGGATCCGGAATCAATTAATCCGAGGGTGGATGTAACACCAATGTCAACTTGTATATACGGCAATTCACACCTATTGTAATCACATTTACTAATAGAGTTACATTTATCGATAAATTTCCTAACATAGGGGTCTAATTTTCTTTTGTTATTATTATTAGTATTTTGTTTTAATTTGTAGTTTCTCAGGGGTTTACCTGTTTTCACGATGCTGCGGAAGACACAGGGTTTCGGATCTCCCTGCCTTACATGTTTTTTGGATAATGAGTTTTCTGATGATACTGTTTTCGTTTACAGTTTCTACTGAGGTGTCCAGGTTTTCCGCAGTTATAGCATATATATTCTTTACGCGGGGTCTCACTGGTTTCGTGTCTAGGTGGTGGCTCTTTGGACTTACCGTGGCCATGAACATAGGTTGGTCGCCGAAATGGGCGTCGTTCTCGTAGACTTCTTGTATCTGAGGATAGGGCTTGCGTTTCCTTTCTATGTGGTGTTATGGATACCGGTGCATGTCGATGCTGATCTGCATACCACACATTTGAAGAGTGCACACTACATTGTTCAAGGTCAGCGAAAGTAAGGGGTCTACTTATTAGAGCTAAACGGGAGCGTTCTTCAGGAGATAAGCCTACCAATATAGTGTCGACCAATTGTTTTTCAGTCCAGTCGACTTGCAGTAGACGTGAAGATTCTCTGATGTCTGCGATATAGTGGGCCAGTCTTTCTTGAGCTCTTTGTACTCGAAGTACAGTATTTCTTTTTATCTCCTCATATATTCCAGTGGGAATAAAATATTTGATTATATTTGTATGAAGTTCTTCTACCGGAAGATTCGAGTTTAATGATTCGAGCACACGATCTCGTAAAGGTGGTTTACATTTGGGTAAGATGACCTGCAGTATTTGCCAATCGCTCAATTGTTGTAAATCTTTTATTTGCAGTAGATATCTGATAAAAGTCAATAGAGTCGTGATGCTTAAGCCATCGGTGTAAGGAATATCATTAATTATTTTCTCTACTGGGTGGGAAATCTTTCCATAGAGGTCTACATTAGAATATACGTTAGGTATACTTTTCGAAGGATTGGGGTTTGCATTAGGATTCGTAATCGCATATTTACTAGTGCGAGTATGCTGAACATTTGGCGGTGGGGGTTCTGACATAGTGTGGGTATTTAATTCTCTACTAGGTAATTGTTCATAACTCTGTGGTATCTTTGATACGGTGGGTGATTCGGGGTTCGAGGTGGAGGGAGGGTGTTCTAAAGTAGGGGATTGAACTGGGGAGATATATAATTTTTGTAAGTAGTGCTCAATTTCCTCCATTCTCGATGAGTCTGATTTTCGTCGTAAGTCGTTGATAATTATAGGTAATTGGCTTAATGCCTCCTCCGCAAATTTCTGCACATCGGGGGGGATTATGGTGACGTCGGGCCAGCTTAATAAATTATTTAACCGGCGGGTTAAATGTTCTATACGTTGCGTAACGCGCAAAAATTCCGTAGGTGATTTCTTGTCCTCAAGGTTCTGAGATAATACTATCAATTCCCTATATTTCGCATAACAGGTTTCTCGTTCTCCGTCATAATCGAGTTCACGCAATTTATCTAACTGCGAGGGTGTATCTGACCCGGTTTGGCGTAATGATTTTCGTAACTCCGACACGGTTACATTTACGTGTTTTAGGCCTCGTAAAAGTGCCTCGTAGCATAGCTCATCTTTTAATAACAGATCAGGATTAAATTCTGCCATTTTTGTAACGTGAGCGGCTATAACTAATTATTCTACTATTTGCATTAATTGTTATACAGCGCTCCCTTTTTCTTTTACACAAATAAACACTTAAAATGTTATGACAACCTTTATCGTTTTACTTTGAGAGAGAGAGAGAAATTTCACACATGCATGAATATGCGTACGACAAAAGATTCCCCCTTCGGTTACTAACACATGAACAGACACGCTTCTTATAACAATAGACCACACTTTGGAGGGTGACTTATTGTCAACTCAACTAAACAATGACAATTTTAAACAAACGGCGGCAGGAAACTACACGTCCAAGATTGTCGAGAATGTGGCACGTTTATGAATGGGACTTTTAACAAGTACCGACATGGTTTGTTTACATGAGATTATATGCTAATATTACGTTACACATATTATATTTACTAATAAAGTTATTTATACTATATTACTATAATATTAATTACTATTTTTATCTTATTAAAACTCTGACACATATTGAAATACATGAGTGTATAGATCAACAGCTTTTGTGCGTGGGATATCGGGACGCAATTACTTCTTTCTTTTCTCTTACGCAAAATAGCAAATTAGTAAAATAGAGCAGCAAAGCAGAGTGGCGCAAATTATAACCTCTCCTCTTGAGTTATAACGTAGGGAACCAGTAATAATTGGATGTGCCAATTATACCGGCTGCCTTCGTTGTGAAGCACTGAAAATAATCACAACAAATAAACAATTTATATAGCAGGATATTAGGAAGGGGAGACTGTTGATTTATGCACTCTGTTTACTCGGTACTTAGATGACATCTCTTTATTACATTTGGTGATTAAGTTCTCTATTGAAAGTTCTCAAACAATATAGTTTACTATATGATTAAATATATAAATTACTACTTTACAAAGGGGCCTCAAAACATGATGTACATCTTATTGATTAATTCCACGGATCCGGGATTAAATATATTAACTGAATTATGGTCACCTTGCCATGTACAATATTGAAACTCTAACCATTTGAAGAATGGTTTTTTATTAATCTTCTAAAACAACAAAACTTTTAATTTAAACTTTACCTTTTTTGCTATAACTAGCGTTATTAGATTTTATACTACATGTTACCTAAAATGTCTGGTTTCTAAAGTCTTTAATGTTATTACACTTAAACATAAGTTTTAAAGTCTTTAATGAGATAATTTAAATTGTCTTTTGGGGTTTATAATTTTGTAACTCTTAACCATGGAAGACAAGCCTCCATGTCACCTGTGTTTTTCCTGAAGTTGCTGCAGAATTAGTTCTTCGGTCCTCCTGATGTTTCTTGAAGTTCAGTCGTTACCTTATCATACTGTGATGGTGAAGTTCTAGAAGTATGTGAAATCATTCCTGGTGTGGTACATTCATCTCCGGCGACTGTAGTTACTCTTAATAATTCTTGTAGTTAGAATACATAGATAGAAAGTTTGTTTCACTGTTACACACTTCACATGATGATAGATTAGTTTACTATCACCTTCTTGGTGGTAATACTGTATTATTTACATAGTCCGTTATTTTATAATCTAGAGAGATGTCATCACCACACAAATTTACTCATTTAAATAGTCATAGTATCAACCCTTTCACATTTTTATTTATATACGTAGCGAAACAACGCTTTACGCTGCTTACGGTGTGAGCGCTCCATTACAAGTGGTAGAAAATAGTTAAGGGGAGCGTAGTAATCTCAAGACAATTACTAGGCAACATAAAAGTAGTTCCGTGTTTCTAATTTTAATTAAAGGACTACGGTTGATTAAATAATTAAATCGTGATATTCTTAGTTGCAGAAGTTATCAAAGTACGTAACAATGGTCTTAATTAATTATTTAAATAATAACAAATTTACAATAATACTTAGTTTATTTAGGGGTCAGAAAACAAGTTAATTCTGGTCAGTTCTTGTTTATGCAGGATAAAATTAATAAGCTTTACCCTTTCTGTACAATTCCATTCCCTTTTAATTTTATTATTAGACTTATATTAAATATTATTATTATTAAATGATTGCCATAAGATTCAGTTTACAATGTGAGATTTTATTAAGAATTTAAAATTTCTTCGCTTATATATTATCAACTTAATTAATAAACATATTTTTTATTAATGAAATCGTCACATCAGGAGTGAAGCAACGACGGCAACTTTACGAGCTCCAGGTAGCAGAATCCTTTCGTCATGATCGCAACTTAGAATCAACAAAATAAATGGAGGAACCCGAACGACAACGAAGAACGTCCAGGAACACCAACTGAAGAGGATCAGCAAGAGAACCTGCCGCAAATACACCTTATACCTAGGTGAAACCAAACCGTTATCTTTCTAACAACCACAACAAAAAACAGTACATTTTGTAAAGACTCATTAAAATCATGTAAAGTTTAACATAGTAATGTTTGTAGTTACTGTAACGAAATAATAGTAATCTGATGATAGTTAAAGGTAAAAGTTAATTCGAAATTTGATCAAACTATTCTTCTAATAGTTTGCATAATGTTGAAGTATTTTAGAATATTATAAAGTTAAAACCCGGATCCGAGGTATTCAATGTAATTTACAACTGTATGGTTTGCTCATCAGAGTAACATTTTAAAGAGTATAAGAGCATTTGATGCAGAATCTATCAGAAGTTTATTTTAACGTAAAAACAAAAAGATAACCATTATTTTTAAATCATTATTTAAGAAGCCATAATTAAGAGAGGTTTTTGCTAAAAATCCAGAGAGTGAGTAAATTTACGTACCCTAAGACAAATTCCTGTTCTATATATTTTCCCAATTTGTTAGTAAGTAATTTGTACTAACAACGGCAGCCGGTTTAATTGAAAGCAACCAATTAAGCTGGTTCCCTGTGTTATAATGTCTTAACAGGAGAGACGTTATACATTGTAAACTATGTTCTGCGTCGCACATTCAATCCCAATTTCTATGATCGGACTTCCCCGTGAGAAATAACCCATTTCGTCCCAGCCAGAAGATTCGCTTGTAGTCACCTACTAAATATTACATATACGTAAGAGTATACATAAATCATATTGATTGGCAATTCTTGATTACGATAAACTTTACACTCAGACTGCACAAAGGGTAGAATAAAGACGTTACTAGAAGAAGGCATAAAAAACGATTTGTGGGTTCTGTTCAAAATGAATACTAACTCAGTAGTTCTGAAAAAACTCACACCTTATCAAACCATGTGGATCACCCCGGATGTGTCGTCGTGGGCGAGGCAAACATGGATGAGGCGGTCAGTTAAAACACATAACTAAATGTTCATAATTAAAAGTCTGTTCATAATTAAATGTAAACTGTGGCTGAACCGGACTAATATTGGATAAATCAGAAAAGGCCTGGTTGGGATAGGATACAAAGGTTAACACAAAGGACAGTTGCTCCGTAACAATGCAAGAAGACAAACTGAATGACATAAACTCATCTGTATTGAATCATTTTGGTTTCTGCCGTACACACTCCGATTATACCCTGACATTGATCGAATATTAAAAAATAACGTTAAAGTAACATATATTATAAGTTACAGTTATATAAAATCCGATGATACCGACTGTTTCTACCCAAATTCTACCCAATTTTAGTCTGGTATGTGTGTTACCAACTCGACCCGGGAAGCTCAGCTGTTTTGCACGGCAGCGGGTCTAGGAGGATGTCAAAGCTCTGAAAATTTATCGTCATCGCGTGTACCTGTTTTCCTTACTCTTTTTTCCTACTAACGTGTGCTGTTCTGAACGATCAAACAAAAACATATGATCTTCGTCCAAAGTTTTTATCGTTGTACAAACATGCACTTTTAGTTTTGAAAAGCCTTTAGCTGTTACACAGCACCTTCTCATTATACCAACGTTTCAGCAGTCCACAGTTGTCCCTGCAAGAGATAACATCGTTCTTGTCTTGTAAGCGTCATTATAGATTCTTGTGACTGTGAAGTTTCAACAACGTCTGTAGCTGTTGGTGGATATCAGTACCGTCTTCAGATTATAATTTATATGTGATAACAATCAAATCAGTGGGGTGTGTAAAGGTAGCGTCAAAACAACATCACTTAACAAAATTATCAGATTACAGATTATACCTGCATTCCAAACGTAGCTGAAATCAAAGTCAAGAAAACATTAGAAAATTGTAAAAAAAAAAAAGGAAGAAATTTCCGTGCCAATGCCTGCAGCTTCTATGAAGAAATTTTCGAAAATTTGTTCATAAGGATATGACAGTTGCAGATATAAAACGTAAAAACTGGACTGTGTTATAAAAAGCGAAACATACTGGGAACAGAACAGAATCTGCACGACAGTTTGATGCTCGTTTTTCCAGGAGAAATTCTGGGTCTCGCTAACAATTCAAGTTTGCTCGAATTGATCATACGGATGAATTAGCCAAAAGGCTTCATGTGTTCGCAGCAGAACATTCTGAAGACCTGCTGATCGACGGATTTTTTTTTTGGAAGGCACACTTAAAAGCTGTCCGAAACAGTTTGCTCAGTTATAGGTTGTGCACGTTGACCTCGGCAATGCAACTCATGACACGAAAGTGTATGCAGTTCTATTTTCACTTTTACCAGATAAAATGGAGTCTACATATTTGTATTTATTTGCTTTTCTCAAGAAATTGTGTCCACGTTGGTTTTGAAGTTTAATAATTAATGAATGTTTTAGTGGATGGTTAGTGAGGATCGGTCAATAATACAAATTTTAGTTATTTTTCGTCGACGTTTTGACAATATTTATTGCTATCTTCAGGACCTGTGTATGAAATACAATAGAAATATCAAACATAACGAAACAATTAAATATTTGGGTGAACGTGGTGGTGATGTGAGTGTGTGCGTGCATATGTATGTATCATTTTATATGTGAAGACTTATGATAGTTTGTTTACATCTTCAAATTATCTTTAAGAAAGCGAGCAAATTATAGTATGAGAGAACTTAATTTATACAGTATTACAATTTAAATTACTAAATGTAATGTTATTTTAATTAATTAAACAAACAGTAATCAACAATTGGATATTAGATTGGTACATAAATTGTTTATACCTACAACAGTCAACATATAGCAAAGTAATATATTACCTATAACTAAAACAGATTAGGGGATGTTCAATACGTAATTATTAAAAGTTATTTTTACCATGTTTCACTCTCTACTGGTGTTAACAAACAATCATAATTTAGAAACATACAATTTACACAGTACTGTCAGATTTAAGTCGTAATGTTTTACAGTACGTACGTAAAAATTGGATACTTTCATATGTGAGAAGAATCTTTCAAAGGATCATATACTAAATGCCGATGGATGAACTTCATTTTTATGCCAAATTCCAAAGATGGATTGAGATATCGAATTCATGCAATTGTAAAAATTAAACGAGATGAATTAAATGATAGATTGCCCAGGAATCTCTGAAAATAAAGGCGGAAAAGACAAAGATTTCTCTTGAAGTGAAAATAAAGAAAGAGTCTGACAGCTGGCGAATGAGTTAGCTTAATCAATAACAAATAATGTAGATGTCATGGCAGAAGCGGTAAGTTGTGTGAGGACAGTTGAACTTTTCTTAAAAAAAAGAACAAAATTGTAAAAAACAACAAATCGTCGTTGGGTTTCCTTGAAAAGGGAATAATTAGCCATACAGTATTTCCTGCAAACATGTGCATGGAGCACGAGAATGACACATAAGTGCAAATCTATAGAGATGCACGGAAAGGTGTGCGGTTGAAATGTTGAGGACTGACAAAAAATAATTAAATGGCAGAATTAGGAGAAGGGCAGGACATTTGACTAAACGAGAAGATAGACGCACGGTGATTCACGAACGTTGGTGGTCTGCAAACTAAGAGCCGCAACCCTTGGAAGTTGGAGGGAACCAATGACCTGATTAAATACGAGGAAGTTTTAGACTCGCATGCGTTGTCGTAACCCATAAACCTTGAGGACAGAATAATTAACCCTAAACAGATTAATATTTTTTTAATAACACTGTATGTATATAGAATTCTGACTATGGTGCTAGTTTCGGAAACCTTCTTACTTCTCCGTTGTCACTACGACCATCCTCGTCTGCTCTTAAACCTCATCAGCTTTCTGACTAGTGCTTTTCATGGACAGACCCTATAATGTTTGAAAGTAATGATCAGCATTGAATTTAAAAAAAAAAATTAGCTTTTGATTGTGATAAAATTATTTTGGATGACAAAAAAATAAAAAATGTTGGTTATTTACGTCACAAGGAATGGTGACGCAAGAGAGGTTAGCGCTCTGACAAATAAGCTGAGAAGCAAACCGCACGGAGTGCATGTAGGCCTACATTCAGATTGAATAATTTTCATGTAAATCGAGAAGGTCATTCGTATAAGAACTAGTTACGCGACGAAATTTATGAATGTTGTAACGTCTCGCCAGCTTTTATCGAGTAATTTACGTCTTATTTTTTATTTAATGAAAATCTATGTTTTATTTGCCCCACGTTATTAGCGTCATCTTGTAACGTCACGCCAGCTTTCCTATCGAGTACGTCTTTTTATTACGTGTGTGTGTGTGTGTGTGTGTGTTACGTCTTATTATTACTCTTCGAAACTGTCGCCAATAATAGTTACAAAGTTTTTATCTGTTGGTGTTATATGCCTTCAAAATCGAGTGTGTGTGATTATGAAAGAATATTGAATGATTTTCTTAAATTTGTTTGTATCAAATCAATACCGTTGTTTGGTAATAGGTAGGAGAGAGAGTAAACAGAGTCAAAGAGAATTACTCTCTTTGTATACAATTGAGTATTTCAAATTTTGTCCGCTCGTGGCATCAGCTGTTTTCTCCTTTTACGAACCCATTTGAGGTTAAATGACTTCAAATAGTACGTAATATTTTCTTGATGTCCGGACTAATACCCTTTCTCTTCTCGATTTTCTTATTACCTGTAACCAACTACCGTCTACTAGAAATAATACACAGTTTATTATTTAAACGCAAGGCATTCCTTGAATTTATTTAATATTTACGGGACATTATAGTCTCCCAAAACATGAATTGACAATCGATTACTTCATAAATCACAGAGTTACTTCGATCTTAAGTTTATGAACATATATCACATAACAAATATTTTTTATTACAGTTTTAATAAAGAGAAAGAAATAAGCAATTAATTTCCCAGGGTTATTTAAGGTTCTTTGAACTTTGAGGAAGTCAGAAATGCATATGGGTCTGTATCAAACCTTACATAAAATTATTTTAAAATTTGTATAATCTGTATCATTCAGTTGATTTTCTGGACCGCTAGAGAGCAGGCTACGTTTCTTCACTGACAAAACGAACACTATTTAATGGCTGCCGGAATGTTATTAACAAAACCACGTTTTGCTGTTTTTGGTTAATTAAAATAAAGTTTATGTTCACCTTGTTTTCAGATGAATTTAAAGAGATGGTGCTGTTTCTAGTGTTCTAGATTTATAGTTGAGGTGTAATTTAGTTAAATCTTAAAAGGAAGCGATCTCACCCAACGATGTTGAATTTCTGTAGACTAGGTTCGAAAGTGGATAGCTGACTTTACAATTTCCATCAATTTGCTGGCGTGAATTACTCTGTTCCAAGGATGTCTAGGATATAGTGGACATCACTCATAAAATTTATTAATTTTTTAATGGTTAGTTCCGAATAGTAGTTATACTTTTCTAATTTTTTTACAGGACATTACATTTGTTTCAACTTATCACATTGAATACCATTTAACAATTAATCAATTTCTTGTTAGTTAGTTACTCCTAGTAACCAAGAAGTTGATGGTTTTTTATTGGCTACCCTAGGTACCGTTTTAGGTAAATAGGCTAGTATATAATATTATTATTTCCTTCCTTGCCTTTAAAAATACTCCTTTACAAATCTTAGTTATTATTAATTTTAATTTATATAAGAGTTTTCTTCATGGATTTATTTAAGCTTGACTGCAGGCATTTTATAATTTAATGATTTTTTTAATTGAGTTTATTTATTACTTATATTTCATTGAAGGTATCCTTACTCTATACTACTTTAATTTTCCTTCCATCTTTTTAGTATAGTTTTAATTGGCCTTTATTTTTATTTTATATATAACCCTGGATTATTTTACATCTAAACAAAATAATTATGGTAAACAAAAATATTAATTCTAATTCTAATGCCTTTGTGGCCTACACAATACAAAATTACAACAACTTGTTAACAGTAATACAGTTTATTGCTATCATACTGCTTCTTTCATCTCCAACACAAATTTGTGAAAAGCTCTTTTTAAATGTTAGACACTTTCACTGATCATTCTATGTTCCACTTTGTACACTGCACTTTTATGGTTACACTTACTATTGTTTACAATGTTTACAGTGTTTTTAGAGTACAAAGGTTCTCATAGTTTGTTACATAATCCCCATTTCTGACTTTTAAAAATGGGTGATTACTGGTTTTTTCTCTTGTGATTATATTTATTTATTTATTTATCATATTTGGGCAGGGATTATGTAACGTTACAATGTTAAATTCCGGTTCGCAGACGAATGAGTTTGCGTTTTTACACAAGAAACAAGAAAACACAAAAATAAAAATAAGTACATATTTTAATATAAGATTATTAATGGCAAGCAACATGTTAGTTTGTTTTGTTTATACCTACACTGGGTCAAACTTTATTCTGGTCAAAATAAAATTTGTTTTTTTTTCTATGAGTAAAATCGAAGTGGTCGGTGGTATGAACAGTGAACACTAAAAGCATTAATTAGAAGTGAAACTTTGAGTTTCTTCGCAACTAACTTCTACTATCTGAAACACGTCAAAATAACTGATGTATTCATTTCCTTAAATACACCGCCAGTGCTCTGCGGAGCAAATGAAAAGCGCCGAGACCGTAAAGAAATACGATTTACCACATCAGTGCTTTGGGCGGGAGGGACGGAGGGTGACAGACAGACAGAGTAAACATTACGTGTCTGCATCCCGAGTTCCCTAGTTGGAACTACGCTGGATTACGTCATTGAAGGAATAGTTGCTCTCTTGAGAATACTAATCGGATTTGCTGACAGACGACGATGTCATGAATCAGCGACTGTAATTAGTGTAGTCAGGACGCTACGGTCAAATTTCATCGTTACCTATTCCTTTTTACTCACCTTTGTTTTGTGTGTGTGTGTGTGTGTGTGTTTTCCAAGATTTTAATTTTTTGATTATGTTTTAATTCTACAAGTCTGTACTAGATTTTTCGTACAACCATCTTAAAGAATGACTAAAAATATTTTAATTAGAAAAGTTGGTTGTACCTAGATTTTGAATAAAGTTACACGTTAGGGGAAACAGAAAAGACTAAAAACGTTTCACATAAGACGAGTTATTTATTTCTAAACTAACGATTTTGAAGTATAGAGTGCTCAATAATTTATTAATGATCGAGGAAAGCAAGTGGCCGGGCGTCTCAGACTGCCTGTAGCCTAGTGAGTGACCTTGCAAACGCGGTATCGCCAGAGAACAAACCCTGGAGATCTAACCCGTTATACAGAAGAAAATGGAAAACCACCTAACCACCATCTACATCAAACGTAGAGTTCATCATGATAGCAAGTGGAGTAAATAAAACTGGAAACATGAATGCTTGGTTCAATTTCAAAGGATTGTTTGCTGTAGTATTCGTTGGCAAGTTTCTGGTTTTGTGATTACTTCGAATACACTCACATTCGTTTTCCATTGGTTTGTTTAGTTTTTATATTATTTATACTTATGCAACGATAATCCTTTTTAAGACGTTCTCCTATCAAATCACTTTTAAGGGTGCTCCTTAGTCGAAAAACGGCAACAAGCAGAATGGTGAATTTTATCAGAATTTTACGTAGTTTCAGAAACATCACAACTGTTATACTGCACAACCCCTGAACAACGACCAATAGGCCTCTATATTAGCGTATTATCGAACTTAGCCGCAGGGACGCGTTTTATAGAAACACGACACACTTCGTTCTCTTCCACTCCATAATAACCCCCCCCCGTTATTTATGATGACGTCATATTTATAAGAATTCGTTTTCCGCTCAACGATATCTACTTGCTCCAACAGGGTTGTATGTTGCTCATCCCATACATGTTCAGCTAATTTAGATATGTTATTCTTCTTTAATATTTTCCCTATGTTCTGTCAGACGTACCTCAAGAGACCTTGAAGTTTCGCCGAAGTACCGTAATCCACATTCACACGTCAGGCTGTATAGGTCTATAACATTTTCATACTCTAATTTAGGTAGTTCGGACGCGGTATTGCACAGAACTTTCCATAAAGTATTGCGGGAGTGAAAGGCAGTACGCAGACCATATTTCGTTTCAATACTCCGAATTCTTTCCGAAGTTCCACGAATACTGTATATGGAATCACTAACCTATCCCCACGTCACATTGTTCACATCCTCACACCCTCATTGTTTTGTCATGAGCGACCTTTCTCGTAGCTAAAGTGTCATTAATAAATCTTTGACTATAGCCATTCCTCAAAAAGTCGCTAACAATATTAACGATATCTTTCTTATAATATTCACCATTAGAACTTATGGCCTCAGCACGGGATTTTAAAGTTCTAATGATCCCCCCTTTTTGTATGATCAGAATGGTTGGACAAATTATGGATATATTGTACCGTACGAGTTGATTTACGGTAAACCATAGTGTTGTCATTATCCTGATTACGAATAACTAACACATCCAAAAACGGCAGGGAATAATAACTTTCTAACTCCCTACGTTGTGTGATACATTTTACGAAGGTTATCGTCTCACCTAACACTTCTGAGAACACTGTGTGCTGTTAACACTGCAGTTAGGAGAAGAGAATGTAACGGTTAGTAGCAAACACATCAGGCAAGAGTTCTGCGGATACGTAACGAGGAAATGCTGTGTTTAAGTGACAAAACAAATAACAACATGTAGGATTGACGTAGGCCTACATAACGTTTCTTTCGGGCATCCAAACGAAAAATTAAAAAAAATTTACTGAGTTAAAAATATGTTGTTATAAGTTAGAAGCATAATAAGGGCCATGAATTGAATACTACTGACAACTTAAATAGTATTATTAACAATAATGTGAGACTACCTACATGGTTTGTCTAATGTAGTAATTATTCTGCAGTTGAGTACATTACCCTGAAAATTATTTCTAAGAGTTCTCAGAAATAATGGAACTAAGAATGGACTAAGAATGGAAAAGAAAAAAAGTAAAACCACGAGAAGAGTAAAAGCATGAGAAAAGCTTCTTCAAAACGCATACCACACAGACACGTGGTTTAATAACTTGATTACTATTTATACTACGATGACGTCATATGAGAAACGGAATGGCAGCTGTCACTGGTACGAGGTGATTGGAATTAACTGTTTTGAACGATCGATGATCTGCGTTTTCTAGGTATATAGGTAGGCTATTGGTAACCTATAATGATATTATATAGGTATAAGTAACCTTTTCTTATGTCTTCACTTTGAAGTTCGTCAAATTTATACATCCTATTTCTAACCTCCAAATCTCATCTCAGCGATTTGAATCACTTTCGTCATTCTACACACACCACACACACTGATGCTGCCATAACTTTGTAGATTGCTTCACTAGTTTCATTAAAAGGTTTCTTCTTAAGGATTCGTACTAATTTGGAATGTACCTATTCGTTGTCTATGTTGTAACTGGTGAGCTACCCTATACAATTGAATTACGAACGTTATTTGTTAGGCTCATTTGCGATAATTGCTAATTTGTTCTTTGTTAATTGGATTTACGGGGTTCGCGATTATGACTTGTTAATAATGTGGTCTTACGCAATACAAGTCATAAACCCTTAAGTTAACAGTTTGTAGGTGCATATTCGGCTACGTTTATGCTAGTCAAATTGTATTTTTCCTTCGTGTTCTTTATTACGGTACCTGTTTCCAAAAATGAACAGTTCGAGTGATATGTTATTAGATACATTAGGAACGATTATTAATGTAGTGTTTTAGAGTTATATTTATTAATTGTTTAAGTAATAGAAGCAATCTGACTACCCCATCCAAGATTAGGTTTGCTTTCGAACGATAACAATGTTTCTGACTTTTTTAAGTAATGAAGCAGGGTTTCAGCGATACAGCGGAAGCTATCTCCGTTGAGTTCCCAGCACATTGCTCACTTAATAAGATATTCGTTTAATATATTTATGTGCAATGAGTTTTGTTAAGTTATTATAAATACAATGAATATTTCTGAAATAAATACGTAACTACACTCGGTACATTCCGCAATACTAAGTCAGTCTGCTAGACAAACATTCAGCGGACACGGATGAAATAATGATTATTATTGTGATGTTTGTTTACAATTAGCGTCATTTATATTTTACTAACGTTTATGGTTTTTCCGATAAAGAATTTTGCTTCCTCTGAGTTCAGATTTGTTGGTGTTGGTGTTCTCGGGCACTGTATGACGGCAGCTGCTCCACTATGTTAAGCAGAAATTTGCGATTCACAGACTCGTTGCATACAATAAATGTGGCTTAGCAGTTAGCAAAACAATGAATATCGTATGTTTACCTTCATACTGTAACACACACATTATGTACTATTGGAAACACCACTGTTTACTGCAAGACAGCAACTATGTCACTACTATGTTTCTTTTGCCTTGCAACACAACACAATGTTTTTTGTATTAAATTACTGTTAATATTGTCATAATGTACAATTTATTCTCATTTCATTTGAATCAGTCATTATAACAAATATTGTAAGGAGTGAATAGCCAATTTTAAAATACGGGTAGATTATGACTGGTGGGAAGTCATACAATTAAAACAAAACCATTACAACTTGAATCCTGAACAATAAAAACTTCAATTTATATCCACACAGCAAAAGATGCATACATTTATATATAATCAAAATTTTTTCTTTTTTTTTTACAACAGCAGACAGACTGATATACACTGAAAATTAAATCTTGAGAGACGACGTATGGATCTTAAAAGTAACTTTTTATTGATAGTGGTATTATATAAATCTAACTATATATATTGTAACGTTACATAGCCCCTGCCCAAATATGATAACTAAATAAATAAATATAATCACAAGAGAAAAACCAGTAATCACCCATTTTTTAAAGTCAGAAATGGGGATTATGTATTAAACTATGAGAACATTTGTACTCTAAAACACTGTAAACATTGAAAACAATACTAAGTGTAATCATAATAGTGCAGAATGATAGGTGAAAATGTCAAACATTTAAAAAGAGCATCTCACAAAGTTGTGTTGGAGATGAAAGAAGCAGTATGATAGGAATAAACTGTATTACTGTTAACAAGTTGTTGTAATTTTGTATTGTGTAGGCCACAAAGGCATTAGAATTAGAATTAATATTTTTGTTTACCATAATTATTTTGTTTAGATGTAAAATAATCCAGGGTTATATATAAAATAATAATAAAGGCCAATTAAAACTATACTAAAAAGATGGAAGGGAAAATAAAGTAGTATAGAGTAAGGATACCTTAAATGAATTATAAGTAATAAATAAACTCAATAAAAAAAATCATTAAATTATAAAATGCCTGCAGTCAAGCTTAAATAAATCCATGAAGAAAAATCTTATATAAATTAAAAGTAATAATAACTAAGATTTGAAAAGCAGTATTTTTTTAAAAGCAAGAAAAGAAATAATAATATTATATGCTAGCCTATTTACCTAAAACGGTACCTAGGGTAGCCAATAAAAAAGCATCAACTTCTTGGTTACTAGGAGTAACTAGCAAACAAGAAATTGATTGATTGTTAAATGGAATTCAATATGAGAAGATGAACAGTGTAATGTCCTATAAAATTTTATAAATTTAAAACAGTATTCGGAATAAACCACTCCTAAATTAAGAAAACGAGTCAGCACTAGACACTACATCAGAGATGTCCATTGAAATAAACTGATTCACACCAGAAAATCGATGAACAACCAATAAATCCGGCTAACCACCTTTCAGTCAAGACGTCAGCATTGAAAATCATTGGGTGAGATCGTTTCCTTTTAAAATTTAACTAAATTACACCTCAACTATAAATCTAGAGCACTAAAAACAGCACCATCTCTTTAAATTCATCTGAAAACAAGGTGAACATAAACTTTATTTTAATTAACCAAAAAACAGCAAAACGTGGTCTTGTTAATAACATTCCGGCAGCCATTAAATAGTGTTCGTTTTGTCAGTGAAGAAACGTAGCCTGCTCTCTAGCGGTCCAAAAATCAACTGAATGATACAGATTATACAAATTTTAAAATAATTTTATGTAAAGTTTGATACAGACCCCTATGCATTTCTGACTTCCTCAAAGTTCAAAGAACCTTAAATAACCCTGGGAAATTAATTACTTACTTCTTTTTCTTTATTAAAACTGTAATAAAAAATATTTGTTATGTGATATATGTTCGTAAACTTAAGATCGAAGTAGCTCTGTGATTTATGAAGTAATCGATTGTCAATTCATGTTTTGGGAGACCATAAGGTCCCGTAAATATTAAATAAATTCAAGGAATGCCTTGTGTTTAAATAATAAAATGTGTATTATTTCTAGTAGACGGTAGTTGGTTACAGGTAATAAGAAAATCGAGAAGAGAAAGGGAATCAGTCCGGTCATCAAGAAATTATTACGTACTATTTGAAGTCATTTAACCTCAAATGGGTTCGTAAAAGGAGAAAACAGCTGACGCCACGAGCGGAAAAAATTTGAAATACTCAATTGTATACAAAGAGAGTAATTCTCTTTGACTCTCTTTACTCTCTCTCCTACCTATTTCCAAACAACGGTATTGATTTAATACAAACAAATTTAAGAAAATCATTCAATATTCTTTCATAATCACACACACACTCGATTTTGAAGGCATATAACACCAAAGATAACAAATTTTTGTAACGAAGAAAGACGCGAGAAGCGGACGGTCGAGAGACGTGAGAGAGGGAGACGTTACAATATTCATATACACTGATGTTTAACGTCAGACAATAGATGTCGATAACTATCAACAATTATCGCGTTGAGAACCGTCGCCGCAGTAGTAGCTAAAGAGGACCTCTCCAGCCCCTACCTATAGGCTACTACCGGTGATCCTCACGCTTCTCGATGCGTGTAGACTCAGGAAAATGTGTGCTGCTTACGTCGTTAAAATCGAAATGTCTAAACAACGAGTAGACGCAAATAGGAGACTATAAATAGGATACGTAAATAGGAGACTGGCCTAAAATAAAAGTCGATAAGAAAAACAATAGTTTCGACGTGACTAACCCCACAGGACTAAAGAAACGCCTTCTGTGGTCATCTTCGACAGGAAGGAAACATGTAGTGTAAAACCCATTGTCTAATGTTAAAATTATCAACATGTCAGACTGGTTGACTGTTCAAACAATTGTTACGTAATGTTAGGTAATAATATTACATTAAATTTGTGTTGAGCAATTAATTTATTTAATGATTGGAACTCAGGCATGAGACTTGCGCGCGCATGTTATGGAACGTACTACGCAGTTGTCCAGGTTCGCAGTGACGGATGGATTCGTGAAAGATATGTAATTACAGTATAACACTGTGGATTAACATATAAAAATCAATACATTTATGTTTAAGACCGACTTTCCCATAGTTAATTTCTATCAAACATTAATATTCATAAACAGTAATTACCATTAATTACAACTTACAACAAACAAGACTACGTGTGCTCCAAGCTTGTAGCGCAGAACGTGACGCAACAAAGTCGTGCGCGTCTCCACAGCGCGCGCGAGCGCTCACAACTAAAGTAGAATGCACTTTAATTATATATATTACCAGAACTGTTATATCTGAAACTCCCGCTCTCTTATTTTCATGTATGCACGTACTTACACTACTGGTGTAGTTATTAGTTACTTATGTGAAAATGGTTTTACAGTATATTCACGTATCTACAACGTTATATTTAATATATTGCGTCACTTCACATTTGTTGGTGATATTTACGATGTAAGTGATGCACATGGCTTGGCTGTACACTCTTATTATATAGATTTATTGAGTAAAGAGCTTCACAATGTGTGTGTGCCTACGCTGTGTGGGTGCGTGTGTGTGTGCAAATCACGTATTTGTAGCTAGAATTCATCTTTAAATTATTATTATGCAATAATAATAATAATAATGATAATAACTTTAGTCTTTGCAATGTTTTACTTAATAAATAAAGTGTAGATTTCACATAAGACATAAAAATTCCACTTCCATATTCATCCTCCCCCCATCTGTAGTTACCATCAATAAATGAGCTGGTGTGAGATTCCTTAAATGGCGACTGGAAAAGCTGAAAGGAAACTGTGTGTATAGATGATGAACCATTACCACCCTGTATTTCTCAGTTCGAAATGAAGTATATATTTGAAATTAATATTGCGAACATTCCAATTTTGAATTTTAAATATATCCCTAACATAAATCACTTAACAGGATATCCCTAAACACATATCAAACATACATTCTAAAAAACTGGGTGGTGCGTGTATCTTCTGCTGAGGTAAAACTGGGTTAGTGTGTGTATGTTGTACTGAGGTAAAATTGGGATAGTGTGTGTATGTTGTGCTGAGGTGAAACTGGGATAGTGTGTGTATGTTGTGCTGAGGTGAAAAATGGGATAGTGTGTGTATGTTGTGCTGAGGTGAATCTGTCGTGGTGCGTGAAAGCTGTGCTGAGGTGAACCTGGGATAGTGTGTGTATGTTGTGCTGAGGTGAAACTGGGATAGTGTGTGTATGTTGTGCTGAGGTGAAACTGGGATAGTGTGTATGTTGTGCTGAGGTGAAACTGGGATAGTGTGTGTATGTTGTGCTGAGGTGAAACTGGGATAGTGTGTGTATGTTGTGCTGAGGTGAAACTGACGTGGTGCGTGAAAGCTGTGCTGAGGTAAAACTGGGATAGTGTATGTATGTTGTGCTGAGGTGAAACTGGGATAGTGTGTGTATGTTGTGCTGAGGTGAAACTGGGATAGTGTGTATGTTGTGCTGAGGTGAAACTGGGATAGTGTGTGTATGTTGTGCTGAGGTGAAACTGGGATAGTGTGTGTATGTTGTGCTGAGGTGAAACTGGGATAGTGTGTATGTTGTGCTGAGGTGAAACTGGGATAGTGTGTGTATGTTGTGCTGAGGTGAAACTGGGATAGTGTGTGTATGTTGTGCTGAGGTGAAACTGACGTGGTGCGTGAAAGCTGTGCTGAGGTAAAACTGGGATAGTGTATGTATGTTGTGCTGAGGTGAAACTGGGATAGTGTGTGTATGTTGTGCTGAGGTGAAACTGGGATAGTGTGTATGTTGTGCTGAGGTGAAACTGGGATAGTGTGTGTATGTTGTGCTGAGGTGAAATTGGGATAGTGTGTGTATGTTGTGCTGAGGTGAAACTGACGTGGTGCGTGAAAGCTGTGCTGAGGTAAAACTGGGATAGTGTATGTATGTTGTGCTGAGGTGAAACTGGGATAGTGTGTGTATGTTGTGCTGAGGTGAAACTGGGATAGTGTGTGTATGTTGTGCTGAGGTAAAACTGGGTTAGTGTGTGTATGTTGTACTGAGGTAAAATTGGGGTAGTGTGTGTATGTTGTGCTGAGGTGAAACTGGGATAGTGTGTGTATGTTGTGCTGAGGTGAATCTGTCGTGGTGCGTGAAAGCTGTGCTGAGGTGAACCTGGGATAGTGTGTGTATGTTATGCTGAGGTGAAACTGGGATAGTGTGTGTATGTTGTGCTGAGGTGAAACTGGGATAGTGTGTGTATGTTGTGCTGAGGTGAAACTGGGATAGTGTGTGTATGTTGTGCCGAGGTGAAACTGACGTGGTGCGTGAAAGCTGTGCTGAGGTAAAACTGGGATAGTGTATGTATGTTGTGCTGAGGTGAAACTGGGATAGTGTGTGTATGTTGTGCTGAGGTGAAACTGGGATAGTGTGTGTATGTTGTGCTGAGGTGAAACTGGGATAGTGTGTGTATGTTGTGCTGAGGTGAAACTGACGTGGTGCGTGAAAGCTGTACTGAGGTAAAACTGGGATAGTGTGTGTATGTTGTGCTGAGGTGAAACTGGGATAGTGTGTGTGTTGTGCTGAGGTGAAACTGGGATAGTGTGTATACGTTGTGCTGAGGTGAAACTGGGATAGTGTGTGTATGTTGTGCTGAGGTGAAACTGAGATAGTGTGTGCATGTTGTGCTTAGGTGAAACTGGGATAGTGTGTGTATGTTGTGCTGAGGTGAAACTGACGTGGTGCGTGAAAGCTGTGCTGAGGTAAAACTGGAATTTTGTGTGTATGTTGTGCTGAGGTGAAACTGGGATAGTGTGTGTATGTTGTGCTGAGGTGAAACTGGGATAGTGTGTATGTTGTGCTGAGGTGAAACTGGGATAGTGTGTGTATGTTGTGCTGAGGTGAAACTGGGATAGTGTGTGTATGTTGTGCTGAGGTGAAACTGTCGTGGTGCGTGAAAGCTGTGCTGAGGTGAAACTGTCGTGGTGCGTGAAAGCTGTGCTGAGGTAAAACAACTGGGGTTGTGCGTGTGTGTTGTGCTGAGATAAAAATACCAAGACACTGTGTGATTTACTACACGAATAAACAGGTTTTTTGGGCTATGTATAACACAATTTAAATGTGCACACCAGTGTATATATACAAGCATGGAAACAAAACCACTCATACATACGCGTACATAACCAAGGCTGTCATAAAAACTTGATAATAATAATAATGATGATGATGATTACAAATACGAATAATAATTAATATTATTAATAATCTTGCGAGTTATCAATTGCTTAAGTAATCAGGATTTAGAAGAACCTATGTGTTTATTTATATAGGGTAGATACATATCCTAAATACTTTTCAACAGTGGTTTCTAAATTGACGTTTTTGACAGAGAGACGAACAGTGCACATAAGAGTGATAAAGATTCCCGGCCGTACAAAAAAAAGACAGAAATTCACGTAAACTTACAATGAAGCTATAGAGGGATTTATGATTTGATACACAGGACAGAAAATAAATAATGACAGATAAGGACATCTGAATAGACGAGAAAGCGACCACAAACGTTGATAGATTACTAGTGGTTGTGGTTGCTACAAAGTTGCTAGATGTAGAGACTAAGGCGCTTCCATGTGAACGATGACCCAGTTAAGTGCTGTGGTACGT
Organism: Magicicada septendecula; assembly: GCA_034769895.1. Taxonomy (NCBI): domain Eukaryota; kingdom Metazoa; phylum Arthropoda; class Insecta; order Hemiptera; family Cicadidae; genus Magicicada; species Magicicada septendecula. Next base: position 524,242,981 of record CM068368.1, read on the forward strand.
ACAGTGAATTGAACAAGGTTTGGTCTGGAGAGAATCTAAAGGATACCTGAAGATTCCGCACACAAGGCGGGGGGAGACAAGAATTGTTAACAATAATTCTAAACAAAATTAATTCAGAATTGATTACTGTCATAATAAATAATAAAATTTTGAGAGATAAAATTATTAATCAATAATAAATAATTCACTTTTTGAATACATTATCATTATTATCACTATTATATACATTATTTATTATTTATGAATAAATGGATACATTATCCATCTAATATTAAAAATTTAGATTACATTGCATAAAATACCACAGTATACATTTAATAGCCCATAGGTTATAAAAAGAATTCATGTTGGTTGCATGGTTCACACTAGCATTGCTCTGAACTGAGGTTGTAATTTAAAAACGATATAACTGTTATAGTATTTTGCAGACACTTTAAGATACACTTAATACGAATTATGTACAGACTGACTCAAGGAATAACTCGATGACTCAATCGAACAAAACATTTGACACAGTTACTTTTTCGGAAATTGTCGCTAAGGAACGACTGGAGGGTTCCCAAATTACTTTTTGAACTAATCCAATGAAAGAATGCTTTTAAGATGTGATTTCCTAGGGAATAAATGGCAAAAACAATGTCGGTAATGTAAACATTCCTTCAAAATTTATAGAGGATCAAAATTTTTAATTTTTTCAACAGGCACTGAAAGACGCTCGCAGACAACCGTCATCATTTTTGGGAAATTGTTATTTTCAGTTTTTGATAAAGGCCGTAGATTACGTATCTATCATCATCGCTTACAATATAATATGAAAGTAAAAAAAAGCAATCTGTACATACATACATAGTGTCACCGGACAAAAGGCTTGCCGCATGACAAATGGCGCCAATCGTACACTCTAGTCATTTTGGTGGCCCTAAAAAGGACCGAGTGGCGAGAACGCTGATGTTGTTTGTGCCGCGCTCAGATGTTCGGCGGCTGCGCCCGCTGTTCGTGGCGCACTGCAGCCCTCCTCTTCTTTCGGCATCGGTTGTAGAGTCGGCTGCCGGCCCAGCGAAATCCATCCCTGGCGCGGAACTGGAGGGCAAAGACGCAAGAACGCCGGTTCTATTCTTCGGCCGTTCCTTCCGGTTGACTCCGCACCGATATCGTCCGAGAGAGGAGAGGAGATGAAGTGCGTCCGATGGCGTGACGATGAAGAGTGCGCCGAAATAAAACACGACTGGGGGTCACGAGTAGTGCAGTGTCCCGAGTCTCAGAAAGGACTCCTGCCACTGGGTCTATTGGAGTTCATTTTATATCTTTTTACCTAATTATGGGGGGGTCTGAAGCGACCTGCGATTGGTGGATTATACCACCGGGACTAACAAACGAGGTCGCTTCCAGGACTCACCTGGTCGCGGGGTGTATTTACTAAGTCCGGCAATAAGGGAATTGTGTGTCACTCTGTCGGAACGAACATAGAATCTACGCGCCAGGCGTCTCACGGTGTCATCAAGAGAGCGGACACCGAGTCCTCTCCTCAAAAGTCGAGAAGAGTACCTCCGGGGGACTTTACACGCAAGCTTCAGTCCCCGGTCGAGTACGCGCTAGAGCATTGTTCTATGACCACGAGCCAGGTATCCCCAAACAGGACAGGCGTAGGTAATCACGGGCAACACGTACGAGTTGACTATGAGCTTACCTAGCCGGGGGGTCATTGCCAGATTAGATAGCGCGGGCCAGAGTCTACTGAGTTGCGCCGAAGCGCGTTGTCGGATGTATTGAGTATGGGTTCGCCAGGTGAGTCGGGAATCCACGTGGAGCCCGAGGTACTTGACGCTGTTGGTCCAGGGTACCTCGACGGGGCCTACTTTAAGCGGCCGAGGCCGCTTGCATTTGCGCGAGAATATTACCGCGGCGCTCTTGGAAGCGTTAACGGCAACTCTCCAGTCATCGGTCCACCCGACATGCGCGTCGAGTTGACGCTGGAGCTTGATTGCCGCATAACTCGCGTTCGTCTCTGAGGCAAAAGCCGCAGTGTCGTCCGCGAACAGCGTCAACTTAACTCCAGGAATTCGGGGCGTGTCGTTGACAAACAACGAGAACAGGAGAGGCCCAAGGACACTTCCCTGAGGGACACCAGCGGTAATACGGCTCTCCGAAGAGAGAACGTGGTTTATTCTCACTCGGGAAGCTACGGCCTCGCAGAAAGCTGCCGATCAAATGAACGTAGCAATCTGGAAGAAGGACTTCCGTGAGCTTGTAAAGGACATCCTCGTGCCACACACGGTCAAAGGCTTTCTCTACGTCTAGGAAGATCGCAGTCGTCTGTTTCCCCTGGCAGCCAGCCTCGGTAAAGCATTCCACGAGTCTCATCAGCTGATGAGTCGAGGAGTGCAGCTCACGAAAGCCGAACTGTTCGGGAATCAGCACGTCTAGTCTTTCTAGATAGTCGCGGATCCTACGCTGGATCAGTCGCTCGAAAACCTTGGACGTCGCGGACAAAAGGCTGATGGGTCTGAGGTTTTCCACGCGAGAAGAATTCTTTCCCGGCTTGGGTATCACTATTACTGTAGCCGTTTTCCATTTCAGCGGAAAGTAGGCCAGTCTGAGGCATGAATTGAACAGGTCAGAGAGAAACTGTGTTCCTCGCTCCGGAAGGCGATGGAGGGCGGAATTCATGACTCCGTCCGGGCCAGGCGCCTTCCGGGGCTTGAGCTGAACAATCCTCTCAGAGATCTCCTCCGGGGAGATGGGCTCCGGCTGGACTGTGTTACCGGCCGATAGAAAGCGCTCCACCTCGCGGCAGATTTGCTCAGTGAAAGCCGAGTTCATGGATGGGTTGGGAGCGAACTGTCGCTCTAAACTGTCAGCAAAGAACTCTGCCTTTTCGAGGGGGCGGCTAAGGGGTCGACCGCCGGGTCCGACCAGTGCGGGGAGAGGCGCGCGTTTACGCTTTCCCGTTAGGGTACTGGGAATCCGCCAGACATTACGGTTCTCGGCAGGGCCATCCATCTGTGTTACAGCTAGCTCCCAGTTGCGTCTACGGAACGCCAGCATGTCGCGACGCAACTTGCCGGATGCTCTGTTGAATGCAGCCTTGTCAGCCGGGTCACGAGTCCTCTACCAGCGTCTCCGGAGGCGATTCCTCTCGCAAGCGAGTTGAGACACCTCTTCGGGGATACGCTGATAGTCGGGCGTGAGCCCCGGCTTCATCCGGGAGGACACGTCTACCGCCGAGACTACGGCTGTGTCGAATAAGGCAACTGCCTCGTCGACATGCTGGGTAGTGTCGAGCGGGATATGCTCAGGTAGGCAGCGACTGAACGCCGGGCCAAAGCGTTCCCACTCGATTACCCGCCGCTCGTCGCGGACGGTAGAGTGCTGGGTAGCTATATGCACACTGATGGGGCAATGGTCCGAGGACAGTTCCGAAATGACGGAGACGTGGACCGGGCAATAAACGCCCCTGACCGCGGCAATGTCCAGTACATCAGGGCGGGAGTTAGCCCTCGAGGGATAGTACGTAGGCCAGTGCGCCGAAATTTTCTACGGGCTGGTTTTATGCACTAACCGGGATCGCTAATTGGCTCGCTCCGAGCACGTTAGTTGTCACATCTCAGCTGCTGATCCCTGAATGGCTAGCTGTGTCCGTCGCTGGTACCGGAGAGCAGATGTTCGCATACCGCTGCCGTCACAACTCCACCGGGGCTTGAATGCTCTCCGGTAGCCAGCCTACTGCTCTTCTCCGGATGTTGTAGAGGTGTCTGTTGGGCGCCATGCTGACTGGTGCGCCGGCTGGTAGCTCGCTGGCGTGGCTGGATCTTGCATCCGCAAGATGATCGTCGCCCCACGTTGGGCGCCACTTGTCACCGGACAAAAGGCTTGCCACATGACAAAGGCGCCAATCGTACACTCTAGTCATTTTGGTGGCCCTAAAAAGGACCAAGTGGCGAGAACGCTGATGTTGTTTGTGCCGCGCTGAGATGTTCGGCGGCTGTGCCCGCTGTTTGTGGCGCACTGCAGTCCTCCTCTTCTTTCGGCATCGGTTGTAGAGTCGGCTGCCGAGCCCAGCGAAATCCATCACTGGCGCGGAACTGGAGGGCAAAGACGAAAGAACGCCGGTTCTATTCTTCGGCCGTTCCTTCCGGCTGACTCCGCGCCCCGATGTCGTCCGAGTTTTTTTTTTTTTTTTTTTTTTTTTTTTGAGACCGATTGATATGGTCGGACTCGGGCTGTTTTGGAGACAAGCTCCCTTCAGCCGTGTAGTTATGGAGTTATGGGATTATAGGGGGACGTACGCCAGCTGACCGGGCCGTTGAGAAGGTGGAGGCACGTAGTTGTGAGTGTATTGCTTGTGGGTTATATTCTGTGCAAGTGTAGTTGGTAGCCATATGCGAATGGGAGAGGTAGAAGGAGGCGGCCATTATAGGTGTTTGGTGGTATATTTATTTATTTATTTATTCTTCGATGTTCTTTTGGGGGCGCGGCCAAGACAGAGACGTGTAACGCAGGTCGCCGAAGCTGTTAGGTGGCGACAGGGTGCCGTCAAGGTAGGCGGAGGAAACAGATTTGTGGATTACAAGCAGGGACGTGAGTGTGAGGAACTAGGATGTGTGATTTCATGTGGTTGTGCGAAGATAGGGCTTAGAATTTTAGTGTTTGGGGGAATTTATCAGAGTGTTGAGTATTTAGGCTGCATGAGTGTGTCTAGTCGCTACCGCTGGGGAGTAATGAAGCATGAGCGGGGGATTGGTATGTGTGTTTAATTGTGTCTGTGTCTTTGACGCTGTCGGCGGGGGAGTCGAGGGGGAGGACCATTGGCTATTGTGAGGAGGCGATTTATTAAGTAGGAAGGTCTGCTTGTGTTACGGGTATTTCTGTTTATTGAAGGGACTATTGATTGTAGGGAAGTACGGCGTGAGGCAGTGCGTGAATACTTCTAGTTTAACTTAACGAGGAAGGAGTCTAGGTCAGGAAAGTGGGTGTTTAGCGCATACAGAGCTGCGTTGCAGGTCTTCGTGAGGCGTGGTCGGCGGTATATGAGTCTTAGGGCTCGTCGTTCTGTGACTCGGTGGAGATCTAGGTAGGATGGGGAGGCGGTAAGGAGAACTGGGTGGGCATACGTGATGATGGGACGAATGCAGGTAGTGTAGATGCGGCCTAGTAAGTCGCTGGAGCAGTGGTTAAGTCGGGTTAGGGTTCTGAGAGAGCGGAGGCGGGTACGGCCGATGGTCGTTGTTCTTTTGATATGTGGTCGCCAGGTAAGTTTGGAGTCAAGCGTGACGCCCAGATACTGGCATTCACGCTTCTGGTGTACTGATGATGGGCCTACGCGGACTGGTGTATTATATAAATGATTCAAGTTGCGTCCGGTGGAGCTGAAAACACAGATTTGGGTTTTGTCCGCGTTTACATTGATTCGCCAAGTGTTACAGTAGACGAAGAAAGGCTCGAGGATTTGCTGTAATTTTGATGTGACTTGCCAGTTTACGCCTGCTGAAACCCAGTAGGCAGTATCGTCTACTAGGCCTGATGGGTAAGGTAAAGTCGGCGGGGGGGAGGGGTGTCTTTGGTAAAAATGATATAAAGTAACGGGCTAATGGCGGAGCCTTGGGGGACACCGGCATTGAGGTGGAAGGGTGCCGAGAGATGCTGGCGGACTCGGACTTGTGCAGTGCGTCCATCCAGGAACTGGGAGAGCCATTTGATGATGGTTGGGGGAAAGTGACATCCAAGGATCTTGAAGCGGAGACCGTTGTGCCAGACAGAGTCGAAGGCTTTGCGGATGTAGAGTAAGGCTAAGATGATCGGGCGTTTGCGGGCCGAGTTGTCCTGGATGGCGCTGATAACCCGAACAAGTTGGTCATATATGTTGTAGCCAGGGCGGAATCCGCCTTGGGTACTGGGGAGGACGCTATGAGTTTGTAGATGGGGATGTATCCTGGCGACGAGGATTTTCTCGAAAAGCCTGGAGATTGCAGGGGTAAGAGAAATAGGGCGATAATTCGACGGGAGGCTGGCGTTTTTGAGCGGTTTGGGGAACATGAGGACATGGGCGTGCTTCCAGGCCCGTGGGACGTATCCGAGGAAGAGACTTGCGGTATAGAGATGCGCGAGGGCTTCTAAGGCAGTGTCGGGGAGTGCTTTTAAAATGCGGTTTGGGCGCCGAAATTTTCTACCGGGGCTGGTTTTATGTACTAACCGGGATCGCTGATTGGCTCGCTCCGAGCACGTTAGTTGTCACCTCTCGGCTGCTGATCCCCGATTGGCTAGCTGTGTACCGGAGAGCAGATGTTCGCATACCGCTGCCGTCACAATAGGTACAGTGAAACCCCTCACTTTGGACACCCCTATAGCCTGGACACCCCTTTTGATTGGACATATATTGAATGAACCGTTTCATTCCCTATACTTTTACATTTTGAAAATCCTCTGTACATTGGACACCCCTCAACTCTGGACATTGGACAGCCCTTAAATTACAGTTTGGACAGGTTGAAAACTTTATTTTGTTTTGCTGTTTTGTAATGGTTTAGGCAAGCAATTTTAACATTCAGTGGACAATAGAAGCAAAAGAGTGGGATTTTCCTTTGCTACCTGCTTAAGAAGGGTTGAGTAACAGGTGCAGTACACTAAACCATTACAGATGTTTTCAATGGTAATGTATTCAGTTGTTTTCAATGAAGGGGTGGGGGAGTTAGACCTTTCCGTACAGTAAACTGTAAATTCCAAGCCCTTAATGAGTTTCCAGAACAGTAGATAACGCTACAGTTTAGTTAAGGCCTGACACAGTGTTTGCTAGTTATTGTGGTGATTCTGTAGTTAAAGTTTTCTTCAATATGAGTAAACGCAAGTTTGTGGAATTAACGACTGAGAAGAAAAAACAAGTTCTTGACCGTCTGTCCAATGGGGAAAGCTGCAGGAAACTGGCTGAAGAGTATGGAATTTCGAAATCTACTGTATCTAACATAAATAACAACAGAACTGCCATTATAAACGCCTGGGAAAAAAATTGTAGCGTCCTAACAAAAAGAGTTCGTCGAAGCCCTCACGATGAACTTAATGATAAAGTGTTTGAATTTTTTCGCTGCTGTCGAATTAAGAATATTCTGTCAGCGGTACTCTACTTCAGGAAAAGGCAAGGAAAATTGCTTCCGAGTTAAAAATAGAGTCGTTCGTAGCCAGCAATGGATGGTTAGATCGTTTTAGGAAGCGGAATAACATAACATTTAACATTCTTTGTGGTGAATCAGCTGGTGTTGACCTTCAAGTGGCAGAAGACTGGAAGAGAAAACTCCCCGACATTGTCTCCGAATATGCAGAAGAAGATGTCTTCAATGCTGATGAGACTGGATTTTATTATAGACAGCTGCCAACTCGTTCATTAATTGAAAAAGGTGGCTCGTGTAAAGGTGGAAAGAAATCTAAAGAAAGGATTACTGTCTTGTTTTGTTGTAGTGCACGAGGGGAAAAGCTAAAACCCCTTGTCACTGGAAATGCTGCCTGTCCAAGAGCATTTAAAAACAATAATGTTAAGCCAGACAGGCTTCCTGTATTTTGGCATCACAACAGAAAAGCTTGGATGACAGGTGATATTTTCGGTGATTGGTTAAGAGCAATCAATCTAAAAATGAACAAGGCTAAGCGTAAAATACTGTTGTTCGTCGATAATGCTACAAGCCACGTGGACCTAAATCTATCAAATGTCACAGTAAAATTTATGCCTCCCAACTTAACTATTGAAGTGCAACCACTAGATAAAGGGATAATTCAAGCTGTAAAATTACTGTACAGGAAACAATTAATGCGGGCCCTCATCAACGCAGCAGATAAGTGTAACAATGCAATCGAATTTACACGGAGTGTGACGGTCCTCGACGCAATTCGCTGGATCCATGGTGCTTGGATGGACGTGTCTAAAGAAACAATTGTGAAATGTTTTCATCATGCAGTATTTGTGCCCCAATCAACTGAAGAGGAAGAACCATCTCACATAGATAACATCTCGTTAACTGAGGAATTGAGATATCTCCCTGAAGTCCTTCGCAGTGAATTGTCAGACGTTAGTGTTTTTAGTGATTTCGATAATGTGTTGGAAGTCCACGATGATGTTCCTGGAACAATTGATGGAGTGTTACAAAAAGTGATTTCTTCAGAAGAAAGATTGTCTTCAGAAGAAGAAGAAGAAGAAGAAGAAGAAGAAGAAGAAGAAGAAGAAGAAGAAGAAGAAGAAGAAGAAGAAGAAGAAACAGTTCCTGTCTCCAAGGAGCCACCTACTCATCAAAAAGCTGTGTAGTGTATTAATGAGTTGGAACGTCATGTGTTTGTGTTGTATAACCAACCAGAAATGATTGAAACTCTATTTGGATTACGTCGGAAAATTTAATCAGAATGGGCACGTTCAAAAATCGAAAAAACAAGACAAAGTCTTGTGACTGATTTTTTCACTAAGCAGTAAAAGGTGAGTACTGTACAGTGTACTTTGTAAGAAATACATTTTTTATACAATGTCATGGAAATTATAGTCATGTACAATATGCAAAATAAAACATACGACAATACTGTAGTGTTTTTACAGTTTTAGTAGGCATGAAATTCAGTGTACTGTACTGTATATAAATTCAAAGGACCACTGTTTTTATTATGTATATACAGTATACAGTACACACTAGCTCAAAGTTTTTCCTTTCCTGCACTGTTAGTGTACTTTTGAAATACACCCACCCTGTAGATTGGACACCCCACTACATTGGACACATTTTTAACGAACCGTAGGTGTACAACTTAGAGGGGTTTCACTGTACATAACTTTTAGCCAATTTATTTTCATTTTCATCCGTAATGAGATTAATATATGTTGTTTATGGCACAAGTATCGTGAAATGTTCACGATTTATGTTGTGTACGTTTGCACATACATACAGAGGGAAACAATTATTTATACCAGACACAAACTACGCAGTAGCCTCATGTAAACGTCTGCATCCGTGTTGTAACCGTGTAAACTCGTTTCTTCCAATTCTTCCCTTACAAGTCAAGTCGGTTCTAACAGAAAAGAATTGACATTTCTGTGTCACACAAACACACATACTGTCGCTTTTTCTTCACAGTAATTCAGCCAGCCTTTCCCTTCGTTTGCTTATAACACCTGGTCATATATGTACATGGAATTTTGTCTTACTTCTGGTGGAAAGAAATGTTTAATTGGTAGACACACGAGACTGTCTATAATGATTTTATGATCTTTATCAAAATTATTAATGTTTAGTAGCGGTTCACTAAAACCTTTAGAGAAGTGATCAGCGAAGATTGCTGCTTTTTCTTGATACACTTATGCCTGCATTCGTTCTTCCTTTTGTGAGATATTGCTGTCTTAAATTTTCTGTCGCTTTCCAGATGGAATCCCCGTCATTTGAGAAGCTGGCTAAATTATTTTAAACACCAAATCAAATATTTTAAAAGATAAACTATAAAAAGAAATTTTACGAAGATTTAAATCAGTTATATTAAACAAAACAATAAAACTACGATAAATACCACATCTCGACTCGCAGTGGGGCACATTGCATAGCAAACCGGTTTATCCATCCACCTTTTAATAAAGTCGGCCGCCAGGAAATTTTACTCTTACAAAAAAAAAAAAATGAACTCAATTCTAATTAAAGTTAAAATAAAAAGATCTCCGCAAATATATAGAAGCAAATCGTCAAATAAAATTAACCATTATAAAAAAGAAGATAAAATTAACAGATATTTAAGAAAATACATGGTGAAACAAATATAAAAATTTTATTACGTGAATGGAAATTGCATTTTTAAATGGAGGAGCACCTTTCTTTGGCTCATACCTATATTAAATTATGTATGACCAATACTTCCTTTTCAGAAGTTTCTGCCAAATGATGTGAACCACTTCTCATATCTTCACAACAGTTAATAGTTTGTATTTGCGTTTTCATTTCATCTCCGTCTGCTACCGCAGGTTCACTATGTGTCAGATTGACAGCAGTCGTCACGTGCTTACGTTCTTATATAGGTCGACATTTCTGTCATCCAGCTGAGTGATTAGCATCAACACTTTCCCACTTCTCAAAAACAAGAACACGTTCATTCAGTTCACGATAAGCCTACAGTGCCAAGAACGACTTCAGCGTCAATCTCGGCAATGAGTTCTGATGGTAAAACCAGAGTCTACTCAGGAGTGACACAACTTGTACTTTGACAGCAATATGTTGAATAGTCAACATATTCCCGCAATAACTCAATGATACGATTCCTTGTAAACAACAATAATAATTAAAAGTCATACACTATACGAAATCGCAGTTGGAAAGAAGCAAACCAGTAACAAGTTGTTATGTATCCAGTCCAGTAGAGCTGGACATAATCAAGACTTTATGTTTTATTTCTCTTATATTTTTCCTCTGTATATGTGTCAGACATTCAAACCCATATAAATTTAATATTTGCATCCCATAATGCTTGCTATGATGCACCACAATAGTACAAATGGCAATCTCTTTAACACACCTCCTGGGTCTCACTCAGGTTTGATCGTGTCTATTTATGAAATCTGTCAGATGACCAATAAAACTATTCTGGACAATAACAAACAGAACGTACTGCAATATGCTACTTATATGATGTCTGCGCGTTATTTTATTTCTAAGATTCCCAATTAGTTCTAGAAAATTATTTTCTTATTTTCAATAATGACAACTGAATTAATTTTAAAATGGATAATGAAATAAATAAACCTAAGTGTACTAGACTAATGCGTATTTAGTCTACGCCAGAAATCAATATGAGTTAAACTCCAGCCTCGTGTTTGAGTTAAACTGAACTTCTTTTTTGTGTTTCGTTTTTACTTTTCATTTATATGAGTCAGACATTAAAACCCATATAAGTTTAATGAACTAATTCGTATCTCCTAGTACAATTTAAGCTTTTCTTCGTCATCCTCTTGCTGTTAGATTTTTTTATTTATTGATATTAATTTATTACTCATATCAGTTCTATCCACTTTACATCATATGAAATGTTATTTTCATATATGTTATTATGAAATGTTATTGCAAGTTTTTTATCTGACCCTGACATAGCTACATATAGTTTAATTTTTCTCAGTCTGTATTGCTATGAAACATATAAGCCTACTTCAAGTATTAAATTCGAAGTTACACCAACATTATTAACTCGATGTTAAAGAAAAAGAGTGGTCTTAATTTCATATGTTGTTTAACATGTCGCTTTTAATATAACTTGAAGGGAGAATTGGTTCACTGGACAAGTATCCCTACATCAACAAAAGCGTAAACGCCTGCAAAACGGCGGAGCGTAACTAAATCAGGAGGCTGGGTTTTTGTGCCGTCATTTAAAAGCTGTTGAGGCAGAATTCCGGTCACTTTTCGTACAGTTGCTCTTGCTAAACAGTAAAAATAAATTAAATTAAAATATGCTAATTATCGTCGACAAGTACCGTTAACCGAGAAACAGAGTAAATATTACTTTACAGAATACAATGCAAATATTTGAATAATATTAGCCTATCTGTGCCGTTACGAAGGTTAACGAATTGCAAGGTCTGCTTAATTATACCAAGCAGAAAAACTAAATTCTTACAAATTGGATATTTGAAATTTTCAGAAAAAGAATTTTTGCTATTAGTTACATAGTGTTTAATAACTGCGACAAAATACGTGAAGACATTACAATGACATAAAGAGTCACTACTACCCTAGAATACTATACTCGATTTGGAACTCGTTTATCCATTCAGTATGCGGAATGGACAGCCGAATAATGAAGTGAGGCAGATTCGTATTGTACTAGAAAAATCTTTGCGATGTGAAATATGTTGTGCCTTTAGCTGTTTCTGTTCTTTTTCTAATGCTTACGATCTTTACATCTTGTGAATCGGCCTTAAAGAACTGATATAAAATGCTACTGCTACCCATTAATAGCTGTATTTACTGTCTCCCTGCTTCACATTTATTATAGAAAAATGTCATCACTTATGAAGAATATATATTAAATTTCTCAATATAATGTGGTATTACATAGGAAAATCGATTGCTCATGCCCTGGATAAAAAAATACAGAAAGTTCTATTTACGGCAGTTCCACTTTGTGCAATAAGACAAGATGTGTCCCATTTGGGACAGTTACTAACCCCAACCATTTATTTCGAATTACTTATTTAATATTAATTGAAAGTTTTAAGACACTCACGAAATAGATTAACTGCACATTAACATGTGCGCGAGTGTTAATATTTACACATTATAATATACTAAATGTTCTCTACGTACTTGTTTTTAAATATCACTTGTCACACGTTGTTTGTCTCTGAATTCAATTTAATTGGTTTGATTCAATTACGATGTTCTTGTCTAATTAATTTTTAATTATATTTGATTAATATTTGGTTGTAATCCCCGTTAGTTGAATGTAAACAGCTTTGGAGACCTCTCGAAGTTCGTTCGCGCTTCCGTTGAATTATATCGTCTGTGTATTAATGTGTTAATGTGTGACAAAGTTATTAAATAATTCAAATCTTCACGTACCTTTAGTGTCGTACTGGAAGTTCAGTTGGTCTCAGTTTGTTTGTAAACTGTTAAGTTTTCATAAAACAGTATGACTGTACTGTTTGTTATTAAGTGAGCACATTTGATATTTACCTGGGCGCCATTTCGTTTATTAAAGGTTTTACTAAGCTCACTTAACAGTCTATTTGGGGAATTTGTCTTGTCAATTCGTCTCTGTCAAATTGTCTGTTTATGTTGTAGTGTCATATTATGCAGATAGTAGATATGGTTTATGATTTTAACTATTACATTCTTCCTTGTTACCTATACTTGGTTCCTACTTATGTTGATTTTGTTATCATTCACTCTTCTAGTGGTTTTAATATTATGGAACGTTTTGTGACGTTACAACATGTATAAGTATTGCAATACTACATGTAACTTACGTTATTCAGCTCTACAGGCAAGTGACAAACAGACCTAATAATACTCACTAAACAATTTAATTACGTACGGAAGGATTTGAAGTAATTCTAATATCTAAATTAAATGATGTCTAAAATATACGTATAATAAATATTATTCTTAGATAACAGACACCTAAGCGTTTGGATAAAAACAACCATGCAATGTGTAACATATTAGACTTTCAAGGAAGATATTAAAAATAGTAATTTTGTATTTATTATTAGGGAAATTTTGAAATAAGTGTTACAGTGTATTAACAATAAAAAGAATTACTAACGTTAAGAAGTAATATATTTTGTACAAAAATATAAATTCAGTATTTCGCGATTTTTTCAAACGAACATGTGCTATTCTATCACATTACAATTTTCCTTGTTTACTTTATTTTATAGATAAAAATATTTAAACTTAACACTCTCCTTAATATTTACCTTTTATATTTTCCTTAAAATTATGTTTTATAATATGGGTAACAACCTGAGTACGTAAATGTAAGTAATTAGAGATCCCGCGCGCGCGCGCACACACACACACACAGATTGTAAATGTGGAATAAAGGTGTATTCCATTAAACCTGGTAGTTTTACTCATGAACGAAATGCAGCTATCAGGTGTAACACGATTTTTTAACGCTAATCACTATAGACTACTTCTTGTTTACGAGACGTTTTCGTCGCTTTTTTTGGTATTCATATTTGATTTGGCAAACCGGTTCAAAATCAATAGACTCAATAAAAAATCTACAGAAAATTACTAAGTACGTTCAAGTTCTGATATCATTATCAGAATTTTCCAAGGTTAAGAATTGGAATAAATTCTCGTTATCATCCAGCAAGAATATTTACATTTTTTTTAAAACACTGATACACTTTATGAGCCCTAGTGTCCTAAAATTTTTAAATTTCCAAAACTGAATACTATATTCAGATTTGGTTAACATTTTGTTTAATTTAATAGCACATATGAATTTCAGAAATTATTTCAAAATTTTTTCAAAATTTTGACAATTCAAATTTTTTCCGCCTGCCTCTTATTTTTGGGAGTTAATCTCATAAACAACAGAGTTCTGTGGAGTAAAAGTATGGACACGTGTGCCAAGTCACTTGATGCATTCAAAAGTTATAGTGAGGCATTCTCCAAACAGACAGAGAGACAGACAGACAAAGACAATCGGACGAGTTAAAACTTAAAACTCTCTACGCCTCGTTCAATAATACAAGCTGTAGCTGTATTACTGTTCACCCTCGCAGCTGTAGTTAATAACTAGTAAGCTCACAACTCATGACTATATACGACTTTTTTTATATACACAGCTTACAAACTTTTGAATGCATTACAAAATTTGCCAAGAGTGTTGAAAGATATAAATTCTGTTAAATTATTAAAGATACACAGTTTGTATCTGAACGAAATTCCTCATAACTCCACCATAAACGTTACAATTGTCCTTAAATTTTTAGTTCTAGTAATAGTCCGAGGTATCCCTAAGTTAAAAAAATTTCATAGTAAACGCTATATGAGGATTTGGGTTAAAATTCCCTTTAGTTGACACTCGACAGAATTTTTACAATTTCTTCAAATTTTGTATCCCCTTTTTCAACCCCCGTATTCTAAAATTTTGAAATTTCCAAAATTGTACACTAAATTCAGATTTTGGGTAAAAATTCCCGTTGACTTGATAACCCACAAGGATTTAGTCACAATTTTGCTCCCCCACATTTTTCCCTATTTTTTTTGGGGGGGGGGCGCCCAATCTCAAAAACCAAACAAATGGCAATCGGTTGGGTGAAAACTGAGGACCTCCTTCGGTTCTATATTGTATAATGAAGTTTATCAGTAATTACATAGTTTCTTGTATGTAGAGTAGGCATTCGTAGTGTAGACCTACCAGAAAAATCGTACTGTGCAATGTAATCATACTCGTACATTACATTAAGAATGTACTAACTTATAGATTAATTACGTATAAAGTGCAAATAATGACAGCTTCAGTGTTTAATACAACTGATTATATAAACATGAACGAAGCAGTATTCCCTGAGGGTACAAGGATACAAATATCAACGATATTTGACTACAAGGATACGAATTAATGACTAATAACAGGTTATAACACATCTCGCAAAATAAAGGAACTATGATCTAAAGACGAGGAATCTCCGAAGCGATGAGTAAGTCGCCGTGTTCACTGAGTCCTCCTTGGAGAAGTCAGTTTGCAATATGTGTTGCTACTACAAACATGAAAACGTTCACGACCAGTATTGCGTTAACAGCCCCAGATGCTACAATTCGAGCACCATTCTATAGGCTTGACTTTGAGATTTTCAGTCTTTGGATAAACATATCCAAACATATCCTGTAGAAGGACGTATTATGGACCTACACTGAAGAACGACACCAATAAATACACCAATATTACACTTTTATGATTACTGCTAAGGGAATATCGTGTATTTCAACTATTGTTTGCCCTCTTTGAGCTCAGAAGTTCCTAATGGGATCTGTTCTCGAATATCAAGTGAACATGAACGATGCATTCAAAACATGAAACATAAAGATTAATTGAGATCTCAAGACAGAAACACGAGAAAATAGTTACGTAATTATTGTTTTATTTTGTAAAAGGAGAGTAAAGAAAGTAAGGAGAGAAATATGGCTTCTACAGAAAACGATATCGATGCCTTTCTATAACAAAACAAAAGTGTATGAATTACCCAAGAGCGCATCACAGTGCGTTGCCCCTCTCCATACGCTTCCTCATATGTCTTTTCCAAAGTATTTCATTCAAGAAGTGTGACTCAGCGCTATGAAGCTCCGGCTAACAATAACACAATGAAACTTGCTTAATACGATAGTGTTTTGTCACGAACAAAAGCACCGTTTGTGTATAATTCATACCGACCGACAAGAATGCATTTGACGAATACAAATACCTATGGATTGACTTTTCCAGCTGCACAATAATTCCAAACTGGAGGAAAACGTACAATAGAAAGTAAAACTTATATGATGTCTCGCTGTTGCTAAAAGTGGTAAATGTAAATTTTAATAACAATGCGATGTATTCCGAATATTCACATACTCACATACAAAGTAATTACATAATCCTTCCAGAAAGCTGAAAAATATGAAGTTTTCTGAACACATCTTTATTAAAATCTCTATTTTATTCAGATGCAACGAGATGCACACATTACGATTGTGGATGACATATAGTCCAATGAAACATATTGTCAGCTGACGCTGACCCACACTCTTGCTCATTCATGAAAATGACCCATGTTTTACGTGCCAGCGACATGACTTTTCCAGGGTCACCAAACGTTTTATGTCGAGGTTCAGGCAATGGCCATGCGTATACTGTTTTCCCCAGTCAAACCATTATATTTATTTTAGCAATAACAAAGCGATGATTATTATATTTAAGTAAGATATATTTGATACCTCTCGTTTTCTTACGTATGTTATAATTGGCGTTAATATTAATATTAAGGGCGTATGCAGTGTGGGTGTGTATGCCCGCGCACACATCTTTAGGTACAGGCTTACAGGCAGTTAGCAAAATATACGGGACCAGATGTTGGAACCTACAGAACGATTAAAAAAAGCTTAACAAGACCATAGTTACACAGTTTCGCAGAACTCTTAAAACAAAATAGATTTTATTAAATTTATTCATAACATAGAATAAGTTAAATCATGCCTTCCTCACAAGCCACAAAAATGCAATCGGTTTTAACCTTTGCGTAGTCTGATATCGACCTGAAGTAAAGCCGGGATCGGCTTTCAGTCGTTCGGCCTAAGTTTACTGCAGATCCGTATTGGGCGTACTCCAAGTCGTATGAGAACACTACACAAGCATACATATGTTTCAATGTTTCAATGCGGACAGTTGTAACGACCAAATATGGTCGGCATACCATCTACGTCAGATCATGATGAGAGCCCATATTTTTAGTCGTATAACTGCAGAGTTCCCGTTATAGTTTACGATCATGTAGAGACGTAAATTAATTATTCATGAAAATAGTAAAACAATAATGTAAACCATGGCATACAGCAGAACGTAAACCAAACGTATAATGTCCCTAATCTAGCTGACCATAATCACTCGCAGATATTGAAAAACTCTTGCTTCTTTTTCTGCTGTATTACTTTCACATCGCATTTCGCCAGAAGATACAGTTCCGTTTTTAATACTAATTACAAAAGACACAAAACTAATTGTCAAGGTAAACAACAAGACAAACACGGACAAAACGTAACAGCAAAAAGTAACAAAAATGTAAATTGTACTGTAAAGGCACATGTAGCTGTATTGTTACCGTACCGGTAAGTATCCACCGAATATCTCGAAAGTCGGGTAATTATCCCGCTTTTGACGATTAACAATGTCAATCATGATTAAGACTTCTTAAGGTGAAATTAAATAACAGGAATCACTTATGTTAATTACACACCCAAAAAGTAAATATAGTACTTACCGTAAATTGGCACCACGGAGGTTAATATATTGGCGGACTATCTGCCTGTTAAGCGAGAGAGCCTGAATTCAAATCCTACAGTTTACGAAAATTTAACCCTTTGAATAAATTATAACATACCCAACTGCCCTAACAGTAGGCTACCGTTATTACAGTACCATCACGTTACGACGCTAACAATAGACGCTCTGCTTAAGTACTGCAAGTACGTGAACAATCTTTACTCATAACAATACAATAAACACAAGAGCAATCGGAATAAGTAGGCGTTAACTACTATTTTCCAGAAACCAGAATGAAACGAAAAAGACACACAGCCATTTTATTTACCTTTACAGATTTCTTGAGGGACGGTACTAGTGTGAATTAAACGTTACCATAAAAAGTACCAATTCAATTTTCTGCCGCATTCGATCGCAGGCCTTCCGACATAATTAGCGGCGCTCACCCACTTGGACAAATAAACTCTAGAATACAGGAGAAAACATCTGCTTACATTTTCAGCTACTAACAACATGACTGAAATTACAAAAATTGAAAAAGCCTACCCGAAACTAATTTTTTCAAAATAGGAATCGTTATCTTTAATAATTTGACACAGTTAATATTTATCAACACCGGTTTCAAAATTGTATAACAATAGAAATAACATTTTTATAATAATTATTTTAAAGGAAGCAAAGAGAAAAATATGAGGAAATGCGTATATTTTCTCGTGGTGTTTCTCGGCGAACAGTAGGAATCATACGTACAAATAACTTTATTCACAGTTTAAAAATTGAAAATTTATTCATTGGTACATCATACAAAATAGTAAGCGCATTCTGAAGCTGAAGTGTACTAAAAAATAAAACAATAAAATAATAGAACGCAATAAGAACCACATTTATTCTTTATGTAGGCCTACATTTGAAAAGTCTCGGCGGCAGTTCAGATCGATCTATATTAATTCGACTATACCGTAAAAGGGAAGTAATATGATTAAAATTCCGCCTAGATGATCTTAGACTTCCCAGCTAAAAGCAACTAATACGGTTAGATGACCCAGAGTCATGTGCGGGTAGACACTTAAACAATTTCCCCTCAGTGTGTAGAGCAGGACGCCACTACTCACTTTAATGATATATGGAGACGAACTCGGCACAGACGTAAGAATTAACAACCGTCTGAACTGCTAAACAACGTAAAGCAGTGTTATCGACCCGATGTGATGAGTTTTCAAGCCGCCGTATGTGGATCAATAAAAACCGTCACATGAAAAACCACACCGATTAGTGTATTACACGTGCGAACACTTGATTACGTCACAATACAAACAATTATCACAACATTATTACTTTGTCGTCACGCTGCACACTGTGTCTGCGACAATTGGTCGCCTCTGCTTCCACTCGCATGTCGTCGACACACAGTATTAGTACTACGACCTGTTAATTATTCATTCGGCAGCCCCCTCCCCAATCTTTGCAATGTTTAGATGTGATTCGTTCATCTCGCGTCTCCTCTATCCCTCTTTTATTCTTCTTCTCTCTCTGACATACGCATTCAGTATTGCACACACGAACTCTTTTTTTGCCCTTCTGTCTGTTATCCTCTCTCATACTTTCTGCCTCTTCTTTCAATTATCTGGCTACCTCCCGTCTCTTGCTGAGCTGTTTTGTCGATTCCTCTCCATTCCTTAATTCTCTACTACTTTATTTCTCGCTTTGATATGAATTCTTCCTCTGTTCTCAGTCTTGTTAAGGGATTCCGCTCTCCCCTCTTTTCTTCACTCTCTGGCTGTCTGCTTTTATTTCTCTCTCCCTTTCATCCCCGATTCCTTTGATTGTCGATGGTGGTGTTAAATTCAGTGACCTAGTATATTCTTCCATCCAAGTGAGTATTTAAAACTATTTCTCTTTCTGTTATGATTTTCTTCTGCCATGTCACTGCGTCGTCCACACACGCGCGTGCGCGCGCGCACACACACACATTGATTTAAAATCCGATTCTTACGATATGGCTATGTACAACTCTTTCCCTCTGCCTCCGGACAGATCAAGCTTTGATTTAAATGAACGGTATACGTTCGCCTATAGTCTCTTTCATATACGTAAGGACAACTCGTTCAGTCTGTCTATAATAGGAGCCATCGTGTAGAAATGATCAACGTCTGGACTCCACTTAATGCGCAGTTCAATAAAGATGAATTATACATTTTATTACCGCATTTATTACTCCTTCATTCAAATAGTTTATATCGGCTATCAAAACAACTCTTATCAGTTGTAATTAATTTTTACCTCCAACCATACAGTAGCGTTGTTGATATGTCCCTGTACACTTAAACGAAGGCCTACATTGACAGGAAAAAGATGACGACACGACGGTGACGGTTCATTGAAGGTGATAAGCTGCAGTTGCTGAATGCTAATTGCGGCAACATGGACAAGCCATCTTCTTATCACTTTACTAACGGGACAATCTGATTGGCGTACACGGACAATATTGCTGTGTTCTAAGATCACATCACATCGAAGCGCTTTGCATGTAAACACTCCATGTTGCAAAATCTGAAGTGCAGCTGAAGGCAAAGCTTATATCTACCGTTGAACATCCGCGACAAGTCTGCAGCCCTATGTCAGGTCTACTGTCAGATAATCGCATTCTTAGTCTCAGAGTTGTGCTGCAGATATCTGTTTCAACCATTACAGGAACCAGTGATGATGTGCCGGTTCGATGCCGGCGGTTACAAAAAAATTCTAGAAAGTTTCCTTAATTGTAACATAACGTGAGCCGAGGCAGCAGGCGAACTTCGGTCCGCGGTATGAGGGGAGCGGCACGGTGTGCGTTGCGCGCGCAGCTCGGCTATGTGCAGTGAAAATTGTGTGCCGGCTTGTGCAGTCAACGCTTGGCCTCGCTCAGAGAGAATCGTCTCCGTCTCCGCTCTTTGTATTGTTCTACGCAGTTTGTATCTCTCTACATGATGGGCTAAAGAATAAACGACTCCCGGTAAGAATTTAATTATTTTTCATTAGTGGTTTGGATATTTAATAACAAGATATATGTTATCGTGTGAAGTACCTATTTATGTGTGTGCGACCTGACAAAGTTATGTAAGAGATACTCATTTTTTACTGTTGTACGCAACGCCCTTTATATAGCCATGCCTTATTATTTTCTGTGGTAATGCGAGAAGTTTCAAGAGTCATTCTCATAGTAAAAGTGCACTACATTAAAAAATTAATCACTAAAAAAACTTGGTGCGCAGTCAAGTAGTGAACTGTGTCTGTGCATGTAGTATACTGTCGCAGTCTTTGTTAATTAACTTCACAAATGGAGAATGAAGTGTGAGAGCTTCTATGTATGAAACTTAATTGAAGGTAAAACATTCTCAATGCTGTAAGTGACTTGCTGTTAAATTTTTTCTGGTTAAATAATGATTACTGCTCTCCACGTGGCCGGTTTAACCTGCAAATTTTTGTCGAAGCATGTTGACTGAGTACAGTTCACTTTCTATTAAGCCACAATTTAATAAGTTCTGTTCAGGATGCAAATTACTTATTCCATGGCTGATTTTCAGACTCTTTAAGCTGGTTGTAAAAACTTTTATTAATGAATATTGTACTTTTATTGAGAGTTAGCTGGCGGCCCGTTAAGAGGTTAATTACCTTAACTCGGGTGTACACTTTTATAGACAGTTCTCTAATTTACTTGAATTCTTAGGGTTCTCGCACTAAGCCGGTTTCCTGGTCTGCTGTTGGCTGAACATCTGCCCAAGCGGAGAACCATGCCAAGATCGCCTGCGGAGAGGGAGACGGAGACGGAATTTCTATGTTGCACTCGCCAGCACGTATGAGGTGATATTTATGCTTATTTCTTTTTTTGGGGGGGCCGGGCCGGCAGTGTGCCCGTTAATTGAAAATTGCCTAGAAGCCATGGGACCACGTGTCCAGACTGTTTACCGGGAAATTGAGCTGTGATCATGACTCTGAACATTATTACTTAAATTTCATAAGCTTTTTTATAACTCTGTTACATAACGCTAAATGCAATGGCTGTAAGTGCGGGCTGCACTGGGGAGCGCGCTAGAGAGATTTTATCTTGTACCATTTTATTGTTGCATCTCATTTTCATTTTACCCCGTACAAAAATTTAATTATTGCTCGGTAGTTCTGTTCCGGCTGGAACAGCTGTGTATAATATTTAATTTGACTATGGGTTTCACATTAAGGGCTGGGGACTTTCCTGGGGGTTTTGTGGGACTTTTCTGGGGTTACAAATTGGACTTAGTTTTCTCTGACACGCTGGTACAACTTCAGACAGGTTGATTGCCTGTCAACTTTTGTCAACTACATGTGGGCGCGCTCCCACAGATGCCAGAGCACAACCACCTTATTGTATTCTATTCTTTTAATTGTTTATATGGTCATGTGAGGCTAATAGAAATAATTACTAATGTAATGGAAAGATTTTAGCTAATTTTGCCCCTTGCACAAGGGCTAAACTGATTGTTTTCTTAACTGGCCAACACATATGGGTTGACTTCCCATTTATAGCTTTTGCTGTGTTATTTTGACTATAAAACATGTATTCATCATTTTCTTTTTGAGTAAATTATGTATTGTCAAAATCTTCAGAAATTGTAATGCCTCAACAATTAATTTTGTTTACTAATGTATATAGAGATTGATTCTTTTTTTGTAATTTTTTTGAAGTCAAATAACTGTTTAGAATTTTATAAACACCTTCTGAAAATAGAGGACGTATTTGTCAGTTTCAATTAATGCTGTGAAAGGAACTTAAGGTTCACACACTCTACTTGGGTCATTGATCAATGGAATGCTAGATAAAGGGGTGGTCCGGTTATTTGTGCCTCATGAATTATTATCATTCTTCCTGGGGGTTTTGGCCTTATGTTATTCTACTGAACAGGTTGCCGAAGGGCGTAAATTTTATCACCGCGGGGTCCTAAAATTGTAGTTACTCTACCTGGCAGGTGGGTGCATTCCAGGGGCATGTGTGTTAAGATTAATGTAATTGTGAGTTCGTGTACCTTGTGTTCTGTGTGTGTTGTTATGTGTCTAGCTAGCCACGAGATGGAAGAGAGTTCTATAATTATATATGCATGTGTCCACTGATGTATATACACTTGTGATGTTTTATATTTATACACACTTGTCATTCTTAATATTTATAAACACTTACAACTGTCAATTGGGGATTATTTATTATGCTAACCGTGATTGAATTAATTAATGTGTAAATTTAATAATTTCTCAAATGTATCTAGCCCTTAAGTTGGACGTCATTTATAAATTTCATCAAATATGCGTATTGATAGCACAATAAATTAATTATTAAATATATAAAATTATCGATCTCTGACATGTATGTGTATAATTTAATCTTATTGATGATTCTAACTATCTATGCTCATCACCACATACGTGATATCATTTATTTAATTGAACATAAGAAACTCTTAAAATCTATTTGTATTCCTTCAAACTTTAGGTTAATATTTGGGTTGCATTGGTAATAATGAACGCATGTTTCTGATCAACTAAAATACTAGTTTAATTATCATTTATGACATATTATAAATAGTACATAGGTTACGTCGCTGTACCTGAAATACATACATATTTTATAATAAACAAAGACATATCTTAATATATGCTGAAACAAAGAAAACATACATACATATATAAATCAAATGATATTACAATTCAATAATCTACTTATTCAATGCGTTCATTAAATCCCAAATAAGCTTTTGTTTATACGTTCATTAACTACTTTATTCAGATTTATTCCTTACTTTTTTTATTAATTTTCTCAGGTGTGAATTCTTTGAAAGAAACCAGGTCAGTAGAAGTTATTAATTAGAAATAATTATAATAATGGTTACTTGGTTATTGAATATCCATTAGTTGTTGACGAAGTCTCGTTCTGGTGATGGAGATGGCTCGTAGATACATTCCGTCGTAAGTTGTTTTATCACTGCCATTTTTCACTTTATTCTTCCGATCACTCGCGTAGGCGTTTGTATATGTGTGAGTAATTGAAGTTCAGTGTTCAATCAGTGTTTCATCTTACTGTGTATGCTGCAAGTTCGTTTTAAAGTTAATATACATGTCTAGTTTCATTAGTCGCTGCTTCAACAAACGTTCCTATAATTTATTAGTTTGTTTAATGTTTCGTGTTCATTATGTTGTTGATACACAATATTAAGTTCAATTAATTTGTATATCGTTAAGTGATGCTGTCTGTTGGTGTAACGGTCTGATTGCTCACTTGGTGTAATTTTCACTAAGTCCGTTACTGCGCACACCGGTAAAGTTTCACTACCGCGATATGAATGTATTATTAAGTCTTTTAAGTTCCTTGTTACTTATCTAACTTCCGAATGATTTGAGTAAACAATGGAAAGTTTATGATATACCGTCTCTCGCACTTGAAGTTAAACTACTTGATATTTTAAATGTAAACTGTCTGAAAATTCTGACTGTAAAACTTTAGTATAACTATTCAAAATTTGAGTGTAGACTGTTTAAATAATTGAGTGTAGACTGTCTAAAAATTGAGTATCACTGCCTAAAAATTGAGTATCACTGACTAAAAATTGAGTATCACTGACTAAAAATTGAGTATCACTGCCTCTCCGTCTTCCTGGACAGCTGGTTTTATTAATTCGTCCCTACTCAAAATTTTGTCTCTGGCGCGCTTCACGCCTACTTCTTTCGAGATTGGTCAGTTTTTGATTTTCTCGGAAAATACTGTCCCACTATGTCAAAATTCTACGTCATAGTTCTTCCGATAGGTTCTTCGTTTCAGTTGCTATGGAAACATCCCTCACCATCAAATTTCTCGCTGGCTGAAGGCCTCTGATAGGTCCTTAGGTCTCCCTGCTTTCTGCTCTGACGATCATTGACCCGCTTCGAAGAAACTACGGCTATTAACCGCTTGTCTATCAGCCTATTGTCTGAGTAAACTCTGCGTTTCTATAGATTCCCATTATCTGTACTTACAGTCTCCCTGGCGTATTGTTCTATGCTCTAACCCCTTTTTTCTGGCTATTACTAATTTCGAACATCTGCTGGTCGTTGAAGTCACCCCAACTTTCCCTTCGTAAATTCTTGTCTGTCAATTAGACGATACCTCCAGCTGTGTAACATGACTTTAGTCTTTGTCAGCCTATCTTCCAGTATTGTTACTTAAAGTGCAGCGCATCCGTTTCATTGTAGTATGGAGTCTCACTCGTTTTTGTCGCTTATCGTCTACTGACGTAATATGGCCACATCTGCTACAATTCTCGGTACGGGTGTGAATGTCCTTACTTACTTTGTTACAGCAGCGGAGAGCAATAATTCTGGACGAAACTTTCCCTGTCATCTTACGCCACCAAATTCTATAGTTGGATTGAACTTAATGTGTTTCTATTGTCAAGTCAGCAACGCTTCACTGACACCTTCTCATTACTCCTTATTTATTGCTCCACCATAAGTCGTTGACACTTGCCTCGTGTGAACGTACTCTGCCGAGGTGAAAATTTGAAAATTGTAACGCAACATAGTTGAGGTTCCCCAACGTTACATAAAAGATTGAATGAAATATGGTCAAGGACCATACCCTGACTTAAGGTTGTTCAATAGGTCATGTGCTCGAGAAGTAATTCAAACCAGAAGGAGGCAATGACTAGTATTAAATGTATAAAAAAAAACCAGACTAAGGAATGATTGAATGTTATGAATTGTTTGTTTGGTACTGTGGCATGTTCAGGTCACAGAGTATTTTATATTGTATGTTGACTATACTAAAGATGAAATAATGTTATTTGATAATAATACTTCACCAATAATTATGTTTATGTTTATATTGGATTTGTATTTATATAACCCAGTATAGTTACCAATGTTAGGTACTGTACTAAGTTGTCAGTATTGTATAATGTTGAAAAATAATGTTGTTCTAGTTAATGTTTATAAACTGGATCAGGAGTGTGACCAGTGTTTTAAATCTAACAAGTAGTTCTGACAATTATGTCATAAATTAATAAAGGGTTCCAGAACCAGTTAATTAATATAAAAAAAACAACTAACCACCAGTAAATTAAAATTCATGTAATTAACTATGTAATCAATAATTAATTGTACAGTAGGTCAGGTAAAAAAGAAAATTAAGTTAAAAACCAAATAATGTTATAATGGTTGTAAATGAATCTATAGGCCTAAATTCCATATTAGTGAAAGGAAATTAATACCTTTTTAGTAAACCCAGTCCAACGAAACTCTAGTAAAACATTTACTGTTTAATAAGGAAGGTTGGGGAGAATTTTATGTGATTCAATATTAATCCAAGCATGGAGTATTTTATTGGAAAGGAGTAGTAATATTCTATAATGCCGGCTCAAGGATATATAGAAAACATGGTTGTTAAGGCAACTGATTTTTAATAAGTTGTTGATTTTGAATAGATGGTACTGATTGTTAAAAGCTATTAGATTGAAATGAACCGATATAAAAGTATATGAATAAATATAAAGGAAAGATATGTCCAAACTGATAAAGCCTTTTTGTAAAACAATTATATTTGAACGATAATGAATCGTACAAATTAAATAAAACTCTAAATTATCAATGAGTAAAATAAAAAAGAATTGAAAGCTTCTCACCTCAGTCACTAAATATTTCCGCTGAATTTGGTATCAAACCAATTCATGCTATAAATTGAAGACCAGTAAAGAGTTAAAGCCTGAATTAACGGAAATATTTGGAAATACAGAAGATTCGGTTGACGAAATAACCTTCATTGACAGCGTAAGCTGAGATCCTAATTCCAGTTTGTTGGGACCAAGAATTGTGAAGACGCAAAAGAAGAATCGAAGCACAAGAGTTCCTGTGGGATTACCATCATCCATTCATTGAAAACCAGAGCAGTTTTACTGGGTGAAGACGATATAAACTGGATTTTGACCGCTGTTGACAAACATTCACCGCCTAATGAAGCTTTCGCCGTTTGGGTAAAAAACAAATTATTTTCATATCATTGTATTTTAAGTAAATAATTTTATTCTTTTTGTAAATTGAACAACCTTAATTATGCGTTTTACCTGGCCTTACTAATGGTTCAAAGAACTACACGAACCCTGGTATAAGAATTATTTGTCATTATTTTCAAAGTATATATGTTTTTTTTTAGAGTTCGAATAATTAAGAATCGATATATGTTGGGATAGTCGATTGGATCGTCTTATTGTTTGTCTGAGACAACGTAACTTGTTAAATACCAGAGAAAAATAAATAAAGTACATTTGTTGTATGAGATAACGTTTTAATAATTGCAGAGAAAATACTATATGTAATTGGCGTAATAATTTATTAACAGATTGATACAAACACTCAGAATAACTAACCTATAAGTACACTTATTTCTAGTAATAGCGCTCCAAGTTTACAGCTGGTGGGACGGGAGATTGCTGAACTAACGGGTTTTGTCATACTAAATTTGAATGAAATTTTTATCGTTGAGGGACTAGGGTTGAGACAAAAACCACTTACATTCAGTAAATACTCCATATATATTGCTCATATTAAACAACCACTGAGAACTAAATTAAGTCTACAGAATAATACCATTATAAATTCAGGAATATAATTCTAAGTTTGGGGACTTAATAATCTGTGTTCTGAGGGTTTCACTGGTCACAACCGCAAGGTATATTAGTTAATAACATATTAATTAAACCAGGTAACAGCATTTTAATTGTTACGAATCACCACCTACAACGTACTACTTGGCGTTTGTTACACCGGAGTATCTTATAACTAATTACACTCATAGACAAGATTTCTTTATAATTTGACGTCTCCAGCTGATATCATACATTATAACATACGTCCTCACATAATTAACAAGCAGTTCGTTACTAAATTGATTACAACAGTGGGGTTTTCAAACGTCCTCATAGATGATCTTTATTTCTCTTTTTACAAATTGACGCTCGCAACGTGGGGCATCATCGTCTCATCTTAACACCTAATTATTTCTCTCTTTTTACAAATTGGCGCTCAACGAGTGGGCTTTAGTTAAGTAAAAAATCATATTATTTGTTACTTAACTTGAGCAGGCAACCATTAGAGGCACAGGAATGCTTAATACCAGAGGCAGATCGAAGAAAAGGGCAGAAGAGAAGGAGAAGGAAGAAGGTGGACAGGAACAAGAAATAGAATTAATCACGGACAGTGAAATGGATCAACAGACAGGTGATACAGAAGAAACTGAAATAGTTATGGATACGGAAACGGAAATAGTGGAAGAAGATGCCCAAGGGGATCAACCAAATAAATCTGCCCGAAAGGAAGACATGAATATGCAGGAGATGTTGAGGATTATAATGGAAAGCAATAAACAAGTAAATGAGGAAAATAAGGAGAACTTTAGACAAATCAAAGAAGATTCCAGGAAACAGAAGGAAGAATTAAATAAAAAATTTGAAGAAAGGTCAGAAAAGCTGGAAAATAAAATAGACAGTATTAAGGAAAGTACTAGTGAACTTTTAAGGCAAACCATAAATGAAAATAATGAACGATTGAAGGCCGATTTTAGACAAATCAATGAAAAGATAGACAGTATAAATGAAAATTCAGAAAAGCTGGAAAATAAAATAGACAGTATTAATGAAAACTCAAGAAAACAAAACGAAATTTTGAGCGAAAATTTAATCAAGCAAATGAATGAAAAGTTTGACAAGAATGACGAGAATCTGAGACAGATTCAAGACGATAACAAACTAATGAACGAAAAACTTGAGGAAAACAATAAACGAATGAAAGCAGATCTTGAGAAAATCAATGAGGATAATCTAATACGAATCGATGAGAGAATTGAGCATTCTAACAAGGAAATAAGGGAAAATGTTGATAAACAGAATGAAGTATTAAGACAAGCTATCAATAAGAAAATTGAGGACGCTAGTGAGGCAATCAGCCAGAAGGTAGTTAAGAACGACGGCGAGAGAAAACAGGAGATAGCGGAAACAAATAGAAAACTGAAAGCGACCGATGAAGCTATTACACGAAATAGAGCTGAACTAGAGGTCAAGCTAGGCCATATAGAAGAAGAAAACCGAATTCAAGTGGAATCAATACGAACAGATTGCGGAAACCAGCATCGAAATTTAGATACGATCATGAATGAAGTACAGGAGCAAGGACAACGTAACCAGGATAGAATCGAGAACCTACAACGGTCAGTTGACAACCGATCGATCACTGTCCCATATACACAACATATAGACGACCGGGAGACCATCAACTTTAAATCATACAGGAGAAATCCAATGGAATTCTTGGAACGGGTCGGCGAACAAATCATGAGAACTGGTGAAAACAGGTGGCCAATAATTCGTCGTTATTTAGACGAACATTTTAAAGAAACTTATGATAACTGGTGGACAGCCACCAGGCACGAGATACGAAACTACGAAGAATTTAAAATAGCTTTTAAAGCTAGGTACTGGTCAGACGCCACCCAGAACGTAGTGAGGGAGAGCATCAGTTATGGAAGATATAACGCCAGCAGGGGAACAACACTTACCGCCTACTTCCTGGGAAAAGTATGTTTGGCAAGACATCTTGAACCAAAAATCCCAGAGGAAATTCTCGTCACCAGGTTAGCATACCACTATGATAACGGTATATCAATAGCACGATCGGGTGGACAAATAAAAACTATACAGGCCATGTCAACGCTATTGGAAGAGCACGAGCGTGAAGTACATTATCGAAGGAGTCGTCAGAGAAACGACCAGTACGGGAACAGGGATTTCCCAGACTATAACAATAGAAACAATAACCATAACAGTCATGAGGCGAATAACCGGACGAACTATAATGGCAGGCCTGGTAATTATGGTAATGAGGCGTACCAACGGCAAAATAACAACAACAGCCCAAGGAACAACGGAAACAATTACGGGAATAGACAGAGTATTCCGAACAACCAATATAACCGGTCGTATAACCCAAATTACCAGAATCGGAACATGAACACCCGAAATTATGATAACAGTAACCGTAACCCGAATAACCAAAACCAAAACTACAGAAGAGTTAATTATGTGGGGGCGTATGACAATTATAACGAGAGGACATACTACCAAGGACGTCGAAGTTTTGATAGGGACACCGATTGGAACCAGTACAGTAATAACGATAGAAGGGAGACTAGAACTAATAGGGGCAGAAGTCGGAGTCAGGAGGACTACCGCCGGATTAATTACGAAGAAGACCGCCAACGGCCGGAACCAAGGTCAACAGAAAATGAAATAAGTCAAACGAAACAAACCGGCAGAGGAGACGAAGAATCCGAGCCGATTTTAAACATCACACGGCAGTGAAAACACCAGCAGGACCCTCACTGAACCACTCTATCGGGTTTAACGACATAAGGAACCACAGTAAAAATAATAAATGTATCACAATTATTTGTAGTAACTACTTGAAAAATTTAAGGGACGAGTTGTTGGAAGAAGAAGACGGAAATCCAAGAAAGAATAGTAACGAAATAATTTACATAACGGCAGAGATCAACAGTGTACAAACCAAAATTATGATAGACACTGGGGCTAACGTGTCGCTAATCGACGCAATAGAACTAAACAAAATACTTGAAGAAGGGAAGAAGCATATACTTACGTTACCAATAAGCAACATTGTACTGATAGGGGCAACGGGACGCCAAAATAGAACGGTCCGGAAACAAGCAAGGTTGGAGTTAACGAGTAACAATAAAACAATCCCAATGACTTTTCTAGTAGCCAGTGGCTTACCATTTAACATGTTAATCGGTTGTGACATGCTGAAACAATACTCAGCTATCATTGACATGAACAGGTCAAAATTATCGTTAAAAAGCAATCAAACAGAATGGACGGCTGACTTAGTTAACAGCGACAGTACGACACCAACCCGAGTAACATATCATATACAAAGAAATTTAGATCAACAGGAACAATCACCAAGTAATAATATCTTTTACGAGTTGGACGATGAGCAACTGTGGCATGACAAAATTAATGAGATCCGTAAATTTGAATGCGGAATAACTAACATGCAAAGGGAACAGTTAGTTGAAGTGTACAATAGATATCGCCATGTATTTTCAAATATACCTGGCAAGGTAAGAGATTACCAATGCAAAATAGAGTTTCGAGAGCCTGTAAATTTCAACAAAAAATCATACCCAGTCGCTTACTCACTGAAGGAAGCTGTGAGGGCAGAAATTGATAGATTAATAGACGAGGACATCATTGAACCCAGTTATTCACCGTATACCAGCCCTATCCTCGCTGTCCCGAAGAAAGGTGGCCAAGTAAGAATTTGCTTAGATGCAAGGGAAATCAATAAAGTAATATTGAATGACCGAACATCCCCGGGGGAAATCGAGGAAATACTTAAAAAGTTTCATGGAATCAAATACATCAGCACGTGGGATACCGTCTGTGGATACTGGCAAGTCGAACTCCATCCAGAGAGCCGCAAATACATGGCATTCATTTTCGAAGGCCGAAATTACTAGTTTAAACGGTTGCCATTCGGACTGGTTAATTCAGTAGCCGTGTTTGTAAAAATCATGGACCAAATCCTCGGACAGGAAACACTCCAATATACAACAGTCTATGTGGATGATATTCTGATAACTTCGACCAATTGGAATGACCATTGCCAACGAGTAGAGCAAGTGCTAAAAAGGCTGTCGGAGAACCATATTACATTAAAACTGGAGAAATCAAAATTGATAGCGAACGAAGTGAAATTTTTAGGATTTAAGTTGTCGGAGCAGGGGATCACCCCATCCCAAGAAAAAATTGAGTCAATTCAAAAATTCCCAAAACCAAGGAACAGGAAGCAACTCCAATCATTCCTCGGCATATGTAATTATTACCGTAAATTTCAAGAACATTATTCGGAAATAACATCAAGATTTGTACGCCAATTATCATCCAAGGACAAGTGGACGTGGGGAGAAGAGCAAGATGCCACGCTTGAACTAATTAAAACTAAATTTTTGGAGTCAGTAATGTTACACCACCCCAATTTCAATAAACAATTTTTTATGAATTGTGACGCCAGTGATGTCAGTTTGGGATCTGTTCTTTATCAGGAGGATGATGAAGGGAACCATCAAGTGATCAGATTCGCTAGTCGAGTCCTGAATAGTTGTGAAAAAAACTATAATGTAACGGAGAAAGAGCTTTTGAGTGTTGTATTTTCCTGTAACAAGTTCAGGACCTACATTTTAGGATACAAGACGACCGTCAGAACTGATCACAAGTCAATTTCATTTCTAAAAAGTTGTAAGTTGAATCATGGAAGATTGACCAGGTGGAGCCTGACACTGCAAGAGTATAACCTAAATTGGGAATACATTCCTGGAAAAGGCAACATCATTGCAGATACATTATCACGGATCAATATCAGGGACCAGACGTTTGAGGGGGAAAAAGAAACCATAATTAAACTATACCATATCATCAGTAATAGATCTGATCTGACTAATATAATAACAGGCCTCGAACAACAGCAGAAACAGGACCCCAGATTGAAAAAAATTTTTGACAGGCTTGGAGAACAAGACGACCGCATAACACAATTTTACTGCGAACACCAACAAATACTATTCATTAAGACGCATTACAAACTTAACACCTGGAAAATTGTTATACCACAAAATATAGAAAAGGATCTCATAATGGATTACCATACCAGGTATGGCCACATGGGGGCATTGAAGGTAGTCAAAGCACTCCAAGAACACGTATACATCAGGGATGTTAACAGAAAGGTGCGAAACCAGATTAAACGTTGCCACATATGCCAGCTCGTAAAAGTTAACAATCACAGGAAGGAAGGCACAATGATGCCAATCACATCATCAAATAGATTAGAAAAAGTATTTGTCGATATTTGCGGCCCATTCCCGCGAAGTGGGTGGAGGCACCAGTATAAATATTTTATAATTCTATTCGACCATTATACCAGATTCACGAAACTATACCCGATCAACCGGGCGACGACGCAAAAGATATTAAACATTATATGTCAAAATTACATTAGTGAGGTAGGAGCTCCGAAATCCATTATTACTGACCACGGAACACAATTTAAGGGGAGCAAGTGGAAAGACACTCTACGGGAAAAGGGAATCAAGACGTATAAAAGATCTGTATACCACCCGAGCAGCAACCCGGCCGAACGAGTATTAAGGGAAGTAGGGAGGATCCTACGCACGTATTGCTTTAACCAACAGAGAAAATGGTCCGAGTATTTAACAGCTGCAGAAGATTTCATAAACTTATCACACCACCAATTTATCGAAATGACCCCCTATACAGCAATGTTCCAGAGACCACCACCCAGAGAGATAGCGGAATTAATACAATTCCCTAGCGGAGATGAATATAAATTTAACAGTGTAAAATTTTACGAGAATATACTAGAACGAACCGAGAGAACGAGAAGAAAATACCAGCAATTTCAACCAAAACCGGAGCGGTACTTAGTGGGAGACAAGATACTATTGAAGAATCGAGAATTGCCCAGTACAATGGAAGGCATTGCTAAGAAGTTGTTACTATTGTACACGGGACCGTATACTGTAAGTAAAGATAACGGAAATAATACCTATGAAATATTGGATCCCCATACACTAAAGAAGAAGGGTACATACAACCAGTCCTCAATTAAGCGATACTATGAAATGGTTGATGACAAAATAAACACAACAATGATAACTAGGACAGAAAAAATATGAAAAAAAATGTACATAAACTTAATACAGACAAGGTGATTTAATGAAAAACCCAAAATTCCAAAAGACGTAAGGACAACTTACTCAACTTATTTCGAACAATATAATTTAAAATGAAGAAACTAAAACCCAAAATTCTAAAGAAACTGTAAGAACAACTTACTCATAATTATTCAGAAACAGTATGATTTAAAATAAAGAGAATAAATAACCCAAAATTCCAAAAGACGTAAGGACAACTTACTCAACTTATTTCGAACAATATAATTTAAAATGAAGAAACTAAAACCCAAAATTCTAAAGAAACTGTAAGAACAACTTACTCAATAATTATTCAGAAACGATATAATTTAAAATGAAGAAACTAAAACCCAAAATTCCAAAGGATGTAAGAACAACTTACTCATAATTATTCAGAAACAGTATGATTTAAAATAAAGAGAATAAATACCCCAAAATTCAAAAAAAAAAAAAAAAAAAAATGAAGTAAGCCCAACTTACAAACAAGTATTTAAGAAAACAATTTATGAGCCAATGAAGATAAGAGAATGAAGAAGCCAAAATGGAACCCTCAAAAGGATCACAAGAAAAGAAAAAACAAATATTTAAGAATTATCCGAAAACAAAACCCAATTAATAAATGTCAATAAAATAGCCAAGTATTGGAGATGAGAAGTGTATAATAGAAGGAAGAATTAATATGAAGAAATAATATGATCTGAGTTAAAGTACAGTGAATAATCCCTAGAATATGATTATTATTTATTATTTTATTGAAGGTCACATGATGACTACCTTACGAGGTTTATTAATGAAGATTGACTGTAGAATATTCCAGCAATCATTTGACTGGGCAGAGATGATGTTCCTCTGATCCCAGAAAGTATGTAACGGACGACGGTAATTGGTTAGCCGATAGAGCACCACCGATTCGATTCCAGTTATAATGTTAGGGAGGTTTAGGAAAATTAAATATTAGAGGGAAAACTCACAAATAAATATAGAGAATTAAATAAAACCAGATCCAAAATGTATAATTAATGAAGAATGTCACAAGAATGATTATAGAAACAAGATTTAAACTTGGGAAATAATTGACTTTAAGAAGGAACGAAGAAATGATAATAAAATAACGGATAATTGTGAAATATAAAAGTACTATAAATAGGAAACCAATTGGCCAGATACAAATTAGAAGTTTATTTCTTGCTAAACTTTGTTTATACCCAAAATAAACTTATTTCGAAGGGGGGTGTTATGTAACGCAACATAGTTGAGGTTCCCCAACGTTACATAAAAGATTGAATGAAATATGGTCAAGGACCATACCCTGACTTAAGGTTGTTCAATAGGTCATGTGCTCGAGAAGTAACTCAAACCAGAAGGAGGCAATGACTAGTATTAAATGTATAAAAAAAAACCAGACTAAGGAATGATTGAATGTTATGAATTGTTTGTTTGGTACTGTGGCATGTTCAGGTCACAGAGTATTTTATATTGTATGTTGACTATACTAAAGATGAAATAATGTTATTTGATAATAATACTTCACCAATAATTATGTTTATGTTTATATTGGATTTGTATTTATATAACCCAGTATAGTTACCAATGTTAGGTACTGTACTAAGTTGTCAGTATTGTATAATGTTGAAAAATAATGTTGTTCTAGTTAATGTTTATAAACTGGATCAGGAGTGTGACCAGTGTTTTAAATCTAACAAGTAGTTCTGACAATTATGTCATAAATTAATAAAGGGTTCCAGAACCAGTTAATTAATATAAAAAAAAAACAACTAACCACCAGTAAATTAAAATTCATGTAATTAACTATGTAATCAATAATTAATTGTACAGTAGGTCAGGTAAAAAAGAAAATTAAGTTAAAAACCAAATAATGTTATAA
Organism: Magicicada septendecula; assembly: GCA_034769895.1. Lineage (NCBI taxonomy): Eukaryota > Metazoa > Arthropoda > Insecta > Hemiptera > Cicadidae > Magicicada > Magicicada septendecula. The sequence goes on from CM068368.1 coordinate 524,278,149, forward strand.
TGGTTGTAAATGAATCTATAGGCCTAAATTCCATATTAGTGAAAGGAAATTAATACCTTTTTAGTAAACCCAGTCCAACGAAACTCTAGTAAAACATTTACTGTTTAATAAGGAAGGTTAGGGGAGAATTTTATGTGATTCAATATTAATCCAAGCATGGAGTATTTTATTGGAAAGGAGTAGTAATATTCTATAATGCCGGCTCAAGGATATATAGAAAACATGGTTGTTAAGGCAACTGATTTTTAATAAGTTGTTGATTTTGAATAGATGGTACTGATTGTTAAAAGCTATTAGATTGAAATGAACCGATATAAAAGTATATGAATAAATATAAAGGAAAGATATGTCCAAACTGATAAAGCCTTTTTGTAAAACAATTATATTTGAACGATAATGAATCGTACAAATTAAATAAAACTCTAAATTATCAATGAGTAAAATAAAAAAGAATTGAAAGCTTCTCACCTCAGTCACTAAATATTTCCGCTGAATTTGGTATCAAACCAATTCATGCTATAAATTGAAGACCAGTAAAGAGTTAAAGCCTGAATTAACGGAAATATTTGGAAATACAGAAGATTCGGTTGACGAAATAACCTTCATTGACAGCGTAAGCTGAGATCCTAATTCCAGTTTGTTGGGACCAAGAATTGTGAAGACGCAAAAGAAGAATCGAAGCACAAGAGTTCCTGTGGGATTACCATCATCCATTCATTGAAAACCAGAGCAGTTTTACTGGGTGAAGACGATATAAACTGGATTTTGACCGCTGTTGACAAACATTCACCGCCTAATGAAGCTTTCGCCGTTTGGGTAAAAAACAAATTATTTTCATATCATTGTATTTTAAGTAAATAATTTTATTCTTTTTGTAAATTGAACAACCTTAATTATGCGTTTTACCTGGCCTTACTAATGGTTCAAAGAACTACACGAACCCTGGTATAAGAATTATTTGTCATTATTTTCAAAGTATATATGTTTTTTTTTAGAGTTCGAATAATTAAGAATCGATATATGTTGGGATAGTCGATTGGATCGTCTTATTGTTTGTCTGAGACAACGTAACTTGTTAAATACCAGAGAAAAATAAATAAAGTACATTTGTTGTATGAGATAACGTTTTAATAATTGCAGAGAAAATACTATATGTAATTGGCGTAATAATTTATTAACAGATTGATACAAACACTCAGAATAACTAACCTATAAGTACACTTATTTCTAGTAATAGCGCTCCAAGTTTACAGCTGGTGGGACGGGAGATTGCTGAACTAACGGGTTTTGTCATACTAAATTTGAATGAAATTTTTATCGTTGAGGGACTAGGGTTGAGACAAAAACCACTTACATTCAGTAAATACTCCATATATATTGCTCATATTAAACAACCACTGAGAACTAAATTAAGTCTACAGAATAATACCATTATAAATTCAGGAATATAATTCTAAGTTTGGGGACTTAATAATCTGTGTTCTGAGGGTTTCACTGGTCACAACCGCAAGGTATATTAGTTAATAACATATTAATTAAACCAGGTAACAGCATTTTAATTGTTACGAATCACCACCTACAACGTACTACTTGGCGTTTGTTACACCGGAGTATCTTATAACTAATTACACTCATAGACAAGACTTCTTTATAATTTGACGTCTCCAGCTGATATCATACATTATAACATACGTCCTCACATAATTAACAAGCAGTTCGTTACTAAATTGATTACAACAATGGGGTTTTCAAACGTCCTCATAGATGATCTTTATTTCTCTTTTTACAAATTGACGCTCGCAACGTGGGGCATCATCGTCTCATCTTAACACCTAATTATTTCTCTCTTTTTACAAAATTTTAAAATTTTCTGCTCGTTACAGTGTCCTCAATTTCGATTTGACGATGTAACCTCAGGGAACAACTCAAATCTAAATTCTGCGCCCTGTACGTCGCCTCGCCGCATCCATCTTCTTCAGGGGAAGGTATACACAATAACCTACTTTCAAAAGCTTATATTACCAGTGGTACACCCCCTTTTGGTTTTAATCGGTTCTCTGAATTTATTGCTAGCTATTTGGGATAGCTGAACGCATTTTACATTGTCGAATTTACATATAAATACCTTATCTTTATAATTATAAGACAAATCATAAATTCCATAAGCAATTAAATAATTTCATCAATTGAATAAAATTTTACCTTCTAAAATATCATACTCACAAGATATTATCAAACAGTTAAGCGGTTCAATGTAACCTTTACATGATATCAAAGAAAATCTCCTATACATATACACCTTTGTGCATTACTAATGATCTTACCAATAAAATCTTTTAAACTGTTATTTTAAAATTAGATTGTTAATTGACACAATCGCTACGTTAATTGTAATTATCTTAGTAAATTACATACACGTATTACATTTAGTTTCAATGATTTACCTACTTCATGATAGCATCATTTACAATCCTAGCCTACTAATTACATACACTCACATTAATAAAGTTCATTCACTATCTAGTTCGTTGAATATTATCACTTATCTGATTTTAAGTGTCCATTTTTTCTCACTTTGTCCTTTTAACTTATTACCATATAAATCAGATAATAGCAATTAAATGTCCTTTGCATTCACTGCAATATTCTTATACAATGTCACACTAAATGTTAATTTATCTTATTATCTAACATTTAATTAGTGCTTAATTGACTAAATACATTTTTATGTTATGTTTCAACAATTAAAGTACATAACTTTCTTGGATAAGCCAGCTTGAATGATATCACCGCGTCATTAACTCTAACGCAGTTGATTCATCAGCATCTGCTAGCTTCTTAAGACATCTTCTTCAATTTCTTCCTCTTCCTTCATCTTCAATTCTCTGATTCATAGTATTTTTTCAATTGTCTGGCATTAAATTTTCCACGGAGTTTCTTGTCATCATCGCAATCGACGAGTAGATAAGTAGCTTCTCCGAGAATTTGATGCACTTTATATGGTCCGCAGTACAGTTCGCAAAATTTTTCAATTCTTTTCTGGACCGCGTCCGATTGATGATATGTTCTGATTAACACCTTCTCACCAATGTTGAATCTTGTAATGGTCTTAGTCTCATTACATAATTTTGCTTGTTTTTCTCTCTTCTCCTTCATTTTGATAAATATTTGGTTATGATCTACCCCTTTAACTAGGAGTATATCCTTGTTGATCTATTTTTCCCACGCTCTGGGAGGTTTTTTTCCGAGCTGAGCTTCGTACGGTGTTACTTCTATCGTCTCGTGGTACGTTTCGTTAATACAACTCTCGACGATTGGTACGTAACGCGACCACTTTGTATGTTGATCACCAACAAAGATCCTAAATAAGTTCCCAAGCTGTCTGTTGATTCTTTCAGCCAGATTCGCACAAGGGTTCCTTATTGCGGTAAATCGTGGTTGGATATTTAGTTCAGTTAATCCATCTAACCATTTTTTAGATGAAAATTGCGTTCCGTTGTCTGTGATAATCACTCTAGGAGACCCCAGTTCTTCACAATACTGGTGTACTCTCCTCAGTGTAGCGACGGTCGTTGCCCTTCGAAGTGTGAAAAGTCGTACGTATTTGGTAAAGTTGTCAACCATAATAAATAGATACCTTACCCCGCCAGACGAAACAGGTAATGGTCCGTAATAATCCGCGCTCACAAGGTCACCCTTGCGTAACGGTATTATGGCTTTTGTTCCTCCGAACGAGTTTTTGTTGCCGGAATCCTTTTTTTTCTGACAAGTGTCGCAAGTCCGTACGTAATTTTTCACCCTCTTTAACATCCCGTCTATGGTAAAGTACTCCTGCAATAATTTGATACATCTCTTCGCACCGGGATGCCCATACATACGGTGTATTTCAGCAATTATTTCGCCAGACACACTGTTCGGTACGTATAGTTTCCACTCTCTCCTTCGTAATCTATACAATTTCTCATCGACGAATCTATAAAATTTATTTAATTTCTTATCTATACAATTTTCCCTAATCTTATCAATAATATACTTAAGTTTATGATCTTGAATTTGGTGCCTTCCAATATCCATTAGGATCTTGCTTACCTTCTTATCCATTTTGATTGTCAGGTGGTTAATTAAATATTCGGAAATATTGTCACTAATTACTTCTGGTGTGGCACCTTCTGGATTTCTGCTCAGAAGATCGGCAATAATATTGTCCTTACCTCTACAATGGACAATGTCGAATTTGTACTCCTGAATACTTAAGATCCAGCGTGTAATACGCGAGTTGTTTAAATGACATTTATTCATAAAAGTCAGTGCTTTATTATCAGTAATGATGGTTAACGGTTGTCCTAGTATGTATATACGGAACCGCTCAAGACATCTTACAATACACAAAAGCTCCTTCTCCGTAGTGTAATAATTTATTTCCGCACCCTTGAATGTCCTGCTGGTAAAAGCTATTACTCCAATTCTTCCTTCTTCGTCCAATTGATATAGTTGTCCGCCATATGCAAAGTTGCTGGCGTCACATTGCATATAATATCTCTGGTTTATTCGGGGAAACTTTAAGATGACTGTTTCTACGAATAATCTTTTAACCTGCTGAAAACATTCATTTAATTCCTGTGTCCAGGCAAATTTCTGTCCTTTCCGTAACAACTCAAGTAATGGTTTAGTAGTTTCAGCGTATTTGTCTGTAAAACGATTATAGAAATTTGTCAACCCCAGGAAACCTTTTAATTGTTTTTGGTTCCGAGGTGCAGGGAACTTCATAATGGCATCTATCTTCTCGTCCGTTGCTCGTATTCCTTGCGTTGTTAGTTGATAACCGAGGTACGCGATTTCTTGTCTGAAGAACTGCGACTTCTCCAAATTGATGGTTAAATTTGCCCTTCTTAAATTAGATAATAATAAGTCTAAATGTAACAAATGCGTTTCTAAATCTTCTGAATAACACAGGCAATCGTCGACATAAATAATGGTATTTTCTTTTACTTCTTCGTCCAGTACTGTGTCCAATCCCCTGGTCAGTGCAGCAGAACTGGTACTCAGGCCGAATGGTGTAACTGTAAAACGATAACACTTGCCGTCGTACATAAAAGCGGTGAAGTTCCGGCACTCCGGCTTCAGTGGTACTTGCCAGAAACTGCTAGTTAGATCTACGGTAGATAAGTATTTCATCTCGCCACATCTCGCCAAAATGTCGTTTATTGGAGGTGCACCCTCGTAGTCTGGGATAGTCACACTGTTCACCTTCCTCGCATCCAAACACAATCGTACGCTAGCGTCCTTCTTAATTACCGTAACCAGTGGGTTGATATATGCGCTGTTGCATCTCTCAATGACCCCATACCGTAACATTTTCCGAATCTCATCATCTACCTTCCCTTTATATGCTAATGGGACAGGCCATCCTCTCTGGAAGTACGGTGTCTGGTCGGTGACTCGGAACTCGTGAACATACCCTTCGATTCTTCCGGGGCATTCTCTGAATAAACTAGAATTCCTTACTAGAATCTCCCTTAACCTTTCCAACGTTCCTTTATCTCCGCATTCTATACTTTCTATCTTCTTGTTAATGTTTCTGATGATCTCTTCTTCTTCTTCTACGTCCACCACTTCTATATGCATCATAGGCACCGTGTACGTCGCTTCGTTATCCTCTCTTCTTAACTCGACGATTCTTCTTCCCATGTCAATGAGACACCCTGTTTCTTGAAGAAAATTGGTTCCTAATATGCATGGTTTTATCAAATCTGGTATTATGAGGAAAACACATTCATATTTAATTTCTTCAATATAGATATCACATAATATTTGTTTTCTGATTAGCTTTGATTTATTACCAACTGCGCTAACTATTAATGTGTTAGACATCGGTAATATTTCATAAGGTGTAATGTTATGTTTGTTTTGGTGAAACCACGACTCAGATAATCCGGCTATAACAGATCCAGTATCAAGTAACGCTTGTACACTAACATTATTATTGAACTTGATATTTATCTCTGGACACTTGATTATTCGTTGAGAAATTTCTTCATCATCATTACACAATAAATCGCTTCGTAAGTCCGGTAGGATAATATTCGTCTGGTAGTCATTTGTTTTGACGGCTATCTCCGTTAATGGGTGGAGGGATTTTTTTTTTCCTCTTCTTGTTGACGATTCCTTTTGGGTTGAGTGCCCGATGCACCAGCTGTCGTGTTTGTAAACTCTATTGTGTTGACAGCGCGCCGGTCTGCGTTACGGTGCTGATTATTTATGGCGGGTCTGTCACCCCACGTTTTCTTCTGTATACCGCCTCCTTTGTTCAGGCCGCTTTCACTTTCCTTATACGCATTTCTTCCCTCGTTTGCCGCCGCATAGTTCGATTCTCTATTAATTCTTGGTTGAATCTGTGTATACTCGATGATCAGAGATTCGAAGTTGGGTATCGTCACAATCCCTCTTGTGACCACTGCGAGCTGGATGTCACGCCCAAAGTGACGTGATATCTTACGTATCAACTGATAATCAGACAAAGTAGGTGTTAACTGCCTACTTTCCAACAAAATCCGTTCAATATATTGAATAGCAGTAACTGGTCCGCGCCAATCAAATCTGCCATACTCCAAATGGTCCCGGATACTGTCCTGTCGTTCCTGGCCCCAATATTTCAGAGAGAACGCTTCCTTGAATTCTTCGAAGTTTGATATTTGGTCACGTATCACTCGCCACCAAATTCCTGCGTCTAACTCCAGATGTCTGCCAATCCACTTGATATTGTCAGCGGGATAGTATAACTCTTGAACTTCGGACAATTCTTTGAGGAATTCCATAGGGAATCTGTCCGTGCCATTATATTTGAGATCATTGTGGTTAGGTCCGTTAATTCGATTTAACATTCCACAATCACCTTCCATCAATTGTCGCTGCAACCTTTCTTGGTTTTCTCTTACCTTATTTAAATGTCCTTTTAATTCTTCGATCCTAGTTGTCTTTTCTTTCGTAGTCTCGTCCAACTTTTGTTCTGTTGAACGTTGTCTACCGTCTACTTCTTCTAATTTTTGTATAATATTACTATTTGTTCCTTCTTGCTCCTGTTGTTTCTGCAGTATGGTATTGTGTATCTCGGCCTTAAGTTCTTCGTGCTTCTTATTGTAATCCTTAACGTGAACATCGAACTTGTGATTAATCTTTTTAACGGTCGTCTGGGTAGTGTGTACCACTGCCATCCATTCTTGACGATCATTATCTTGTTTTTCTTGTATTTCTACGTACTTCTTATCGGCTTCTTCTCTCAAGTCTCTCACGATATCATCTTGCTTTTTCTGTAATTCATCGACCTTTCTTTCCCAAGACTGCTGGCTTTCACGTATCTCTGACCTTATCTGCGTCAGCTGCTCCTCTGATTGTCGTTTCATCTCTTCCTTATGCTGGTCGAGCTTTTCATTTTGCTTTTCTAACTTTTCATTAATTAATTTAATACCTTCCTTTTGTTCTTCGTTCTGTTGACGGATAAACTCCATCAACATTTGTATAGTTCCATCTTCTAGTTTTGATGCCTGTCCTCGCGCCCTATCTTCTGGACTCTCTACCACATTACTTGGTTCGCTAGGTGTAGTATTGTCCTCTGTATTTACTGCGCCTAATTGGTTATTAATGTCAAATTCTACACTGTCTGAATTGCTCGCCATTTTAGCCCTACTACGCGTAATCATTCAAACTGACTTACACTAATAACACTTATCTTACTTCTACTTCTATGACACTACTTTTCTACTACTTCTACTGCCTGTTCTTTACCTAAGCTGTACGTGTTAACAATCTTTGTTAATACGTATCATGCCGTGCGGATGGGCGCCATTTACAACTGTCAATTGGGGATTATTTATTATGCTAACCGTGATTGAATTAATTAATGTGTAAATTTAATAATTTCTCAAATGTATCTAGCCCTTAAGTTGGACGTCATTTATAAATTTCATCAAATATGCGTATTGATAGCACAATAAATTAATTATTAAATATATAAAATTATCGATCTCTGACATGTATGTGTATAATTTAATCTTATTGATGATTCTAACTATCTATGCTCATCACCACATACGTGATATCATTTATTTAATTGAACATAAGAAACTCTTAAAATCTATTTGTATTCCTTCAAACTTTAGGTTAATATTTGGGTTGCATTGGTAATAATGAACGCATGTTTCTGATCAACTAAAATACTAGTTTAATTATCATTTATGACATATTATAATAGTACATAGGTTACGTCGCTGTACCTGAAATACATACATATTTTATAATAAACAAAGACATATCTTAATATATGCTGAAACAAAGAAAACATACGTACATATATAAATCAAATGATATTACAATTCAATATTCTACTTATTCAATGCGTTCATTAAATCCCAAATAAGCTTTTGTTTATACGTTCATTAACTACTTTATTCAGATTTATTCATTACTTTTTTTAATAATTTTCTCAGGTGTGAATTCTTTGAAAGAAACCAGGTCAGTAGAAGTTATTAATTAGAAATAATTATAATAATGGTTACTTGGTTATTGAATATCCATTAGTTGTTGACGAAGTCTCGTTCTGGTGATGGAGATGGCTCGTAGATACATTCCGTCGTAAGTTGTTTTATCACTGCCACTTTTCACTTTATTCTTCCGATCACTCGCGTAGGCGTTTGTATATGTGTGAGTAATTGAAGTTCAGTGTTCAATCAGTGTTTCATCTTACTGTGTATGCTGCAAGTTCGTTTTAAAGTTAATATACATGTCTAGTTTCATTAGTCGCTGCTTCAACAAACGTTCCTATAATTTATTAGTTTGTTTAATGTTTCGTGTTCATTATGTTGTTGATACACAATATTAAGTTCAATTAATTTGTATATCGTTAAGTGATGCTGTCTGTTGGTGTAACGGTCTGATTGCTCACTTGGTGTAATTTTCACTAAGTCCGTTACTGCGCACACCGGTAAAGTTTCACTACCGCGATATGAATGTATTATTAAGTCTTTTAAGTTCCTTGTTACTTATCTAACTTCCGAATGATCTGAGTAAACAATGGAAAGTTTATGATATACCGTCTCTCGCACTTGAAGTTAAACTACTTGATATTTTAAATGTAAACTGTCTGAAAATTCTGACTGTAAAACTTTAGTATAACTATTCAAAATTTGAGTGTAGACTGTTTAAATAATTGAGTGTAGACTGTCTAAAAATTGAGTATCACTGCCTAAAAATTGAGTATCACTGACTAAAAATTGAGTATCACTGACTAAAAATTGAGTATCACTGCCTCTCCGTCTTCCTGGACAGCTGGTTTTATTAATTCGTCCCTACTCAAAATTTTGTCTCTGGCGCGCTTCACGCCTACTTCTTTCGAGATTGGTCAGTTTTTGATTTTCTCGGAAAATACTGTCCCACTATGTCAAAATTCTACGTCATAGTTCTTCCGATAGGTTCTTCGTTTCAGTTGCTATGGAAATATCCCTCACCATCAAATTTCTCGCTGGCTGAAGGCCTCTGATAGGTCCTTAGGTCTCCCTGCTTTCTGCTCTGACGATCATTGACCCGCTTCGAAGAAACTACGGCTATTAACCGCTTGTCTATCAGCCTATTGTCTGAGTAAACGCTGCGTTTCTATAGATTCCCATTATCTGTACTTACAGTCTCCCTGGCGTATTGTTCTATGCTCTAACCCCTTTTTTCTGGCTATTACTAATTTCGAACATCTGCTGGTCGTTGAAGTCACCCCAACTTTCCCTTCGTAAATTCTTGTCTGTCAATTAGACGATACCTCCAGCTGTGTAACATGACTTTAGTCTTTGTCAGCCTATCTTCCAGTATTGTTACTTAAAGTGCAGCGCATCCGTTTCATTGTAGTATGGAGTCTCACTCGTTTTTGTCGCTTATCGTCTACTGACGTAATATGGCCACATCTGCTACAATTCTCGGTACGGGTGTGAATGTCCTTACTTACTTTGTTACAGCAGCGGAGAGCAATAATTCTGGACGAAACTTTCCCTGTCATCTTACGCCACCAAATTCTATAGTTGGATTGAACTTAATGTGTTTCTATTGTCAAGTCAGCAACGCTTCACTGACACCTTCTCATTACTCCTTATTTATTGCTCCACCATAAGTCGTTGACACTTGCCTCGTGTGAACGTACTCTGCCGAGGTGAAAATTTGAAAATTTTAAAATTTTCTGCTCGTTACACACTTGTTATTCTTAAGAGTTATACACACTTGTTATTTTTTACTTGTATTCATACTTGTGATTGGGCACAGATGTTATTCTGATTTAATGATGTTAAAGCAGCGCAGGAAGGAAAATAAATTGTTATCGTTCTGTTACAGCTGAGTTTTATTGCAAGTCCCGTCATACTGGACCCAGCATAATTTTTGCTTCTCTAGGCTCCTGCCTAGTTCTAGATAACTTGTAACCTCTCTTTGAAAACCAACAATCAAGGAGATAGAAATTTAAAAAGAAATAAAATATATACTAAGAGCATAGAGAGGTTACAAATGGTAGATCAGAGCGTGGTTCATTCTAGGCTTGAACCCTTGGGTCCTGGTGTGTGACGGGGCTTGCAGACTCGGAAATATTAATGCAATTATTGTAACTTAGTTGATATAGGCCCGTGTAGGCTAGTTATAAGTTGTTTAATTTGTGAGTCGGGTCGCACCACTGAGCCGGTAATGGTGTTTAAAAGTTTTTTTTTGATAGCTTGTACGGCCGGGGAGTCTTAAGCGTGGCCTGGAAGATGGAATGTTCATTAGGGTCGGTGTTTAACGTGGTACATTGACGGGATGCGGTATGGCCCGATCGGGAATCGGTACCGGAACCGACTTGTGTCCGGTTGATGTCAAAGTATTTTTAATTCCCGAATTAGGACTTGTAGTTGATGGTTAGTTGGTTGTTGTGAATTATGTGTTGGTACGACGTGTGTGTCGAGTGGCTGTTTGCTGTTATGTGTGTCTAGTATTGTTGTTGTCTCTTGTCTCCTTTCGTAGGGGTTTGCATGGTTCAGAATAGGCCAGGTTTCCGCAGCGCTAGAGAACCCGGGGGTCTACTCAAAGGAAGGACAGTACTTGAGTTTTTCCGATTCTTGTTAAAATGTTTTTGTAGGTTGTGTTTGTGTTAGGTGTTTAGTGGGAATTTGTTTTATGATTGTTTGTGTTGAATTGTGTAAGTCTGGCGGGGATATGCTACGAGAAATTGCCCCACCCTCTTACAGACGTTCTCCAGAAATTTCCGGTGGTGGATGGATTTGATGAGGACCATCTGTTGGTGTTCTTGGACCTGGTCCTGCAGGTGGCTGATTTCCCAGGGGTGTCCGATGGGGAGGTCTTGTACCTTATATACCCGTATTGCCGGAGTACGTTGGCTAATCTGGTCACCAAGGCTCTGCGTCGGGGTGACAGTGTTGATGCTTTCCATGGGGAGGTGTTGAACTTCTTCCTACCCATTCGACGATGTTTCAAGCTTGAGTTGGAAAGATTCTATCGCCCACAGGCCTACGGGGAGGCGTTAGGAGACTTCGTACGCGATATACGGAAAGCTGCCCGGGTGTTAAGATTGGGGTTGTCAGAGACGGAAGTTATACAAGCGATTCTGGAAGGACTGACTCCCCAGGAGAGATCTCGTTTGGCATTCGCGGACCGTCCACGTTGTTTTGCGGACCTTGAGCGACTGTGTGTGCTTTCAGGAACGGTCAAGGAGGTTGACGAGTCCCGGGGAAAAGAGGCTATCGATGTCCAATACTCCAGCGGTTCCTCAGGAAGATCCAAAAAGGACAAACATGGTGGTTGAAGGAGAACCCAAGAGACGCTTAGAAAGTCTGAATATTCTGGAAGTGATGGAGGCTACAAGGGGGTGGCAAGTGTGAAGACGGTAACAACAGCTACTGCACAGAAAACAAGGAAACATGAAATTAACAGGGGAAAAAGAAATTATGTTAGGGAACAGACAGCGGCAAGTAGGGAGCCTGTACCAAGGCGTTATCCCTATTCGGAGAAAAAGGAAACTTTAAAGGTCCCAGAGGAATTACAAGTGCCCAAGAGAGTAGTAGATGAAGAAAAGGAAGCAGAAGTGGAAGAGCGGTATGACTCCGTGGGAACAGTACAGGAGGATAAGAGCGCGTCAGTTAATACTGAATTACCGGACTCGGAGAGGACGTCAGGGTTGAATCCAGAGGCCGCAGAATTTGTTCCGGTATTTACATCTCGGTTCGTGACGGATCCAGATCCGGTGATATCGTCATCGTCTACGCAGGAATATGAGAAGTCATTTGAGAGTGTCGCTATACCATCGCCAGTAGAAATTAATTCAGTCATTGCACATGAGCCTGGACAGCTGGATTCCAGGGTGGAAGATGTTGAGGACGTTGTGGTTGCTGAGAGTGGTCAAGGAGTGGAATCGACAGAAGAGTCAGAAGAGCGGTCTGCAGATGCTGCGCAGGTGGGGAGTATAATTGTAGGTGTTAGGGAGACTGTAGAGTCTGAAGTTGCAGATGGACACAGGGATGTCCGGGCTGCAAGTGTTTCTGAGGTTGCGGATGGACAAGGGGATGTCCATGCCGCAAGTGTAGTGGAAGTAGATGAGGTAGAAGTTGAGGAGAAATTGGGTGGCAGCGTTGTAGAGTTTGGGAGTGAGAGTGAAGTAGGGTGTGAAGATGTGCAGACGCCTTCTGTAAGTAGTGTTGAGGATTCCGAGGAACGGGAGGAAGTTTCAGGTGGACCAGGTGAGCAACTAGAGGAGGACGAGGATGTGCAGTGTTCAGATGGTGGTAGTGGCGATGATGTTGATGATAAATGTGTTGGTGAAAATGAGATTAGAGAAGAGGTTAGTGAAGAAGTTTGTGAAGCGGCCGGCGATGGTGGTCATGAAGAAATTGGTGAGGAGCTGAGGGAAGATGCGGTTGAAGAGGGATCAGAGGAGCAACGGGAAGAGGCTGAGGGGGTGCAGTGTCAGGAAGTTGATTTGGATTATGTGGATGAAGAAGGGGAAGTTGTAGAAAAGGAAGAAATTGTAGCAGAGGAGTTAGACGATGAGCATAATCCAAAGCGGAGTGAAAGTAGTGAGGTAAGTTGCTTTGACTCTGATCCCGAAGAAACCAGTCAGTACAGCTCAACACGAGATAATTTCTTAGAGAGTGGTGTCCGAAAGGAGCGAATACCTAAAGTGCGGCATAGAAAGGTAAGAAGCAGAGGTTAACGGGTAGCGGGTAGATGTTCCCCACATTCCCAGTGGTGGTCATCTATTTCAGGGTTGCGCCCCTGCCCACGCGAGCCTTGGTTTCCTCCATTCTTCCTTATTTCCGGAGGTAGCCAGGTCCTTACCCTCAGTCCTAGCTATTGCCCTTTAATGATCCTTGCCCCATTTCATCTTCCCAATTTTCCTACCACTCCCCTTAGTAAAAAAAAAAAAAAAAAAAAAAAATCTATCAAACGGAGTTAGAGAGAGACTTAGCTTGTGGTCCTCGAGATCGTCAGTTTCCCCTGTGTTAAAGGTTAGATGGAGTGATGGTGTGCTGTTGCTGATTGTTAATAGTTGTTGAGGTTGATGTTGTTCATTATAGGGTCCGAGCCATGCCGCATTCTCCGGTTTTCCTGGTGTTATATTGTTGAGAGAGAAAGTCGTGTAGTAGGTGCCGTAGGAAAGTAAACCCCCCTCTAGTTATGTGGTATGCTAATGAGTAAATGATGGGATTAATGTTCGTGTGCCCTTGGTGCGGTCCTCTCTGTCTGGCCAAGCGGGGCCGTCTGCCCCTGGTGTAGGGAAGTGGGCCAGCCATATGGCAAGGTTGGAGATGCCTTGTGGGTGCATGTGGCTGGTCGGTCCGAGAGAGGGACGAGAGGTAGTACGGTCGCTCACATGCCAAGGTGGGAGATGCCTTGTTTGGTCCTAGGACGAGCATGTGAGTGGGACCGGTGGGAGTAATTGGTGGTCACCGGAGAGGGTGACGTGTTGGGGCGGTCCCGTGGGGTTGGCGTGGCGGAGAGGGTCGCATGGGGATGTCTGTTCTCCTGGGAGCAAGTCTGCCTGGCCGCCTTACCCACGATGTCCACCGGATTTTTCAGATGGGAGTACACTGCAGGGTACTTTCCCGAGTTTTGTGGGGCAACCGGGTTGCCCTTTCGGGGTGGGGGTGTACCGGTTCGATGCCGGCGGTTACAAAAAAATTCTAGAAAGTTTCCTTAATTGTAACATAACGTGAGCCGAGGCAGCAGGCGAACTTCGGTCCGCGGTATGAGGGGAGCGGCACGGTGTGCGTTGCGCGCGCAGCTCGGCTATGTGCAGTGAAAATTGTGTGCCGGCTTGTGCAGTCAACGCTTGGCCTCGCTCAGAGAGAATCGTCTCCGTCTCCGCTCTTTGTATTGTTCTACGCAGTTTGTATCTCTCTACATGATGGGCTAAAGAATAAACGACTCCCGGTAAGAATTTAATTATTTTTCATTAGTGGTTTGGATATTTAATAACAAGATATATGTTATCGTGTGAAGTACGTATTTATGTGTTTGCGACCTGACAAAGTTATGTAAGAGATACTCATTTTTTACTGTTGTACGCAACGCCCTTTATATAGCCATGCCTTATTATTTTCTGTGGTAATGCGAGAAGTTTCAAGAGTCATTCTCATAGTAAAAGTGCACTACATTAAAAAATTAATCACTAAAAAAACTTGGTGCGCAGTCAAGTAGTGAACTGTGTCTGTGCATGTAGTATACTGTCGCAGTCTTTGTTAATTAACTTCACAAATGGAGAATGAAGTGTGAGAGCTTCTATGTATGAAACTTAATTGAAGGTAAAACATTCTCAATGCTGTGAGTGACTTGCTGTTAAATTTTTTCTGGTTAAATAATGATTACTGCTCTCCACGTGGCCGGTTTAACCTGCAAATTTTTGTCGAAGCATGTTGACTGAGTACAGTTCACTTTCTATTAAGCCACAATTTAATAATTTCTGTTCAGGATGCAAATTACTTATTCCATGGCTGATTTTCAGACTCTTTAAGCTGGTTGTAAAAACTTTTATTAATGAATATTGTGCTTTTATTGAGAGTTAGCTGGCGGCCCGTTAAGAGGTTAATTACCTTAACTCGGGTGTACACTTTTATAGACAGTTCTCTAATTTACTTGAATTCTTAGGGTTCTCGCACTAAGCCGGTTTCCTGGTCTGCTGTTGGCTGAACATCTGCCCAAGCGGAGAACCATGCCAAGATCGCCTGCGGAGAGGGAGACGGAGACGGAATTTCTATGTTGCACTCGCCAGCACGTATGAGGTGATATTTATGCTTATTTCTTTTTTTGGGGGGGCCGGGCCGGCAGTGTGCCCGTTAATTGAAAATTGCCTAGAAGCCATGGGACCACGTGTCCAGACTGTTTACCGGGAAATTGAGCTGTGATCATGACTCTGAACATTATTACTTAAATTTCATAAGCTTTTTTATAACTCTGTTACATAACGCTAAATGCAATGGCTGTAAGTGCGGGCTGCACTGGGGAGCGCGCTAGAGAGATTTTATCTTGTACCATTTTATTGTTGCATCTCATTTTCATTTTACCCCGTACAAAAATTTAATTATTGCTCGGTAGTTCTGTTCCGGCTGGAACAGCTGTGTATAATATTTAATTTGACTATGGGTTTCACATTAAGGGCTGGGGACTTTCCTGGGGGTTTTGTGGGACTTTTCTGGGGTTACAAATTGGACTTAGTTTTCTCTGACACGCTGGTACAACTTCAGACAGGTTGATTGCCTGTCAACTTTTGTCAACTACATGTGGGCGCGCTCCCACAGATGCCAGAGCACAACCACCTTATTGTATTCTATTCTTTTAATTGTTTATATGGTCATGTGAGGCTAATAGAAATAATTACTAATGTAATGGAAAGATTTTAGCTAATTTTGCCCCTTGCACAAGGGCTAAACTGATTGTTTTCTTAACTGGCCAACACATATGGGTTGACTTCCCATTTATAGCTTTTGCTGTGTTATTTTGACTATAAAACATGTATTCATCATTTTCTTTTTGAGTAAATTATGTATTGTCAAAATCTTCAGAAATTGTAATGCCTCAACAATTAATTTTGTTTACTAATGTATATAGAGATTGATTCTTTTTTTTGTAATTTTTTTGAAGTCAAATAACTGTTTAGAATTTTATAAACACCTTCTGAAAATAGAGGACGTAGTTGTCAGTTTCAATTAATGCTGTGAAAGGAACTTAAGGTTCACACACTCATCTTGGGTCATTGATCAATGGAATGCTAGATAAAGGGGTGGTCCGGTTGTTTGTGCCTCATGAATTATTATCATTCTTCCTGGGGGTTTTGGCCTTATGTTATTCTACTGAACAGGTTGCCGAAGGGCGTAAATTTTATCACCGCGGGGTCCTACAATTGTAGTTACTCTACCTGGCAGGTGGGTGCATTCCAGGGGCATGTGTGTTAAGATTAATGTAATTGTGAGTTCGTGTACCTTGTGTTCTGTGTGTGTTGTTATGTGTCTAGCTAGCCACGAGATGGAAGAGAGTTCTATAATTATATATGCATGTGTCCACTGATGTATATACACTTGTGATGTTTTATATTTATACACACTTGTCATTCTTAATATTTATAAACACTTGTTATTCTTAAGAGTTATACACACTTGTTATTTTTTACTTGTATTCATACTTGTGATTGGGCACAGATGTTATTCTGATTTAATGATGTTAAAGCAGCGCAGGAAGGAAAATAAATTGTTATCGTTCTGTTACAGCTGAGTTTTATTGCAAGTCCCGTCATACTGGACCCAACATAATTTTTGCTTCTCTAGGCTCCTGCCTAGTTCTAGATAACTTGTAACCTCTCTTTGAAAACCAACAATCAAGGAGATAGAAATTTAAAAAGAAATAAAATATATACTAAGAGCATAGAGAGGTTACAATGATTTGTCAAAAAGATTCGTTTTTTCAATATACAAGCTTGAATTACTATGACTGGAAATTAAACAACTATTATGTAATATACATTTTCACGAAGTTCACAGCCAGCAAATAGTGGCCAGACTAGGTTGTATTTATACTGTACACAGTCGTGTGAAGTATTAAGATAGTCTGAGTATGTACAGCTAGTGTGATTTCTTTAAACTTGTGAGAAACTCGCCTGTTTATATTTTGTCAGGTCAAGGATTCATGGAGTCAACAAAGACCGAACGTGCGTGTGCGTGTGCGTGTCGGAACAAGCACTAGTCTAGTCAATCAGTCTGTAGTAATAGTAGCTGTCGTGATAGTGATATAAATCACTCGTTTAAGTACCGCCGCCGGACACAAGAGGGCGGCTTACTGCGCAGAATCTACTCGGCCTTGAAACTGTATATTTTATTGTTATTATTATTACTAGCCAACGAGACTTTAAGCTTGCTTTACAGTTAGAAGCCCGCCGTGTTTCTGGTTTTACACGCTCACTATATGACACATTCATCGTACTGAGAATATAGTTCGCACTGTGCTTACGAGGACACGCTTTGTGCACTCGTGTCACATATTACCGTTATGAAGTGTCCACAAGTTCCATGGGCACTCGGTTTTACTCAATACAAAGTTCCTACGCAATACAGAAAAATATCGTTTATATTACAGTTACGGTAGGCTATTTACTTTTCCGTATATTAAATTTATATTAAATAGAAAGCATAAAAGTGTTTTTTATGTTCTTTTAAACAGAAAATCGTAAAAAGATCACGGATGGTAAAAGTTACAAGGCTAATGTTCTATGTCAATATAAAGCCCTGCACTTATGATTACTTAAAATGACATTGGTTTATGAAGGGGAATACACAATAGCCTTGTACCTTCTGCATCGATTTCGTTTATTCTGCTTAAATAATGGAGGTAATACGCATACTGTTTTCGACTTCAAATGTTCACCGACGTAAAAAGACAATATCATGAAAGCAGTAAACAACGTTTTGTACATTATAGATTTTTCTTACTTTCCTACTAGAAATAGTTTCTAATAAGTTGCACAATTTGTTAAAAATATAGTAACAAACAAATTGCCTTAATTAATATTAATGGGTGCTAATCTCTTGTAAATTCAACTAGTAAGCTAGTAGTCCAACGGTCCCAGAAATTCCGCAAAACGCTGGCTTTTACACTTTAGCAAACCTTAATTTTTTCTTATCATAGAACCTTAATTAAACTTTGACTGAAATCTGACCGTTTTGAAAAAACTGTTTTTTGTATGTAGTCTCTCCTGCCTCAGGGGAAATTTAAGTGCATGAAAAAGTGATGATTCATTGCTGTTCAAATGGTGTACTTACGGTGCACATATTATATGCAAATACATCATCACAGCTGGAAGACAGACAACTAACTAATTTCCACTACGATTACTCAACCTGATACGCACTTTTATCATAACGTGCATCCTGTAACCTTCTTCAGCCATTTTCCCATATTCTTCATACATTTTTGCCATTGAGATAAGATATGGCAAAATCGAGGGGCCAACAGAAAATTAGTCGTTTTTCAACGTTTGGTAATTTAACTACATGAAGATATGAATATATAACGCTGAGTGAATGCAGCACACAGTGAGTAATCAGCAGGATAATCCAATGTTTATACTTTCTCGACTTTACAAACAGTGCTCCATAACACTACTGATCTTTTTCGAAAACGTACGCAACACGTAATCTTGCTTACAAATATAAGACAACACGGGATCAGCGATGGCCAGTCTTAAGTCTTTGATATAAGAATGTGTTTTTAAAAGGCACTGTCTCTTTGCACTATAACGTTTATTTATGTGTTACAATTAATTATATTGTGTTAATTAAAAGATTATGTTCTCTTCAATCTAGTCTACGTTCTTGAGCGTCATTTGCAACGGTAATTAAAGTTACAAAGGTGTCTATTGATGTAAATTGTAATATTATAAAGTTTACTTAGGAGTGATGAGTACAAATTATATATTCGTGTTCAAGAAAACTAATTAAGTAATATTGTTGTATCATCCCTCAGGTTGTTATTTAAATAATGAAACACATACACATTTATCAGTCTAATTAATGCATTTATTAATATTACGTTACTTGTCATGCATATCAATTAGAAAGACATGTTTGAAATGGTATCCAAGTCACTTATATACAAAATTTGTATAATATTTACCTTATTCCGTCGTGTGACTTCGTTTTGCGTTTTGGTTTACTTTACGCGTTTCGAGACATATGTCCCGTCAACAGAAAATAAAATAAAAATTCACTCTTACGAGGTCGTTATACATTAAAATACAAATATTTGAAAACGATTACACACATGCCCGCTTTATTTGAGTGCGCACTCGAGTCGGAGCGATCGGACACTGATTATCAATAGCTACCGCGTAGACAGGTTTATTGCGGTATCGTAGAGCGGGTTTGATTTAATGGTCGTTTAGCACGAAGTCACGACTGTGTACGTCATTGTACGCCCTATATATCTCAAATTCTTCCAAGGCGTTCATGTAAGTGCCTTTATTACAAAAATGCATGGGTTTCAAGTTGGAAACAAAGCTTGTATATTTATGATTTTCGTCTATCAAGTGACGTGCATAGTTGGATTTTATGTTTGATGATGTTGTCTGACCCTTCAGATTGTGCTTAGGTGTATGTTCAATAAAACGTTTTTGGAAACCTCTTCCCGTCTGGCCGATATAGAAGCATTCACAATCGTCGCACGATAATTTGTACACCCCCGTTTTCTTTTCTAAAGGGATAGTTATTTTATTGCGGAGTGTGTTCAAAAGATTATTGTTAGTTTTAAATATTACGGTACTATTATTATTATTTAACACACTAGTTAAAATTTTTGGCATTATTTTGGTGTATGTCGTTGAAGTAAAAATGGTTTTAGTGTCTTTTCCTATGCGAGGTTTAGATAGCTTGTGCTTTTGTTCCTCCTAACTTTAATAAAAATCAAATCGCCCATGAAATCATTAGTGCCGAAACGGCGATAAAAGCAATCCCAGATCCAAATCTACAAAACGAGGCACGTTACTTAATAAGTAATAAGTTTAAGAAAGTTATGAAAGCGCGTACTTCACATGATCGTCTGCATCATATGTCAAATAAATACACAAACAGTTCCAAGGAATTCAAGATATTGAAACAGATAAAAACAAAGTTAATCGAGAATAATGCACTTATCACAAAAGCGGACAAAGGTAAAACCCTTGTTATCATGGACAGTGAATCGTATACAATGAAGGTTAACGACTTTATCTCAAATAACAATATAATAACTCTGAAGTCTGATCCTACACACATTTACGTTAAAAATTTAAACAAGGAAATTAATAAATGCGTAAATCTATTCAATGAACGTACACGTCGCTACCTAAAACCCTGCAATGCTAAAGCACCGATGTTTACAGGTCTCCCCAAAATTCATAAATGCAAAGTACCAATTAGACCCCTTGTTAATTTTACTACAGCACCAGGATTTCGTGCAGCCAAAAAACTTGTAAAAATCATTAGGGACAGTATAGATATAAAAAACAATCATACTATTGCAAATCTCACTGACTTTATAAATAAGGTTAAGAATGTTAAGTTACCCACTAATTATAAATTGGCCTCCTTTGACATTATCAACTTGTATACTAACATACCAGTTAGGGAAACGCTGCAGATTCTAACGAATAACTTGTTTGAAAGTAACAAATTAAATGCCCAAATGACAGAAGAGCTAATGAGCCTACTTGAAGTCATTTTGGGTCAAAATTATTTTACTTTCGATGACCAATTTTACAGTCAACGTGATGGCTTAGCAATGGGCTCGCCGCTGTCTGGTTTGCTTGCTGACATTTATTTGAATTTCTATGAAAACACATTTATGCTTTCTAACAACATTCACAAACATAACATCATATTTTATGCACGTTATGTTGATGACACATTTATAATATATAAAGGTACTCTACGACAGATCGAAAATTTTTAAAAACTTTATGAATAATATAAATGAGAACATTCAGTTCACTCTTGAGACTGAAACAAAAAATAAATTAAACTTTTTGGACTTAACAGTTACTAAACACTTTGATAAACTGAAATTCAATATATATAGGAACCAACCACCACCGATGTAACCATACCTGTCGACTCACATCACTCCTTTTCGCAAAAAATGGCAGCCATTAATTACTTTATACACATATTAACAGTACCTCTTGACGACAAGGATTTTAATGATGAACTAAACACAATAAAATATATAGCTCAAGCCAATGGCTACAATAGTTCCTTGATTGACAACCTCCTTAGGAAACAAAAGCACAAGCTATCTAAACCTCGCATAGGAAAAGACACTAAAACCATTTTTATTTCAACGACATACACCAAAATAATGCCAAAAATTTTAACTAGTGTGTTAAATAATAATAATAGTACCGTAATATTTAAAACTAACAATAATCTTTTGAACACACTCCGCAATAAAATAACTATCCCTTTAGAAAAGAAAACGGGGGTGTACAAATTATCGTGCGACGATTGTGAATGCTTCTATATCGGCCAGACGGGAAGAGGTTTCCAAAAACGTTTTATTGAACATACACCTAAGCACAATCTGAAGGGTCAGACAACATCATCAAACATAAAATCCAACTATGCAAGTCACTTGATAGACGAAAATCATAAATATACAAGCTTTGTTTCCAACTTGAAACCCATGCATTTTTGTACTAAAGGCACTTACATGAATGCCTTGGAAGAATTTGAGATATATAGGGCGTACAATGACGTACACAGTCGTGACTTCGTGCTAAACGACCATTAAATCAAACCCGCTCTACGATACCGCAATAAACCTGTCTACGCGGTAGCTATTGATAATCAGTGTCCAATCGTTCCGACTCGAGTGCGCACTCAAGTAAAGCGGGCATGTGTGTAATCGTTTTCAAATATTTGTATTTTAATGTATAACGACCTCGTAAGAGTGAATTTTTATTTTATTTTCTGATGACGGGACATATGTCTCGAAACGCTTAAAGTAAACCAAAACGCAAAACGAAGTCACACGACGGAATAAGGTAAATATTATACAGATATCAATTATCTTGACTTTTAATATATTATGATCATTCATTACAGTATTTTAAAATATGATTTCTCTCAATAGACATTTATTCTAAGATCTCTATATCTCAAGGTTCAATTTAATTTATCTAAGCATGAATAACACTTATCTCTAGTTAACACATAAATCATATTAACACATATTTTATTTCTAAATGGATTCATCTTTAAGATATGAATTCTTTCTTAATTGAAATGTTGTAACCATACTACTCCACGTTTTAATGTTACTTCATGCGTAATTTCTTTAGTAGTACATGTTTTATTTGTAGGTTCTTTTAGTAGGACAGACAGGTGTTTTAGCAAAATATTAACTAATACATAAAAGTTACTGTTGGTACGATTATCCCAATCTACGGCGCGTGGATCTGCGATGATCTCATCTCCCGCTCCTTAGATCTGCGTTGTACGTGATGTCCGCTTCTCACTCCTTTGCATGAATTCTCACCTTGCTGAATCATCGTGGTTTACTCTCGTAGTGAATAGTGGCTTAACACTTTTTATCACTCCACTTTAATTAATACTATTCGGCATCTTCTGACATTACATTAGTACAAGTACCGTTCACTAGTTATAGCGTTTATTCTCGTTACGTGAGTTATAGTTTGCACATGACTGATTCCGAACACATGCTCCGATCCTAATGGTTTTTACAAGTTATAAATGAATAAAACCTTAGTTCTCACTCTTTCAATATTAACTGTATTACACACATTGTTTGTTAATTTTGATTCTACGAAAATATAGCATAAGTTTATAAATCTTCACAACTATTTACACATGTTAACCCTACGTAAGTCTTAAGTCAACTCGCTGAACTTTCACCACCGACTACTTCCGAATTTAAGTAAAGACCCTTAAATGTTTAAGTCAACACTCTGCGAAAATTATAACGGACTCCATCGATACGTTACTACCGACTCTCCGAAAATTTAGTAATAGACTCTTTTGATCGCGCTTTCAGCTTATTTTATAGTCAACACCCAGGATGCCCCACTAAGTCTCTTTTCGTCCCACTGCTGCGTTTCCATTGGTTCTTCTCTGTTTCTTCTACGAAATTTCCCTCCTAGTTTTCTTACGTGTTACCCTGCTACGTTTCCATTGGTTTTACGTTCCTGTTTTCTAAGAACTTCACTCCAGGAAACCCGCCTATGTTGAAATCTGATTTCTGATAGGTACTGATTTCTTTCTGAAATCTGATTTCTTACCCTACTCTATTTCTTGGTTTCTGGTTAAACCCCTCCTGCTACGTTAAGTCTGATTTCACACTTGTAAATCTTCCTGTCAATTTTTCTATGTCCCATTTAGACAGAATCACCCTTAACTGCCTTCCTAACGCACAGCTGCACTGGTTAATGAGTTCACTCAACTTTACTTTAGTTTCCTCAGTATTTACTGGTAACCCTCTCGCTGACTTTTTCTATACCCCTTTAGCGAGAAATATCCCTTAATTGTCTCTTAGTGTCCAGCTGTACAGTTTATTAACCTTTGCTATGTTTTCTCGGTACTTCATTCAGTCACCCCTTACTGTTGTTTTTCTACGCCTATGCCAGAACAACCCTTAGTTCGCTAAGCTTGCATCTGTCTTGTTAATCGGTTCAATCACCTTCGTCGTATACTTCTGGGTATGTCCCCTTTCATACTTATATCTGGTAGTTTTCCATTCCTTTCAGTAAAAACACTTCCAGCTGCATCGTTGATGAGTTTATTCAACTTTGCTGTTGCATTCTTGGTATCTCGTTCAGCCACCCTTACTGTATCTTTCTCAGTATTACACTCGTGATTCTCCTTCTGGCGTTTTTCTATGCGTTCGCTAGAACAAATCCTAATTTCTTCAAGTAACCATCTGCTGCGTTGGATTTATGATATGTCCATAAACATGCCTGTCGTCGTAAAAGGATTTCACACTTCTTTGTGTTAACTTCCTCTCGTAATTTCCCTTCATATATCAATGTCAATTCAACAGCTGCCACCTGCTTCTTCTCTTTTTTTTTCTTTTGCGTTTTGGCGTTACAGCACCAATCAGATTTCACCAACCATCGGTAAAATGACATTATCATTTTGAATCCGCATTGACACGGCAATGTCACAAATTGTGTTCGTCAACAGCAGCCTATCACCTTCAATTAAGTTAACCGGTTGTCGTATACTCGTAAAATTGAATACTCTAATGTAAAAAGTTTAAATAATCTATAATCACCTCCTACAACTGTGTTAGTCTTCTTGTACACAGGACGTAGTGCATAAGCCTAAGTCAGTTCACTTATTTGCAATTTAAAAAATCGAATTCTCGTGTGCATAAGTAGTAAATACGCTTAGCCTTATTTTATTGATTTTTATTTTACGGGTTAATAAAGAAATATTAATAACTGGTATTGTTTCTTAACTATAACACAAAATCCGTATAATAAATTGGGAAGGACCTTTTGCCTCATAGTAACGAATATATCTGAGTAGCGTACCTTTTCAGTACGATATTGAGTTTGTTGTTGTTCAGAAGTTCCTTTGTATTTTAATACGAACATTTTATTTTCATAAAAGTGTTATTAAAGTTTGTGAGTGTAAATTTCTCTGGCGTTGAACAAATGTTTTCACTGTTGCAAGGCAACGATCTGTGCGATAGTCTTAACAATTCTTAATTATTCACTTGCGTAGAGTTATCAATATGACTCGCAGCACCCACAATATAGTTACAATTTATAAGAATTGTCTTTCTATACAAATGTTTATGCATGAGTAGATAGTAGCATAAGGCATTAAAGTGTCAGGCCTGCATCAAGTTAGTAAACGTTTGCCCACTGACTTGCTATAGAAGTTATAACTTATTAAAAATTATTTTTTAAATTTTATTTTAATTTTAATTTTTTATTTTTTTAACATTTAATTAAAAATACACTGAATTATTTTATAGGCCTATATCTTTCTCATAACAAATTTTCACTATTCAGAAAGTGTAAACTCTCTGTTTAAAATATTAGTGTCTTGAACTTTACAGACTGAATTGTGCGGTTTGTTATTTATATAACATGTTATACAAACTCCTTATTTACATATAATTTCACCAACTGAGGTACCCAAAGGTTTCTCTAGAAGCAGACAAATCTTTTGTGAAACACGACTTATTTTAAACTAACACGATGAAAATTATACGTAATATTTCACAAGTAAATGGTAATGTCTACAATGCGTTGTAAATATTCTACAGTCCTAGTTGTCACCTGCAGGACGGTGTAAATTATTTGATGGCGAAAAAAGCTTCAAATAAGCCAACGGTTGCATGGATGGGCTGATTTAGATAATTACTGTAACCATACAATAGCCGTGATGAGCCTAGAGAGGAACTTTTGTTGGCAGTGAAATATTTGAGAGATAATTTAAATTATGAAAAAAGTATGTTTGTTAACTATAAAACATTTATATTCATTTCAAATATGTGAAAAAGACAAAGTTCCTATTTCAGATTTGTTCTTTTAAAAAGTTGTACTTCTTTTTTGACGAGTGATGTTTCAAATCTAAGTGTCTAGTCTTCCAAGTTGAGGGCTGCGACAAGACTGGTAACTCTGCTATGAAAACGTCTTAAGCGCTATGGAAACCTCGGCTACAAAGGCTGGAAAAAGTAATCACAATTTTCAGTCAAATTATTTTCCCGACTGTTGGGTTTCGCAGCAATAGTAATCACAATTGAAACAATGAATTTCGTATATTAAGAACGTGGAAATCGAAAAGAATTTTATTCATATTTTTAAACAGTATTCCAGTCTAATTAACTGCAATATAAACAGAGTCAAAGTTTCAGACGAGAGGAGTCTGACACCTTCCTGCCTTCGGCTACGAATCGCGCAGGTTGAAGACGATTACTACATCTACATTACCTATCGTGACTTATAGACAACGATACGTCAGTATAGTCTGAGGTCATTGACTCAACTCTGCACGTATGTTCTTCAAATTATGAATAAATCATTGCGGGGGAGAACAATAATAAGATTATTTATTGTCTGGCAGTTTGTCCAGACGTCTTTACTGAAGCAACAAACAAACAGACAAGTGGCCGGGAGTGACGCGCGAGTTTGCGCCATTAACAAATGAGAGGCAATGACACTGTGTGCGTGGGGTGACGGCGACCATTTGAATGAAGTGAATAATGCGTAACTCATCCACTGTTGTGTAACTACCGCCATATACAGAACGCAGTTACACTTCTGTCTGACACACATTTATTTATTTTTAACAGCATTAATCACAAATATTTACAGTGACTTCCCGTGTCCGGTTTTTAATGTTTCAATGTACAAATAATATTTAAAGAAAACAAGAAACAAGATTAAAATTCACTCCAACTTATTCAACAATTTTACTTCAAAAATGAATAGCCCTTCATGCTGTTCATAATTCTCAATAACAACGAACTAATCGTTAAAAGTAGGCCTACCTCGATCACAGTGATTAACGATAAAGTCTGAAATTCATTTCATAGCGCTGTTCACTCAAAACTGTCGCAATTCGTATTACTTGGCTGTCAAATACAATTTGAGGCCGAAACGCTACGTTTATATGTACAGTCGGTCAAGGTCATTGTTGATATACAAACAATCTCTCTGTTCCCAAAATATACGTAGGCTACCGAAGGTGACACGAATATGCTATATTAACCTCGTGACGCAGCAAATTGTTCTTGATGTTACTATTTGGTTTTGGGAAGGCATTTCCTTTTAATGAAGTCCGTTTTCTTTACTTCGCTGCTTTAGTTA
This sequence comes from Magicicada septendecula, assembly GCA_034769895.1. Taxonomy (NCBI): domain Eukaryota; kingdom Metazoa; phylum Arthropoda; class Insecta; order Hemiptera; family Cicadidae; genus Magicicada; species Magicicada septendecula. The sequence goes on from CM068368.1 coordinate 524,305,021, forward strand.
TAGTAACAGTATGTGTGTAAAACTTATAAACTTCCAAAAACATTTCTCTATACGTCACAATGAAAATTTTGTAAGCCTTCAATGTCACCAAGTTCTTCCCAACCACAGCCTTAGATGACAAAATAATACTACAAGTAACTGCCACACTGTAAAAATAATGAGAGAATACTCTAAAGACCTATCCTATGCTCAGTATTCTGTCAATGTTTACGGCATGTTAAATAAAATGTTTAAACACCTCAGGAAGGCACAAAAGACTTAAAACTGTCTCATTTAAACCGTTAACGTCGACAGTCAAAGCAACCGTTATCAGTTGTAATTAAATTTTATCTCCACACGACTGTAGTTACGTTGTTAAAATGTTTATGCTCTCCTCCACGTATAGTCAACATGATAAGAAGTCACGATTCTTAACACAGTGTCGGGAAACTCACGATTTTAAGAACACGTTATTATATCAAAAGCTTCCGCCTGTTAACCGTTTGGCTGAGATGCAGTTACGCGTCTGGGAAGAATTCTCATATCTCCTTGATGTTGTCCGTACTGGAAGTGGTGACCGCATTGAACACTTGTAAGACAGGAAAACAACTTGATTATGACTAGAATCCTTATGATTTGGCTGGAGTTTTGAATTAGTTTTCCTTAATAAAATACTGCGTTATGAAATCGGCTCATTCTTTTTGAATAACTCTGTATTGTGTGTCCGACTGTACGGGGTGTATGAAACAAGAGCTTGTATGGATGGTAATCTTTCTTAGGAAGTCATAATTAACATTTCTGTTGCTTCAATCGTAACATCAATATGTAGGCTAACATCAGTATGACACTTATCAATCGTAAATTGTTTTGAATTCTCAAAGCGTTTTGTCTATTAACATACTGACGTTCTCACAATCATAATCAGTTATTTGGTAGTGATAAAAAAGTTGTTGGCTAACAAGGTGACAATAATAGAGCTGTAGAAAGAGAATACGTTTAGCGATATGCGTTGTGCATTAGACTTTATGCAGATTCTTCCTCTCATAAAATTGAATGATACTTCACCGCGAGTAATGTAATAAGAGAAGACTCTTTATGACCTTCCGAAATAATGTAGGAAGTGCACGATCCGTGAGGCACAGGTGGCGTTCAGAGCTACACTTCAAACGCCCATTATCAACTCAGATTGTTATTATAAGTACTTTGATAGGAGCTAATAAATGTACGTTAAGAATACAGAGCTAACGTGATCCGAACCACTGGTTTCTGGTTTCGAATCTCTGTGGACAACCAAGGCTAGTCGAATATTTTAAAGCAAAACAAAGCATATGTTAGACTACTTACTTGGATTTTTCTCGATGCGCACGGCTCCTCGCATGATATGCGTCAGCGACTTGAGACCGACCTCTTGCAACTGGAACATCTCGTAGATGGTGAGCCCGTAATCCTCAAACACGCTGTCACCCCGTATGATGGTCAGGTTAGGGAACAGGTGACCGAGCTTGCGCAACCCGGCTACCCTGTAGAACAAGAGGTACTGCGTGATCTCGCGCAGCTCGGGGAACGAATAGCCGTCGAAGTCGGTCTCGTTGGCGCGGTCGATGAGCACAATCTGCACGTAGCCTTCGACCGCTCTGCAGCCGCGCAGCTGGTTTAGATTGGCCACCGAGTTACGTATGTCGACGCTTTGACATATACGGGTGCCGTTCTCGTCGGGACCGCCGTAACACGACGTCATGCAGACAGCCGCCAGCGTCATTATCAATAACTTTGCTGAGACGGCCATCTTGTTGCACGTGTGTTCTTCCGCCACACCACACCACACTAACACCACCACAACATTCGCACTAACTCACTTTGTAGTATAATACACTCGCACCACTGCACATATTTGAACATTATGTTGTTTAAGTCTCATGTATTTTTCCTTGTACTCCTTGAATTCTTCTTTTGTGAACGATACAAGATCACACGACATTAACCTGCAACAAATAATTATAATGATTAAATACATACAAACACCTTAATACACACACGTTGTCAATACATGTGTGTGTGTGTGTGTCTTTATACGTAGGCTTATACTAAACTATTCAACGTGGTTAAATGGTTTCCTCGTGTCATATTTTCCCCGTGAGGTAAATCCCTGGATTTGCCATTCATACTTTACACACCTTCACGCTACAGCAGCCGTTTCGTTTTCATACAATAGTTTCTTACGTTCAAGCCCATTTATGTTCTGGATTCCCTTATTCGTGATTCTTTTCGTCTTGACATTCTCCTACAAAAGCCCACACATATAAAATACGCAATCATTCGATGATTGCCATATTCATTGTACAGAATCGGGACTCGCAAAATACAGTGAACAAATGACAACGATACCAGTTTTTAAATCTACAAGTAATAACAAAAGGCTCCTAGCACGACATTCCTATGGACTAAGTCCTGTCGGACGCTTAATCCCCAGCCGTAATACAGGTATTCTCTAGCGGAAAGCACTGCATATTGTAGTAATGCTGTGTACAGACCGCCCGCTTGATTCGAAGCAGCAGTCCGTTACACCGAAGGCTTGGATGTTTGCCATTTCACCACAGAGAATGTTAATGACAGGTCGTAAATAATGAAGTACAAAATTGTTGGTGTTGTCATCCCTTTTATCGGAAACATCATACAGCAGACAGCAGACCTACAACATTAGAGAAATGCATCGACTATGAAAAGAGACAGCCATTTGAAATTGAGACCAAAGAGAGAGTAAAGCAAGTTCAAACGGGTCATCAACCCTCTCAGACACATACATACACTTACTTACGTAAAAATAGAAAGTAAGTGTCTATACTAGGAAAGAACACTTTCCGCATGTAAACACTGGAAATCTGCCTATGCAAAGTGCGATCCAAATAACAACAGCTGACATAACCTTCCACCTTATCGACTGACTCTCAGCTGGTCAGCTGCCTACCAAATGAAGACAATGGAAGATACGTCAAATTACCGTTTCCCAACTTTGACCAAAAAATGTTACTTTATTCGTGGATAAATAAACCAATAAAAGGTGTCGCATATAATAACGAGAGGTGATTCAAAGAATCTACTCTAAGGGACGAAGGAGATCATAACTCGACAATATTAAGAGATTATATGAGAAAACGACAACTTTAATGTCGCAGAAGTGGGAAGTCTAGATGCAGGACAGTCCCCTTTTACCCGTGCATATATAATATATCTATACTAATAAATCTCTAGGGGGGTCTACGTTTGTTCGCGGTAATCTCAGAATCTACTGAACCGATTTCGATGAAACTTTGCACTCTCATAGCAGGTACCCAACGGAAGGTTTTCTACTTTATTTGATAACGATAGGCTACAAACAACCGAAGTTATTGCAAAAAAACTCATTTTTTTAAGTCCAACTAATGCCTTTCACTTCTCTCCGTTCTACTCACCTTCTCGACACGCCCCAAGTTAGTTCGACAGTGCCCGCATTACCCACTTCGCCCAATTGCATAAACGACACGTCTTAAAATTGCTTACAAGTCAATTAGGTAGACTTTACTCAGATTCTAAGCTATCTTATTATATTACTAGCAGGTACCCGCGGCTTCGCACGCGAATATTTGTATATGATTTTTGTGATAACTGTCGAGTTGGTAAATTTCTAATGGTACATCTATATTAATAATATTCTCATATTATAAGTTATGAGTATCCAAAAAGTGCGAAGCAATAGATCCATCATTCATGTTTCCTCAATAAGTAAAATCAAAATTTGATAATTTAGTAGATATTTACAAACATGCAGTAACACAATTAGATGAAATGTTTATTCGTATAGAATAATACAAATAGTGTATACATAACTAGGCCTATATTGATATCAGATAGTCCATTTGAATATTTACATTTTAGTAGGAATATGGAATTCTTATCAGGATATGGAATTCATATAAACAATACAATAATTAATTCATTGTTTGATTATATTGTAACATGAATTATATAGCACACGTTGATTCTGACAAGCCATACTCTTAAAGGAGATTTCTTTGGCATTTGGTAGAATATACTCTTCATTGTCGCAAAGGAATATAGGCTACATATACGGCAAGAACGGCATGTTATGAGTAAATTAGACTGGATTATCCACTATCGACGAAATTGTTTGCAACATCTCAACCGAATGGACAGCTGCCGCATCTCCAAGCAGTTACCGAATTATATAAGCTATAAGAATGGAGATGTGTAGTGGAAAGGCCGAAGAAGCTCTGGAATGACTAGGTCTAGACTTTGTCTACTGGGACTCGAAAAATCACCTTGGTTCACCCCGTATAGCTGGTGATGATGATAATGATGACGCTGACAAAACCTAGATTTACTTTTCTTAGGAATGATTTTTTCGAGGCCGTTTGTCGAATTTTTGGAAATTACTGGTCTACACTTAGGTGCAAGTCTAGACTTACGCAATTTCCATAGTGAGATATTAGGCTACGATGTCTCTTAGTCTCAGACTTAATTTGTATAACGTGTATTTATCTGCGGTATTATAGTTGTCTTGATTATTCATCTCTTCTTTCACAGCACTAACACTTATCTAAAAATGAACTTTTTCTTGTGAAACTTACTGTTTTTCGTTGGACGCGTTTCGGCGTACGTATCCGCCTTCTTCAGCTTTGATTCAGACTGCCATCATTTCGTAACGGTTGTTGTGTGGAAGGTGTAGTGGGGGTGGTGTGTGGAGGAAGGGGATTGGCAGTCTGAAATGATGGCAGTCTGTTACGAAATGATGGCAGTCTGAATCAAAGCTGAGGAAGGCGGATACGTACGCCGAAACGCGTCCAACGAAAAACAGTAAGTTTCACAAGAAAAAGTTCATTTTTAGATAAGTGTAAACGTGTATTTCCCTAATTGTACCCTTAATTCTCGTTATCTACAAGCATACACAGATTCTACAATCAAGGAAAAGATCTATTAAAATGACAGTTGTTTTATAATACATTTTTCTATAGGCGCGATCGTGTTTGTAAAACAGTGCATTTACAGGACATTTTACGAAACCCCTGGGCGATTCGTTAAATGTTTTTGAGACATCTAATCTAATCTGTCGGTCACCACTCGAACAGAAATAAACAAAATAGGCCGCAGATCTGCGTGTAACAAGGTAAAAGGATTGAGCCTATTGTTTCCTACTGCGCATGCGCTATGTTGCTACGGTAACCAGTCTGTGAATATCAGAGTTTTTGTTTTTTAATCTTTGTATATTTGTTTTTGACTTCATGTACTGTTTATACATTTTAATAGCAAATTGTTTAGTTATTTCCATGACTTTGTAACTTCAATGCCAAATAAAAAAATTCATTTAAAATTCACCCTTTGTAAAGTGCATACTATCTTCAATGTGGGCATGATACTGTAAATTACACGCTCATGCGTTATTTATTTATAATAAGAAAGTTAATACATGTAATATTTGCATATTTCTTTTGTAACTTTTTTGTTGTTATAAATGCGAAAATTATTTTTGGTTGCAATCTTGGTTCTTTTAGACTCTCAAGAGAACAATTTTACTGACAAGCTTCAGCAAACACTGGACAAGAAAGCGCGAGAAAAGAATCACGTGTCACATCAAGGACTAGTGAAATAACGTCGTACTCTAGTACTACGTCAAACGTCAATATTTGTACAGAAGGGAGAGAAAGCTTGTTTTGGCTAGTGTAGAGCGGCCGATTGTCGCAAAGCATACACACAGCACGCGCGCGCATTAAACAGTTCACTGTCAAACACGATGACAAAAGTAACGCTGCACTGATAATGTATTGTTTATATTTGTGAAACAATTACTCTCTGTCTGCCCTTCTTAACTGTGACCGTAATTTATTACAAATCCATCTGTTCCTGTCAGTCGTCAATGCAAGAAACATGGATATCTTCGACCTGTTTAGAAACAACCGCTGGACTGAAATATGAATTGGCTCAATTCACTTGCCCATACCAGTTAACAATCTAGTTTATATGTGCACTGACAGTTTGCCAATAACAATATTTGAACCCATAAATGTAGTAATAAAATAATATTAACAAGTAACAATTAAACATTCAAAGACGTTCTGAGATATGTTAGAAAGAGAAAATTAAGAACGATAAAGTAAGTAGGTCTACATTTAAACTGCAAATATCGAATCGGAAGTCCACCAAAGTGGAATACGTTGCAGTAAAGTGATTCTACAATTATAGATTTAAATGATAACTCCAGAAAAACTGAACTTTCTGGAATAATTGTGAGTTAATTTCAGACGAATGTTACTCCATTAAATTTAAGTAAATAGATTTGTTGTTGTTTACTACTTTTTAATTTACCTATTGTACTAAACCACTACTATGTCATAGGATGCTAACATCTTTAGTACTATAAACATTTGTAGCGTTTCAAAAATACTTCACTCAAGATCGTTTCACACCGAAGGCTACATTAGATATTGTAGTCATGCAACCGCCTCAGTTGCGCTGTCGTCCGAGGTACACCGGGAACCTAGAGGTGTACAAGTGTCTCCTTGTGGAACCATCCGCTTCGAAGGTGGCAGCTATTGCCGACAGCTACCGGCCACGCCAGTACGTCTCTAAGTTGTGCGTGTAAATCTTTAAAGAAGACACGGAAACGTACCTCAGACGTGAAGCCAGACCAATGCACCCACAAAAAATTTAAACAAAAATAGCACCTGTTTGAACCGCGCTGCAAGATGAGTAAGGGCTTCCTCGGGGGATCCATTGGTCTCGGAGTGGGAGCACATTTTGGTGGCCGCGCCTATTCTACACAGTGGTTTGTTTTGATAAAAGTTGGAGATTTCTAGAAGGGATTCAAAACATCCGAAATAAAACAAAAATCCAATAAAGCAAATAAGAGAGGCATATGCACTGAAAAGTGTGAATCTGTTTCCCATTTGAAAAGGATAGTATTAATCAACGACGAATAGAACAAATTATAAGAAACTACAACTTGTAGTTTAAAGATCACTGAAGCACTTTAACGATCAGTGGTTCATTTCATCATCGCATATTCACACAGCTCTGATATTTTCTTATGTTTCTTCGTAGAAGTTTGGAAGATAGTGTTTTCTTAAAGTAGACTCATCCAGAGGGTGTAAGTCCGTGTACTTCACGATAAAATTAATAAGCACTGGATTGTTTAGCTTGTGTATAGGAGTGTCTGATGAAATGAAAGCTCTGCACAAATAAGAATACGATTCACGACACTTCGTAAGTCCCGAATCTATGGAGGGGGAGGGCCTATTTCGAACTAGAACGTGAAGCCGCAGCGATATGTTTGTTGCCGGATTCATGCTGCATAATTTGGGATCGGGGATCCGCTTTTATGGATTTTCCAGAAGGCTGGCAGCATAGTGTCTTTCCCTCGGAGCTAAATACACCTTTAAATCCTATAACATACTGCTGTAACCGGGCACTTTCATTACATTTTACTTTCGCTATCCTAGCGAGCACTGTACGCGACGCGACAAGAACACTATCATGTAATACGAGATCCTGTGTATAAAATGAACAACCGTCTTCCATCCTACACTGTGACTACAGCGCTGTTCACAAAAATTTCCAGGAGTGTTACTGAGTTGCCAGTTGTGTTGCAAAACCTTATATGTGGAAACAGAAAAACAAATTCTTTTATATTTAGCATGAAACTACGTCAATTTTTAAAAGCCACAGCGAGTATACCTATCAAGTGTTATGTCTTACACCATAGTTACGTTAGGAAATGCCTGTTGTATATACGAATGACATTGATTGAATAAACTGAAACATAATGACTCATTCTCTTCCAAAAGAGAATCGCAGAGAAGTTACACTACTATTATTCAACACTGCGCATGGCACTGTAGGTTATTTCCGGAAAACGTGCCCTCTCTTCCGCCTTTGGTTTGGGAATATGCACACAAAAACTAAAAGCAATAAAATGAAAAATCGACACACTGCAGTGACATCCTAAAAATACGTGTTAGTTGCCCATTTATGAAAATACGTAATTATTACCGTAAATATGAAAAAGAATTTAATTACATATAAAAATACAGATTTATCAAAAAATCCGTTCCCTATTAGTTATTAACACAATTATGAAAAATATTTAATTAGATATAAAAATATTTATTTACCTACAAATCCGTTCCCTAACAATCAACAAGATGCAGAAGCGAATTATAAAGGTTGTTTACACTATACTTATAAATGTATCTACACAGCTTTATAGAGAGATTCAGACTTTTTATTTTTATTTAATATACTTCACTGTTCACTGGTATTACATATTTTACATTGTACTAATAATTTACTATTAATTATTTTTGTCATTTTGTGAAATGAAATGCAGACCAATAATTTACAATGTCCCACCACTTTCAGTATGTTACCCCTTAGAGTCACACATAAAAGTATAGGTATCCTTATTACAGAATAATAGCAGAGCTATTTCACAATTAGATTGGACTACACCGTTTATAAGGCGAGTGTTAAACATATGACTGGCCCTAGAACCATTACGGATAAATATACAGAATTAGTAAAAATTAAATAAGATCTAAAATAAAAAACTGAACGATCATTGAACGAAAACAATATGGACGAAACTAGTCCTAACATAATATGCAGTATTATATTAATATATAATATAATAATATGCAGGCTCTAATCTCCTGCAGTGATCCACATAAGGGACTCACAGAGGCTCACCCATGACTCGGGCCAGGCCGGTGGAAACCAAAACAAAACAAAAATCAAACCCTTTCCTGCACGCCAATCGGGCAAAGGAGACCAGTACCCTAACTTCCTTTTCTCCTAAAACTACCGAGATGCACCGAATGGAACTTGCGACTCTGACAACACACACATTCTTCGCGCTTTCTGTCTGTCTGTTGCCAGATAGTCACGCGTTGTTAAGTCACACTTATTGTTTTACATGATATACTTCAAACCAGTGAAGCTCACGCACGAGGACATATCTTGGGAAACCCGTGTAGCGGGTCAATAAACGAAGCAAGTAAGAGGTGAGTTAGGCTATTAAGATTGATTAAAAAAAATGCAAACTTGTCTCTTGGTAAGCGGACTGTCAAGACCTGTGCCTACTTTGCGTCTTGGCTCCGTACGATTTTTGTCCTTAATTCATTAAAGCTGCGAATCACTACTTTATATTCAGGTTTTGGTCAGTCTTACAATTTTCTTCTCCTATTTTGAAAAAATTATATGGTAATATCATCTTTCCTCTTTAATGCACGTGCGATTCGATTCCAATTTCTCTACTGAACAATTTTACAGGTTGTACTCTGCTACATCTCTGTATTTCTTATTCCAATATACCAGAAATTTCAACCATTTCTTAGGAGACTTAACAATTATTAATAAAAATTTAGATTTTTACTTGTTGTTTTAAGTGATTTTTTTTTCACTTTCTGAACCTATAGATCAGAAACCTTTTAATACTGGTGTTAAATATCCTAACTACAGTACGCGTTACTGTAATATATTATACAGCTTGAACCAGTCAATTTGGCTGTGATTTTCATCTGCTTAATCTGAGACTGGAAACTATGTCACTGTCTGCCTAATGACTCGTTCTTATGAATGAACATACGCTGCGAACAGGAAACGATATGCCCTAATAAATTCTCTGACACAAATCATATACATAAATATGATTGACAAGAAAAATCCTCATTAAATATATAGCCTTGTTCTTTTAGCTAATTATGTGCTTACTGTTGCTTCATAACATATTCTTTTTCAAGAGAAACGGGCCACACGAAATCCGTTCAGGTGTCATTATAAATATAAAATGACAAATTTGTTATATGTTAGAAACATTAAATACAAGAATTATTAGGTTTCATTAACATTAACTTTCTGCACTAGGCTACATAGTATCTGCACTCAGCAAAACAAAATCCAGTGTGAAATGACACACGGCACGAATTCACGTTGAACGTCAACGTTCTTCACGTGGGCCTACTTCTGTTTGCATAGACAATATGAGTTTGTACGTACGTGGACGTGAGTGAAGAAGAGTGTCCTGTATCAGTTGAGTATAACAATAAGCGTAAAGTTACAACAGAGTTTAATCAATCATTCCACAGCTTTATTTTACCTTCCGGGTGGCAAACAACTTGACGTATTAAATAAATAAAACCGTTACATTTTCCCGCAGTCATTTTGCTAGAAGCCGAATCGTTAATAAACGCATATTATTTTCGGATCTATTTCAGTCAAAATCGGATAAATGGTAGATCAGGACTCTGATTATAACGTAGTTTACTGACTGAAGGACTTTAAGTTCGATATTGAAGGTTCAGTTTACTGTAATTAATTTTTACAAAGAATTAGTTTCATAACCAAATGTAGACATATTTTGGAGCGCTCTAGAAGTTGTTTTTAAAAACGATTAATAAATATCAGTAAATGTAATGCCGGTAAATACGCTAAGTAAAGTTACGTCCCTTAAATATTACATCCGTCTTAACTTGACCAAAATGAAGTTATATAACAAATTCGTTTAACTACACAATCTAATTAAAAAGTGTTATTTTTATACGGGAAGAGAGAGAGAGAGCGTGTACGTGTGTGTGTGTAATATGTGACCATGTGCGTACCATATCTAACTATTGTGGTCTAATAAAAGACACGAAGTTTAAGTCAAACGTTTATACGACTGTGGAAAACAGAGTAACCCACAGTCCTAGAATGTTGGACTCCTAGAATGTTAATTCTGTATTGTAGTCCAGTAAAATGGTACATTTTACCTTGCATCAAATAAGGTAGTTCTGATTTTTTGATATGTTTTATGTGATGGAGGGGTAATGATAAATCCAAGTTTTCGACCTCGGCAGACCTCCGGATCATTGTGAAATACTTGAAAAACCGCAAAATTTTCGGAGTTTTTTCCGTTTTTGTCAATTTTGAACCCCAAGGACCCTTTTTACGGTAAAAGTGACTATGTACTCTTTTAAAGCAGACTAAATTTGCAACACAATGAGATCACATTTGTCTCTGTAGACTCAATACTTTCCAAGATACAGCTGTTCAACGTTTCCAAACATTTCCAAAATAAGCAAATTTTAGAGGTTTTTTCCAGTTTTCGCCGATTTTGACACTGAAGAACCTATTTTTCGACAAAAGTAACTATATATATGTTTTTGACGTAGACTAAAGTTGCAACAAAATGAGACCAAATTGGTCTCTGTAAACCCAATACGTTTTGAGATACAGCTGTTCAAAGTTAACGAGGTAAGTATGCAAATTTTAGAAGAAGGGGAAAAACACCCCGTTAGTAATATATACATTATATTTATCATAAAAACATTATAATATTGAAAGATTTTTTGGTAATATGTAATTAATATTATGTAATGCTGTAATAATTGATAATTGTATGTATTTTAGGAAAATCCTCATTTTTAGTATTCTTTAAATCTCTTAGATGGACCAGGTTGGTCCTCGGAGTCGCTGTTGCTGTTGGGGGAGGTTCCCTTCTCATTCACCACTTCTTCATTTCAATAATTTTCTACTTCAGGCAGGTCGAACTCATCGTCAGATAGAGGGTCATCAATGTATGGGGAGTTTATGTAATCACACATCAAGTCTGGCACGTTTTCGCACGACTGGCCGCTGCAATGCGTGCAAAGAGTTGAGCATTTTAGTCCAGCTTTCCTGCACCCACAAGTGTTGGTACAACCCTTTTTACAGTTGCAGGAAATCATCTTCAACAGGGGTTGAGGGGCTGGTTCTTTCATCATGAGCTGTGGAATGAGGCCATGAGAGCTGCGCATCCAGCCTCAATCGAGGGGATTCTTCTCCACTCCCAACCACTTCTTCACCTGAAACGAACCAAATAACAAACTTATGAGACCAAAAGAACAAAGTTATGAAACAGAATAACAGTGATGATGTGGTGTGAACAGTATCAGTAGAAATAAGTAATGTGGTGTGCAGTAGAATGAAAATTAATAATTGAAAAAAAAACAAGAATTTTACCTGGTTATGAGTCCGCAGAGAGTGGAATCGTGCAACATCCTGAGATGGAGGCAATCTGGCTTGGTTGAAATTAGTTTTTGCTGCCGCCCTCGCAAACAACTGGAACCGTAGGTCGTTGAGGTTTTGGGTTTTATAGTTGCCTCCGTAAAGGATGGCATCATTTCTTCAGGTAGTGGATGAATGCTGTCCACTTCCTCAATAGTGATTGTTGCCAAACCCTGGTTCTTCATGGGTTGGTAGGTTTGCAACTGTACAGATAGTCTTTGTTGCACAAGCTGGGAAGCAGAGCATTTTTCCACTCGGACAAAACTGTGTTCTGGGAGAATTGATTCAGCGGGTGTCACCATCATTATACCTCCTAAAGCGTGGAAAGTACCCATTCCATCCAATGTGTTGACATTGAAATCTGCATTGTCAAAAGTGAATTGTAAAAAACTCCTCTGCTCCAATTGCATTTGGTCTGGTCTTAGGTTGGCCGAGGTTTCCAGCTTTATGATTTGGTTGTAAGTTGATGAAAAACCTATGGTTGACAACAATTCAACAAGATGTTTGGACCCGAACTTGTGATATAAATAAACACCTATGCCGTGGAGTAATGAAGAAATGAATGAGGAAGGTCTCACCGCTGATATTAATGCGTGTGACAGTGCAACACATTTCTTACGCCACTTATCCAGACAGCCTCATTTATTTTTTACAATCACTGTCTCCATGAACACTTTCAGCGAGTTTGAGTTTGGTGTTACAGAATTCACATCCTGTAAAAAATCATGTGAGTGTGTGTATTCTTTGGTGTTATACACTTGAGAACCAATATCCTCTCGGATGATATCAGCTGCTGCTTTTATCACCCGGAGTCTTTCTTCTTGAAGATCTGAACTTTTTTCAGCATACCACGCATCTGATAGAATTTTGTATCCACTATTTTTGAAGCAAATAACCGGTGTTCTATTTGATGTTTCAGCTATTACTATGTAATCTCCGTACTTTTCAAATAGGTGGCGTTTGATGGTTCTAATATCAGGTGGATTCTCACCTATTTGCTCAATCAGTTCTGTCAGGGAAAACTGGCACTCTTCCGAGTTTTCTTCTAGGAAGTCGAAAATTTTGGCCATGGCTTCATCAACAGTGGATTGAATACGTCCGCCCCTCTTTAGCCCTCTTGTGGGTGGTCTGTACAGCTTCCTCTGACAAAACCGGTGGTATCTTGCATCTAGTGCAGGCAAATCGGTGTCTTCCGAGATGCGTTATTTTATTTTCAGTGCATTCATCACCTCGTTTTTCAGCTGCTCTCAAGATGGTTGTAACCAGATGCAAGTTCTCCACAGCGATCACATTATTTCTTTTTTCAGGCTTGTTTTTTTTCTGAGCTTCAATGAATTCAATTGTTATTTTCTCCCCACATAAAAAACAGTTCTCTCTGAAGTTGAAGTGCTCAGATGAGCTTCTTGTAGGTCTCGCTGATCTCACTTCGTGTTCCCCACGTTGAACAGCTGCTTTTATCAATTTGGGATTGTTGTATCTCTTTTGGTACGCACTATGCACGGAAACCTCACGCACAGTTCTCAGTAAACGTTCATTTTCCTGATTTTTTAATGAAACACTGGACGCCAACAGGGTGTTTACCCCTCTTTGTTTCACTAAAATCACTTCACCTTCACTCAAACTCTCATTGCATATGAAACAATGGGAACCCACGGAGGGTTCTGAACTCGCCATTACGTTAATTTTGAATTAAACGCGTCACGAAACTTTTAAAACATAACTCTGCCATGTGAGGCGAACAACTGACTGTCCCAGACCCCTGCAAAGACGCTTGGGGAGAAGGACAGGTGGTCGAAGGTCGAAGGGTCCCCCACCATCTGCCCATCTAATCAGCCCATCTATAACAAATAACATCTATGTAGATCCGTTCAGGAATGTTCATACATATCTATCTACCTTTCATATATATAAATATTATATTCTACTACAATATATGAAATGATTTAGTACTTTGTAAAGCCAGTTTTTCTGTAATAAATATATGAAATCGATAAAACTTTACGAACCCTACTTCTAAAATTTGCATACATACTTACCTCGTCAACTTTGAACAGCTGTATCTCGGAAAGTATTGGATCTACAGAGACCAATTTGGTCTCAGTTTGTTGCAAATGTAGTCTACTTTAAAAACGTATATAATTACTTTTGCCGAAAAATAGCTTCTTCAGTGTCAAAATCGGCGAAAACTGAAAAATACCTCTAAAATTTGCTTATTTTTGGAAATTGTTTGACAATTTGAACAACTGTATCTCGGAAAGTATTCGGTCTACAGAAACCGATGTGATCTCATTTTGTTGCAAATTTAGTCTACTTTAATAGAGTACATAGTCATGTTTACCGTAAAATGGGTCCTTGGGGGTCAAAATTGACAAAAACGGAAAACACTCCGAAAATTTTGCAGTTTTTCAAGTATTTCACAATGATCCGGAGGTCTGCCGAGGTTGAAAACTTATATTTATCATTAGCCATCCATCACATACAACATATCAAAAAATCAGAACTACCTTATTTGATGCAAGGTAACCCCTCTTTTTTACGACGATTTTACTGGACTATTGTTGCGTATGTCAATGTGAGCTTTTTGCTCACATAGCTGTTGTGGTAAAACACGAAAGAACACACACACAAAGTTTGGTATTGTGAACGAATGAAGGTGAAGTTTTTAGAAAATGGTAGAGAATCGCAGAAAGTTTTGTGCCTGTGCGACAGATGTGGAATAAAGTTTTTGACACCGAGAAGCGCTTTAATTATTAACGACAGTCGTAAAACATTTGTAAGACTTTTTTTCTATACAACTTCACATGAATTCACAACGTGAACCTTTCTCTTCTGTCTTTTCGAATGAAAGTATCTGGATAGGTCATTAAGGTTTCTGTTCAATAAACACACCACAGCATTACTCACCTAAACTAGAAAGCAAATACAATTTCTCAACAAAGTTCACAGAAAAATCAAAATTAATTTTACAATGTTAACGATTCAATTCTAATTGTTGCATAATTTATGGTGAAAATAAATTCTATTGCCTCTTCAATGAATTACGAGGAGTACATCTCTATCCATTAGACGGTACTTTTAACATGATGGTAGGCTATAAGAAGAAAATGTAAATTGTATAAACTTATTACTCGTATAAGTAATAGTGAATACATTTCTCCGAGTCTACAACTGTACGTTCGACTACACAATTAGGAAAAGGTTATCAGTTTTTCTTCTACATCTGTACGATAGCCCTTTTTCTTGAACCTTGGCATCTTGTGCAGATCCCGCATTTTCAGTACTCCAATTTGTCTTCCTCTGCAGTTTATCCCCTTCATTGTTCATACAATCCTTACAGCAGACAATACTTATGTATCAAGATAGGACTTAAAAGATATACTTTTTTTCATTTAAAGATGTGTGTCTCTTCTCTTAGTTATGTTCTTATTAAACACGGTTTATCTCTTAGTTTTACTGGTAATTTTAATTTCTATATTTATCAATACAGTTATTACTAAAGACGCTTCCTGTATCGCCGTAACAGAAATGTTTTCAATTTTCTTGTTTCAGAAACCCTTGTATTCAGCTCTCACTTCTGTAAGGTTCCGTATTCCAAACAATCCATGTTAAAAGCTTCATCATAACTACAAGTCAAAGTGTCTACATTCCACATTAACGTTTCTTCTTTCTGGAAGAAGTATCCTCAGCCAGCATCGTTCTAGTCTTGAATCCTACCCTACAGTAGTCAGATGTCACTTTACTACCAGTAAGGTGACATTCAGTCGCGTTGAGATACTTATATTTATACACTTTTTTTAAGATGCTGGTTTTAAGGCGTGACAGAACAGGCTTTTTTTTTTTGTATTTGTATTCGTTCGCGGGTGTTGTGATCTGTGTTCCGGCGCCACTGAAGATGTCTATCATCGGAAACGTCTGGAGGTAAACATAGACAATGGAGACCACGTTCTAACAGCCCGGAAAATTGTGATAATCTATGAAACCTTATTTGCCACCGAAAATCCTAATTTCAGATGAATCGGATGCAACCGAATGCGTTAAATCATTTCGCTGGCGCATGTGTCGGAGGTTAGAGCTAACACGGTCAAATTATTTTGAAAACTTCCCTCGCTGTCTGAGTGGATCTCAGATTTATCAAGTTAAGAAAAGAAACTATCCGATATTATAACTTTCCATATTACAACACAGGGGTTTCTGTAATAACTATAAGTATGTTTATGTTGTAGTCACTTGAGTCTATTTAACAAAAGTGCCCACGAATTCGCTTGTCGGGAATCCCACTGACTACCCTGGATAAGCGAGGGCCACCTTATATATCGACGGTTAATTAATTTTCATAACTATTTCTATTTCTCCAATTTCGCAATGTTCCTTTTTAGATAGTAGTACGTGATAACACCAGCGATACCTTCCGTTATATGGGAAAACGTCTACCAATTGGGCAAATAAAAAATAGGTAAGATTGTACCTTTGTATTAGAGCGCGACTTGGAGACAAAACAATAAAATGTATTAAATAACTCTCGGCGCCGTTGGAACTGACAATGGGAACGGAAAACATCCACGTATGAAGTAGCCTCGATTCTATTAAATTTTTTTCGATTGCTGTTATCCACACTTCCTTGGAATAATGGCTGTATGCGTACTCTGATTCTGTGTAGAACGTGACCGGACTGACTGTTAAACCACAAGTATGCAATACAGAACTCGTTTTTAAATCGTAAAGAGTTTGTGCATAGAGCCTCTATTAGTATTAGGTCTACATACAAGAAAAAACCGCTCAGTACAACAAGGTCAATGGTGTTTGACTTCATACAGTGTAACTACGATAAGACAATCACGCAATTCTAATTTTTTCAACGTCATATTTTTTAATTAATTGAAAAATACTCTTTTTCACACTTTTAGTTGCTTAGATACTCTTTGTACTTAAGACCAGTAACCGTCAAAGTTTTTCACGTCCGTTCTAGCAAATTACAGATGCATAGTTTTCCGCCGAAGATGAAATTTTCGCTTCTTTTAAATATCGTAAATACGCACAATTTTTTCAGAATACAATTTGCATAAGAATATAGATTTACAAGAGAGGAAACGTTTTGAGGGTTTTGCCTATTTTGTGTAAAGACAAATTTTATTTCTTTTTAGTGTGTTCTTAATAAATTTCCGAGTTCTTCTAAAAGCCGTCACGTGATATCTGATTATGTTAAATATAGTTTTATTTATTGTATGCATATTTTATAGACAATAACGACATCACAAACGACAACACGTTAAAACCCTTTTAGGCAGATTATCTAATAATGCCCAGATTATTGAAATTAAAAACTGAAACATATGAACACGTATTTGATCCTTTTACAATAATTATTTGACTTCTAATATACCCAAAACTTTCTTGAAATGTTTACCGTTTGAGTTAGCTTCCCATCTACTGAGTTTAGGTGGACATTAACTTTGTTTGGGTGAAAGATGAAAAAACTTGATAAGTAAACGTAGGCCCTTTTTGCTGAAGATATAGACGATGAGATCCCATAACTAGGGGTACTCTTTCGTGAATTTGCAGGAGATGGTTATGAAGAAGTCGGACAACCAAGTCTGCCCTCTCCTGGTATGAAAACGACTCATTATTAATATATGACGCAAACTTACTTATGGTGCACTTCACAGAGTTTAGTGAATATACTTATTTTTTATTGGGAATGGGAGATACAGTGGACGGTTCTTCGCAACTCTGAATCGCATTACACGTGGCAATGTTGGACTCGGGGAGACCAGCAGTTCCCCGAGTATTAAACTCTCCCGAGAGAAACAGTGTGATGCTTTTTACAGTATGCGCCCTAATATACTGAAACGAATGGAACAGCCGAGAGCTTCCTCCACCCGTCCCTCCTTCTAGCCCAGCAGGTGCGTGTTTCTTCAAGGCGGCAATTAAGTACGCTCTAGTGTTTTCGAGTGCCTGTTGACGCGTATTATGGATTATTCTCCCTATCCATAATACACTAATGCTACTACTTAAACAACGACAACTACCGCTTAGAAGTCAGTTTACGTTGGGCGATTTACTCAGTGCGTTCAAATTGTTATAGTGAAAAGTGATTATTGCGCGGGATTCTGTTAGTTGACATTATTATTGCGCATGGACAAATTTAATATGAATTATTGTACGATTACAACCTTGTTGATTACAAACTGTTATTTGTGATTAATTAAAGCTGGTAATTAGCGACTTCATTGGTGTCTGTATTTTGTTTTCCACTGTAGCATACGACGATCAGTGAGACCGTCGTAACAATACTATATTTGACCCCATCCACGTCCAAGAGGTAATTATTGACAAACACTCTCGCATTGAGAGGTGGTTCAGTCTAAAACTACAAATTTCAGTAAGTCTGTCTAGCTTTAAGGTACTGTGACCTCACAAATAAAGTAGCCTACTATGTTGAAAAGTATTATAAACGATTTCATAACAGACTGTTCGCATGCGCGCACGTGTGTGTTTGCCCTCTCCAACAATCAATTCAATTGTGCATTTAAACATTCAATTAAATAACGTCAATATACGAAGGGAAAGTGCGACGTTTTATCCACAAATCAAATGCAAGATTCTATGGGGCAAATGATATTATCCAGAATTGATACGCAATTTTTCAATTAACTTCATTTTACGACCTGTGTTGTGTGATGCAAATACGCATGGCTACTAACCCCCCTCACACACACACAAGCGCGCGCGCGTACACAACAAAGCTACGTAAATGCAAACGTATGTGGCGTAATTCGTTCTACACGCCTACAACTTCCTTCCACTTCCTTTTTCTTTCAACTAAATCAGTCGAAGCTGAAAGGCAAACAATCGAAACATGCTTGCCTTTGAAGCGTACTTCAAACTGTAGTGGAAACAATGGCTTGTAGGCCTATAGGCTACTTAGCTGCCCATTATAATTCACTGAAGAAAGCAAGCAACGCTCATGGCTGTTGCCTATAAGGTAAACCATAACACAAAGAATATTCAAGAAACAATGTCCCTCGTCAGTTCAACGACTTTTAAGATTCAAAGATACTACTTACGAATGTGCCTTACGAAATGTTCCTTACGACATGATCGGTGAAACGTCAGGTTCCATACGATAATTAATTGTGGGTGGAATAAAAGCTTCTAACCTGCACGCTCTGGTAACCGCGAAAGTGACATAATTGCAGACCGAAAGTTGCTGATGAACAGGGACGCGTTTGACTCAATAAAATGGAGCCGCTGGCTACGTTCCTTAATTCGAACTTTCGGAAAAGCGGATAAACAATAAGGTACACTCTCTCACAGAATGTCGTGTTATTTGACTAGTATTTCACAAATCTTCTTCCATTGTATTTGTATATGCCGTGTTACAAATATCCTCGTAAATGTTTATACATATTTATTGCTCACAGTTCTATAAATAGTGTACCCTCATGTGTAATTTTCCATAAATAAATCATTCGTGTATCAGGGAGAGAAACGGCAACTTTTCACTGTGTTCTAAATCTTGTGCTGCCGTCCAGAACTTTACGAACTATCACCTGTTTTGGCTGCCGTGCCAGACAAATCAGCTGTTTCTCCAAGTGCAGTGGCTGGCCGCATTCCAACAATCAGCGACTGATTCAGCTGATTCATCATAGATACTGTAGGTTATTTTTTATTGGAGCTACCGGGATTCACCACACCACGTGTCCTTCTTTTGAACTGATATTTCATTGTGGATGACTGCCTTAATATTTTTTTCTTGTTTGCTTAGAATTTTTTTCATATGATTACTCTCATACCTCAGTATTTTCATTGCTTTCTATTAAATGTATAACGTATTGAAATGTATCGCAACATAGACAGTTAATTTTCTAGATACAGGTACGTAGCCTGTACGCATACCAGGAGGTACTCGACAGTTCATGCAGAGGGACATGTTTCTGTATCTGCTCTTCCGGTGACCTCTGCTTTGCCAGTCGCTTCATCTTCCTCTACCTGTTAGTTTCTGTATCCGGCTGTTGTCGCCTAATCGAATACAACCGATCGAACGCAAGAAAACCTACTGCAGAAGAAAGATGTTTACCTCGGACTAACAACGGATTTATGTTCCAACAATATCAATTCCCAAGCAGTTACTCTTAGAACTGGTTTTGTGGCGTACCATTGTTACGGTTTCAGATTTTTAAGAGTTCAAGCTTTTTCTTCGTAAGCATGCTCTCATACACCTTGTTCAGACCTAAAATGTGTTCAAACTATGATTCGCCTGTGACGTCGGCTGCATGTCGTTATCCCCCGGAGCTAAGGTCGGTCCCCCCCCCCCCTACAATCTATCAGTCATCTCACGGAGCTCCAGGAGTCAACAGCCTGTTCCGCGCGTGTGTTACGCAAATTCACTTTACGGCCGTCAATATGTGAACGATTCAATTAATTCAATTTCAATTAGTTTAAATTAATAGATATGCAGTCGTACGGGCACGCGCGGATTTGCAGAATCGCATAAGTATGATTTAATCTATTTTTTATAATAAACCGTTTTATACAGTCAACTTCTATAGTTTTACTTTCAATTAAACCCAGCCTATGGTTTAAAGTGTGAAAAGCCGTTAACCCCAAGCTACGCAAGAGGACAGCAAGTTCAACCGTAAAATATGGTCCACCAGGGCCGGATTTAATTTCGATCTCAAGGTGTGGTAAAAACTTACGAGCAGTTCGGAGTGACGGACTTTAAGCGTCGTAAGGGAGTTAGTGCGTGCTCGTTTTCGGATATTAGTGCATCATAGCTGTATGCGTGCGAGTATTATTCGGGCATTGAAACTGTTATGCGTAAGTTCCGCAAAATCATTTAACTTGTAAACTAAATGTGTAAAATTGCGGTTCGCAATAAGCACGCAAGTGTCTACCGGACAATCTATTACATGCAGCGCAGACAGAATTGGACAGGTACGAGACACTTACGCACGAGACGCATCTTTATTTCAGCGCACTGCAGAAATCCGACGTCACGAGGTGCCGCTATCAAGAGATAACAACCCATTCTACTCAACGGCAACTACGTCATCCTGGTTAACTCTTATCCGCCATCAGCTGATAATCTCTACAACCGTATGTAACTTATTATCTCGAATCAGTGGAAATTCAAGTAAGACGTTTTTGCCATGTTATGTTTTGAACAATTATTCACTCATTATGTTATGTTGTATTATTTGTTTGCAATTATTCTATTTAACTGTTAATACGTAGTTATACTGCTGAGAAATGAGTTGCCTGTTCTACTTTCGTTCCACGTCTTAATACGCTCAATATGGCCGAAAGCAAACAGCTCATAAGGCAAAGGGCCGCTATTTAAGGCCTCAATAACAAGAATTAATATTTTCGCGGATGCTTTCGCCATAAAGAAAAATGACGTCCACGCGTTGCATGTCAAATTAAGGTCGCTGGCGGAGCGCCAGCGCAAATATGACACAATTCAATCCGAACTCGAGGCGTCCGAGGACGCTGTTTTTGACGCGGATAGCGATCGAATCCAGGTCGAAGACGATTTATGTACAGTCGAGTGCAAACTGCACAACCTTATAGAAAAATTCTCGACTAATCTTACTGAGAATTATAATACTACTGCTAATGACAGTAGAGTGGAAAGATTCGCTCATGTCACGCAACTGGAGCCCATTAAAATCCCAGAGTTTAGCGGAAATGTTATGGAGTGGCAACACTACATACACATATTCAAAGACTTGGTGGATTCTTGCTTGGATCTTACCAACATACAAAAGTTGTATTATTTACAATTCATTGAAGGGTAAAGCGCTCCAAGTTATACAATCGCTGCCTATAACTGGTGAGAATTATGGCGTAGCCCTTGGATTACTCAAGACTAGATTTGACAATAAGCTAATTATTGCCATCCACAATGTCGAAGATATACTGAAAATCAATTCTATCGATAGGGAATCGGTGTGTTGTTAGGTTGCCCCGTAGGGCTGGTGATGTGGCTCTGGGCGATTCGCTGGCCCATGCTAAACAGCGTTTTCAGACTCTTGAGCGTAAATTCATGAGGAATCCTGGGTTGAGGCATGACTATACCAAGTTCATCAAGGAGTACCAACTGCTGGGGGACATGTCACCACTCAGTCCCAGCGACAATTTGGTTCATCGCTCCAAGTGTACTACTAACCCCATCACGCGGTTTTCAAGAACTCAAGTCTAACTACAAAGCTCCGCGTGGTATTTGATGCGTCCGCAAAATAAGCTAATGGCCGTTCACTTAATGATACGCTACTGGTGGGGCCGACAATACAGCAGGAAAATTTTTTATCATAATCAGATTTAGGACCCACGTCTATGGCTTAACGTCCGACATCTAGCAGATGTATAGACACATTTTATTCGATTCAATAGATTCCAGCCTCCATAGAATACTTTGGTGGGATTCCCCAGAATTGGAGTTGAAACATTTCGTGCTCAGAACTGTGACATATGGCACAGCCAGCGCTTCATTTCTTGCTACCAGGTGTCTATTCCAGGTTGCGAATGACAATCTCAATCAGTTTCCCTCGGCATGCTGAATTATTGCTAACGACTTCTACATCGATGATTTAATTACCGCCTGCGATGATATAGATGAGCTCAAACGGTTGAGGTCGGATGTAAGCGAATTACTTTGACAATATGGGTTTCCCCTGCACAAATGGTCTTCCAACAGCCAAGAAATCATAAACCAAGGCGGCACTGCCACACCCCTAAACAAGGGTGAAAATGTGAGCACTTTAGGGCTACTATGGAACAACGGTTCCGATATGTTTGTTTATAAGACAACGCTCAAACCCTGCCAAAAGAATTGATTTTTCTTTCAGTAATTGCGGGCATTTATGTACAACGTTACGAATTATATGCTAATTAGTGCATTAATTAAATAATCAATTAATAATTAAAATTGGATACAGTATTTGGCTGAATTTATCACTGTTGTCTACCAAGATATACCTTCCATTGCCCCGCGTTGGGAAGCCATATACAATATTATATTCTGCACATATTATGCATAATTAATTAATTAACATATCTTTCACTTCGTGGAAACACCGGTCTATTTCAGGTGTCCACGAAAACCTCTTACCTTTCCTTAACCAGTCTAACAATGGTTGAGTAGTCTCTGCATATTTGTCCGTGAATCGATTATAAAAATTCGTTAATCCCAAGAATCCCTTTAATTGTTTCTGATTCCTTGGAACTCGGAAATTCCTGATTGCAGCTACCTTCTCCTCCGTTGCTTGTATACCGTTTGTAGTCAGGCGATATCCGAGGTAAGCAATCTCCTTACGGAAAAACTGTGACTTTTCGAGGTTGAACGTGAGATTCGCCCTCAATAAATTATTCAGCAATGATTCTAAATGTATGACATGTGTTTTTATATCATTTGAGTAGCAAAGGCTATCATCAACATATATAATGGTATTTTCTTTTACCTCGTCCGACAGGGCCATATCTAATCCCCTCGTCAGAGCGGCAGAACTGGTGCTTAGGCCGAATGGCGTCACGGTGTATCTGTAGCACTTACCCTCATACATGAACGCAGTGAAGTCCCGGCAGTCTCGTTTTAGTGGAACCTGCCAAAAGCTGCTTGTTAAGTCAATTGTTGACAAATACTTCAGATTTCCACATCTAGCCAAAATTTCTTGAACGGGAGTCGGTCCTTCGTAGTCCGGAACTGTAACACTATTTATCCTTCTCGCATCCAGGCACAATCTTACATTTCCATCTTTCTTTATCACGGTCACCATCGGATTGACATACGGGCTATTACACCTCTCAAAAACTCCATACTTCAACATTTTGTTGATCTCAGCGTCTACCTTATGTTTGTATGCAATCGGCACTGGCCATCCGCGTTGGAAATACGGTGTGTCGTCCGTTACTTTGAACCCGTGTTCGTAACACTCCATCCGTCCTGGACTCTCCCGGAACAAGCTTTTACTCTTCATCAAGATGTCTCTAAGATATATCCGTATTTCTTCATCTTCGCATATCATGTTGTCAGTCTTTTCAATGACCTTCCTTTCGATCTCTTCCTCTTCTTCCTCCTCCACTACCCCGATGTGTATGATGGGTATGCTAATTCTTGTTCACCAGTTCTCCCTTTAAACTCTACGACTCCCTTCGCTACATCAATTAAACATCCTTCATCTTTAAGAAAACTAATGCCTAGGATAAAATTTCTAATTAAGTTTGGGATTATTAAAAACACGCAGTCTATCTTGATTTCGTTAATGTAAGTTTCACATAAAATTTGCTTACGTACTAATTTAGACTTACTTCCTACTGCGCTGACAATTAACGTATTTGTCATGCTCAACTCTTCGTAGGGTTCTAAATGTCGTTTATTTCGATCGAACCATTCTTCGGACAATCCATTTATTGCACTGCCAGTGTCCACTAAGGCGGTCACAGAAACATTGTTATTAAATTTTATCATTATCTCAGGACATTTTGAGATTCGTTGTTCAATTTGTAATTCATCTTCGCAAATTAACTCGTACCGTATGTCGGGCAACAATATGTTCGTCTCGTAACGTTTGTGGGTAGTTGTTTTTGCGGCTATTTCCTTAAGTGAACCATTTTATTTATTTTTTCTTTATCTTTGTCATTTCCTTTTACTGCGGACGTTGACGCACCATTGCTGAAAAATTCAATGGAATGCATTGGCTGTCGGTCATTTGGTCTCGCAAACCCCTTGTAACCGTTACTTTCACTTTTTTGTTAGGCCAGGAATGTTGTTTATACCCTGTAGCTTTGTTTTGAAACGACTATGGGGGTGAGTTGACTCCCTCGTTCCGCGGTCATTCAACCTTTCGCGAGTGTTTGTGAAACTGCTTTCTCTTTCTGTGCGTTGATGAATCGTAGCATATTCAGAAATTAAAGATTCGAGGTTCTGAATCGAGTTTATTCCTCTTGTTACCACCGCAACTTCGATTTCCCATCCGTAGTGTCTAGCAACCTTTTTAATTAACTGTCGATCAGTGAGCGTTGGCGTTAATTGACGACTTTGCAATAATTTGCGTTCCATTTATTGGACTGCGCTAAGACCGTTCTTCCAATTGTATCGGCCGTACTCGAGATTCTCCCTTACTGTATCTTGCTTTTCCTGCCCCCAATACTTCTGGGTGAAAACGTCTGAATTCATCGAAGTTGTTAATCTGGTCCCGGATTACCCGCCACCAAACTGCAGCGTCTGCTTCCAAATGCCGTCCAATCCACTTGACGTTGTCGGCTGGATAGTATGTATTTTGCAGTTCAGATAATTCCTTGAGGAACTCCATCGGGAAACGGTCTGTACCGATAAATTTCAACTCGTTGTTGTTTATTCCACTCGCTCTAGTAGTAGGACTTACCTCAACCTCTGCTAGTTGACGTTGTAACCTCTCTTGTCCATCATTGATTCTAGTGATATGACCTCTTAATTCGTCAATTTTCGTATCTTTCTCTTTATCTGTCGTATCTATCTTTTGTTCCTTCGAGCGTTGTCTATTATCTACTTCGACGATATTTTGTTTTAAGACGTTAACGACCTCTCCTTGCTCTTGCTGCTGTTGTCTTACGTTGTTTTGGATTTCTCTTTTTAATTCTTCATTTCTGTCGTTCGTTTCTTGTATATGGTCATCTAATTTATTGTTTATTTGATCGACTGTCTTCTGCGTACTGCTAATCGCTTCTTGCCACTCTAGTCGGTCTTTATCTCGTAGTTCCCTACTTTCTTTGGTCTACCTTTTTAATTAATTTTTCAATTCTTTCATCCCATTTTCATTCTTCTTCTGTAACTCGCTGATTTTCGCTTCCCATTTTTTGGCGTATTCTTGTAATTCTACCTTTATTTTTCCTATCTGTTCTTCATTATGTTGTTTCAGTTCCTCACTGAGTTTGCTCTGTTTCTCGCTTTGTTGTTCTAATTTCTCATTTATCCTTTTATTCTGTTGTTTCAGTCCGTCACTTAGTTTTTCACCTAATTATCGTTCTGTTCTTGCTGTTTTCGGCTCATTTCTTCATTCTGTTGTCTTATTAACTCGACCAACATTTGAAAATTCATCTCGCGAGGTTGCGACATTTGTCCCCCCGCCCGTATCTCCGTGTCCTCTGCACTGGTGTTATCACTAGGTGTCGTATTCTCTTCGAGTCCCTCGACGCCTAACTGATTGTTTACGTCGAACTCTTGGCTTTCGGGAAGGTCGGCTGCCATTTTCGAACGACTTCGCGTGATAATTCAAATTTGCTTATCCTAATTTTGCTTTCTTACTGTACTACTTATTTCAAACAAATTAATTATTTCCACTGCCTGTCCTCAACCTTACTCACTAACAAGGATTATTCTTATTAATCGAGCCATCGTGTTGGGCGCCATTTACAATGTTACGAATTATGTGCCAATTAGTGCATTAATTAAATAATCAATTAAAAATTAAAATTGGATACAGTGATTGACTAAATGCATTACTGTTGTCTACTAAGATATACCTTCCATTGCCCTGCGTTGGGAAGCCATATACAATATTATATTCTGCATATATTATGAATAATTAATTAATTAACATATTTTAATTAATGTGTAAATAATTGAGCGGTGTGTTTAAGTTTTAACAATTAATTCTATCTTGTCTGTGCTTCTCTTAACTAACAAAATTCGTTATAAGCCCCACGTTGGGCGCCATTTACAACGTTACGAATTATATGCTAATTAGTGAATTAATTAAATAATCAATTAATAATTAAAATTGGATACAGTGATTGACTAATTTTATCACTGTTGTCTACCAGGATATACCTTCCATTGCCCCGCGTTGGGAAGCCATATACAATGTTATATTCTGCATATCTTATGAATAATTAATTAATTAACATACTTTAATTAATGTGTAAACAACTGGGCGGTGTGTTTAAGTTTTAAAAATTAATTCTATCTTGTCTGTGCTTCTCTTAACTAATGAAATTCGTTATAAGCCTCGCGTTGGCGTGCCATATATGCTAGTAGAATTATGCAAATTTAGTTGCATAAATTAATTATTCAATTAACTAATTTTGATGGAGTAATTAATCAAACTTTATCTCTGTTTTATGTATTTTATGTATATTTGAAGTCTAAATTAATTATGCAAATGATATTATTGAATTACCAAACTTTATCGTGTTCCACCTGTTAAGCGTGATTGACAACAACACACATTATGTATACTCTAAATGACAACAGGTGTAATAAAGTAAAAAATACTAATTACCTTTTATCTTGCTTAAGCTCTCCGCTGATAATCCATATATAATAAGAGTTAATCTTGTACTTTGAATACATTGATTGAAAGATATCATGTGTAAGTATACTTAGTTGTGTCAGACAACTCGTATCAATTGGGGTGACAATGAATAACATGACTCGTACGCCCAAGGTTTACGTTACGCACTAGATTTTATTCAAACTTTGCATATATTCAACATTAGTCGATGACATTAAATTAAAACATCATTTATGTGATAATCGATAATACATTACATTTGCTCGTAAATTGTTTCTCTAAGAATTCATTTCGTTATAGTACTTAGTTATAGACAATTAATTTATGATTTCTTTACATATTACAAATTTATTCTTACTCATGGATTCATCTTTCATTTATACTTTCGCAATAATTATCGTTTAACTTTACTCTAACTTTTATTTAATTCTGACTCTTAATTATCTCAGAGGTGTTTATCTTTTTGAGCGGCAGGACAGTGGTGACTTACACTAGCAATACATGAATAATTTACTTTTGGTATGTATCAATACCCTACGGCGCATCTACGGAGATTTCCTGTCTCCCTTGCTCCTTGGAATGGTTGATAATCTGGTTGTCACCTTCATCGCTGGTTTGCTGGTCACTTTTCGCTATCACAAGGTTCTCACTCCGGTGTCGATTCTCTTTTAAATCACACCCGTAAAGGTTATTTGTCTGGCGTACGTTTAATTGCACGGTCACATAGTTCCGCATTGTTCAATTCGCGATTTATTAGTTTATGATTATGGCTTTACCACTTTATTAATATTTATCGAATGTTTGTAGTTTTTAGTTTATCGTTATACGTATCTCATACACTCACGAACTTTTCCATTACTTTATCTAAACGTAAGTATCTGATGTAAGGAGTACTTTAGTTCGGTACACAGTCGAGATGTTTAGCTCATAGTTTTAATTGTCTTTCGCGAATTCGCACTGTCAGTATTTGAGCGTATTTATACAACTCGTTATCGTATCAACTATTTATTCAAACTAAGTCTCGTTCTTGAGTTCTATTATGATATATACAACGACATTCTCTCCGTACTTCCCGACTCGTCAGTATATTAATCAATCACAAAGTCCGATTAAGATTAATTTAATTCACAGTTGAGATTAACTCCATGACTGAAACTTCTAATTGTTCTAAGACTGATAATAAGTCTTCTGATTTCGTACTGGTAAATCACATAGACTCCCGACACTTATAATACTTTGACGAAACAAGATATTACTAAGACTCCAAAGAAATTGTCGCGACGACGCAACGACGCCGAGTGGGTTTTTAATTCACTTTGATATTAATAAAACTAAGACAAACTGAGAAAAACTGAGCGAAAACTGAGAGCTCGCTCAAGTTTGTCATCTGGTTTTATGACTCCTACTCCTACTCTTTGTTCTTCTCTAGATTCTGTCCTTTCCCATCAATTTCGTTCCAATTGGGTCTCGTCTCTGTTTTCCCCGAAGTCGCCACCCTGAGTCGCTCAACTTCGGGCGACTCAACTTCGTCCTTATTCGTTCTTGACTCTTGTTCCTATGGTAACGTCTTTTTCGAGAACCGCCTTTAACAAACTCTTGTTTCTGATAGGTTGGCGTAGATCCCTTCTCTCATCTCTTTCGGTTCTAGTCCACCCTAGCTTTAAGACGATAGACCGGATTTCATGCTTGTCAATCATCCATTTGTTCTAGTGTCTCCCCTTTTAGCTCGTTTCCTGATAATCGTTAACTAGCTACGCATGTGTTCCATAGTCTAAGTGTAACGAATCGTAGTATTGTTTTCTAGTTTCTCTGACTCCCTTTCTCACGCTTACGGTGGTCACGTTCCTGGTAAGGCACATCTGTTGCACAGCCTGCTTGCCTGGTCCGTAAACATGTCCCCTGCTGCTTCATCCTGTCTTGTTCTATTCATGTAATTCCGTACGAGTCCTTGCCTTTGTCAGTGATGTACACCCTAGTCTTGTTGCAAAGCTCCCATGTGTGTCCAGACAATACTAGCGTCGCGTTCATCTCCGCTTTCTTGGTAATTCGTCTTTGTAAGGGTCCTCCTTTTGTTTTTTCTAGTACTATAGTGCGTTCTCATGTACGCCCTTACGCTTGGACATCTGTTATTACTGAGGCATTGGCTTTCCAACTTGAGCGCCTTCCTGTCGCCAAACGGTCGCCCAAGTTGTTGTTTGAATGGCAACTGATACAATGCCAGCATATATCATTTGTGACAGCAGCCACTTACCGCCGCACCCTTCATCGCAATACTCAAAAAAAAAATTTCTTAACAATTACGTTATATATGACCCGTTGGGTCTACTTGGTTCCGTAGTTTTTCTATACAAACGTTTCATGCAGCAGCTTTGGCAAGCTAAAACGAATTGGGATGATGTCTTACCAGATTCTCTTCTCCCCAAATGGAGGGAATTGTATAGTAAACTAAATCTAATCAATAAGATTAATGTAAACCGTTGCATAAAGTCTAACCCATACACGAGATCGTTTCAAATTCACGGGTTCGCGGATGCTTCCTGTGAGGGTTATGGTTGTTGCATATACGCAAGAATTGTATATGATAATACGCGTGTCTCATCTAATTTACTGTTTTTGAAATCCAGGGTAGCCCCCCTAAAACAAATTACACTGCCCAGACTTGAGCTATGCGGTTGTCTTCTGCTTGTCCGTTTGCTTTAAAAGGTTATTCGTGCATTGAACATACATGCTCATGAAATTCATTTGTACTCCGACTCCATGGTCGCCCTCCACTGGATACACGGTGAGTCCTCCAGGTGGAAGACCTTCGTCCCCTATCGTGTGGCTGAAATCCAGCAGGGTTCCGATAACGCTGACTGGCATCATGTGAAGTCCCAGTATAACCCCGCCGATATTCTATCTCCTGGTTGTCATCCAGACAAATTGCGGAACTTCCAATTGTGGTGGCATTGTCCGGCATGGGTTTTGCAAGATCCAATTCACCACCCCAAATTCGGCACAAATGATTCGGCCACCATACGGGAGTGCCGATCTGAACAAAAACAATCGGCAATTCTTGAATGTATGGCTAGCGTCGTCGCTACCGATATAAGTGAAGACTTTTCCACTCTTCAGAGATTGATACGCGTTATCAGCTATTGCTTCAGATTTATCTATAATCTGAGATCGAATTCCCCTGGTTCGGGACATGACCTGCGACTGTCATGCGAATGTCATGAACTGCGAACGTTCCAACATTCCGACTTGCCTTATGATACTAAGCATCAGATTATTCTGCACCCAAAGGCCCACCTTACTAGATTAATTAATTAGCATTCAAGACTGCTAC
Source organism: Magicicada septendecula (assembly GCA_034769895.1). Classification (NCBI taxonomy): domain Eukaryota; kingdom Metazoa; phylum Arthropoda; class Insecta; order Hemiptera; family Cicadidae; genus Magicicada; species Magicicada septendecula. The sequence goes on from CM068368.1 coordinate 524,335,669, forward strand.
ACGCGGGGGTTCAGTTAACCCATAGTTCTGTTCGTCAAAGGTATTGGATCGTCAACGGCAAGATTGTTGTCAGTTCTGTCATCCGTGAGTGCATCAAATGCTTTCGCTTCAGAACCCACAAGCAAACGCAGCAACTTGGTCAGCTGCCTTCGTCAAGAGTGGTATTGACCAAGGCCTTTTCTTCGTCTGCTAAATTACGGCGGCCCTATCGTGATCCGTCATGGCGGGCAGCGATCCAAGACTACCTCAAAGGCATAGATATGCTTGTTTGTCTGTCTCGCTACGAAGGCGATTCATTTGGAATTGGTGTCTGACCTGACTGCTGAGGCATTTATTGCAGCCTTTAAACGATTCATTGCCCGCCGCGGCATTCCCGGGGAAATTATGCCTGACAACGGCACTAATTTTAAGGCCGCGAGTTCCACTTTGCGTGAGTTATACAAATTATTGACCTCTGAGGAATTTAAAACGAGTATTCACTCATTCTCACTTGCCCAGGGTTTCCAGTGGTCGTTCATTCCACTCCACCCTCCACTTCGGCGGCCTTTGGGAGAGTGGTGTAAAAAGCGTCAAGCATCATCTGCGCCGCACCAATGGCGCCACCATTCTTAACTTTGAGGAATTATACACGATCCTTACTCAAATTGAGGCGTGTTGGAACTCCCGTCCTCTTTCTGCCATCTCATCTGATGCTAGGGATCCGCAGCCCCTTACACCCCGACACTTCTTAATTGGCTCGGCCTTGACAGCCCTCCCAGACGCTGACCTAACAGCCACTCCATGCAACCAACTGCGACGCTGGCAACTGCTGCAGAAATTTGTACAATCTATCTGGAGCAGGTGGTACAAGGACTACCTGCACCAGCTTCAACAACGTAATAAATGGCAGACACCCAAGGGGAACCATAGCGGAAGGTGATGTGGTCATAATTATAGAGGATAACGCCCCTCCATTACACTGGAGTTTGGGTGTGGTCACTAAGATTTTCATGGGCGACGACCAGTTGGTGCGCGTAGTTGACGTCCGCACTTCCCGTGGTATATTGCGTTGACCTATTCATAAGCTGTGCGCTTTACCTGTGTCCAACGAATAAGGATTGTCGTCACTCGTGTGGGTTTCACTCTATGCGAAGGGGTGTTATTGTTCTGGTCCTCAGTAATGCTGCCTTGTGCAGAAGACTTTATTCAATTTGCATACTCATTCAATTTATGCATTGCAGTCAATTTATGTATTTTATTCAATCTATGTATTGTATTCAATTATGTAATGTATTCAATTTATGTGATTTATGCAATTCATGTATTTTATTCAATCTAAGTATTCTATTTAATTTATGCAATTCATGTATTTTATTCAATCTATGTATTCTATTCAATTTATGTATTGTATTCAATTTATGTGATTTATGCAATTTATGTATTTTATTCAATCTATTTATTCTATTCAATTTATGTATTGTATTCAATTTATGTGATTTATGCGATTCATGCATGCCATTCAATTTATGCATTGCAGTCAATTCATGTATTTTATTCAATCTATGTATTCTATTCAATTTATGTATTGTATTCAATTTATGTGAATCATGTATTCTATTCAATTTACGTATTGTATTCAGTTATGTGCTACAACCAATTTATGTAGCCGCTGTTGGCGTCATGGGTGAGTAAACTGCTGACTGCATCAAGCTCGGGAAAATCGGGAAGAATCTTCGATTTTTGACGCACAGTATGTTCAAACCTAAAATGTGTTCAAACTATGATTCGCCTGTGACGACGGCTGCATGTCGTTATCGCCCGACCAGCTAAGGTCGGTCCCCCCCCCCCCCCTACAATCTAGCAGTCAACTCACGGAGCTCCAGGAGTCAACAGCCTGTTCCGCGCGTGTGTTACGCAAATTCACTTTACGGCCGTCAATATGTGAACGATTCAATTAATTCAATTTCAATTAGCTTAAATTAATAGATACGCAGTCGTACTGGCACGCGCGGATTTGCAGAATCGCATAAGTATGATTTAATCTGTTTTTTATAATAAACCGTTTTATACAGTCCACGTTTATCGTTTTACATTCAATTAAACCCAGCCTATGGTTTAAAGTGTGAACAGCCGTTAACCCCAAGCTACGCAAGGGGACAGCAAGTTCAACCGCAACATACCAGCATATCTTCTCTAAATTTTTTGTAGATGTCTAATCTTCTATTCTGTGATGCTTCTCAAACAGTTTTTTATGCATTTCAGTTTTTATAAATGAGTACTTTCTGTTTTTTAAACAGCTGTCCTTAACACTAAAAGTGGAATCAGTTTAACAATTTTCGCTTCCTTACATGGTGACGCTCTAAATATGTGACTTGATTAATCTCGTTAGAGTTCCTAGCGAAAGTTTCCTTAACACTCTTGGCGTTTAGTAGGCGCTACAGCCCAGATTATTCACCTGCTACAGTTCCTTTACTATGGGTGCGACTGCTGTGGTTTCATTGACAAAGACAGGGGAACAGACTGTAAATCCGGTGAACTATGTGTCCTTATCGTACCGAACGTCAAATTCCTTTTTTTTTATCGATGATGTTCTTACCTAGAATTTCTTCTATCGTTATATAATTTTTGTTGTAAAACAAAGAATGTGTATCCTTATTAGGCCTAATCCTTTTATCTTGAATTAAAGTAATTTAGATTCAAGATAGGATGCCGAGCTTGAGCCGTGCTCAATATAAGTAAGATATTATGGCCATCACGAAGCTTATGACATCTTGTATCAGTGGTCACCAATTAAATCGCATGGTGGTCCACTCTGTGAGCCTCTGGTTAAGCCCACGGTCCGGACACTACCGAGGGGTCTGGGGGTCCTCCCCCGGAAAATTTTATAAATTTTGAGGTCAGGTGGTGCGTTTTTATGCATTTTGATTGCACGTTTTATTTAGTACAACCTGCCTGAAGTTAGGCACATTGTTGGTACAGCTGATCCTCAGCAAGTCCTGAAGATGGTCAGTCGAGACCTGTACTTGTTCTTTACAAAGTTCATTTTCGAAAAAGCTGCTTCACATATGTACGTTGACCCAAACATCATGCACATTTTCACAGCTAATTTTTTGAGTTGGGGGTACTTCTCTACCTGCACGTATTTCACCCAAAACTCTTCACAGTCCAGTTTGTTTGGTATTTCACTAAACTTTTCCTTCGACACAACATATTCTTTTAAACCTATCAGCTCCATTTGCAGAGTGGTTTTATCACTGTTGAAATATTCTGACGCCTCTTAGGACCACGCGCCATCTGCTTGAAGGGAAAAACAATTGTTCAAGACTATTACAGCATTTCCAATTTTGGCAAAGTCTGAGAACCTAGCATCAAACTCAGACTTCAGATCAGTAACGAAGTTTGAGAATTTACTGACGTCAACCTCATTACCGAAGCTCTCACAGACTGACTTCAGACAAGGAAAGTGCAAGCGTTCATTGTTAATGTCATTTGCTATCAGTTGAAGTTTATTAGAAAAACTTCTTATTTCAGTTAGAAGATCACAAACAAGTTTTCCCTTTCCCTGAAATTTTAGATTTAAATAGTTAAAGTGCCTGAATGTATCTGTCAGGAACGCAATTGTTGGGACATTTTCTTCTTTATCAAGGAGTAAGCCTAAGTATTCATTAGCTACTTCTTGTTCACACGTTGATAAAGTGCCTGAATGTGTCTGTCAGGAACGCAATTGTTGGGACATTTTCTTCTTTATCAAGGAGAAAGCCTAAGTATTCATTAGCTGCTTCTTGTTCACACGTTGATAAAAAAACGTTTATATCTTGTAGCAACAAAAAAAATCGTTGTAAGACGAAACCTTTACTTAACCATCTTACATTGTTATGCAGAAGCAAGTCATCAAACTGAGCACCTGTGTCTTCAAGCAATGATTTGAACTCCCTGTGCTGAAGAGAGAACTTCAGTCGGATGAAATTGATGATTTTAATAACAGTTTTCATCTTTTCCTCAAGGTTAGGGCATAGTTTTCAGCACAATACACTTTGGTGAATGATACAGTGGTAAGATATAATTTTTCCATTGCACCTTTCATCACTAATCATCCTTTCCACCAGACCCTTTCTACATCCGATCATTGATGGACAACCATCAGTTGTAATTGGTACAATTTTTTTGCATCCAGTTCATTTTCTGTAAAATATTTCATAATGGCCTCGTAGAAGTCTTCCCACCGCGTGTTTCCTTTCACTGACAAAACTGTGAATAGTTCTTCCTCAAATTGTTCATTGGTTTGGTCCAGATACCGGACAAAAATCATAAGTTGCGCGGTATCAGTGATGTCACATGACTCATCCAAAGCTAACGAATACAAATCTGTAGATTTCAAGACTTCTATTAATGTAGTATCATTTTCTTTAGCCAGTAACTCTGTATTTCTTGTGTTTGATGACGTGGATATCGGAATACGTTGAATTGTGTCCACAACATTAGTATTATCCTCAAACAACACCTTTCCAGCCTCAGTCATACATTCTTTTACAATGTCAACATCACTAAACAGTTCCAGATGTTTTGCAAGAGTCCAAGAGACACGTAGGGTGGCTCTGTACATTTTTCTTGCTCAGTAATAGACTGACTATTTAGTTTTGTTGACGCTGAATAGTTAGTGCTTAGGCTTGATATTTTCGACTTTCGAGTATTACTTCTGATAGGGTATTTTTCTTCAAATGATTTGTGTTTCATAATGTCTCTTTACGTTCTAACTTTTTACTATTGCTACAGTTTGTTGGCATATTAAACAAACAGGCACAGCTCCAGCTCGATCTGGTAACGTAAAGAAGAATAGTTCAGTCCACTCGGGGGAAAACTTTCTATTTTCTGCCTCCAATTTTCTTCTCTTCTTACCTATCGCAATATCACTCTTTACGTAAAACAAATAATGTAAACACACGCCACTACTAAAAAAACGAACGTAAACACACCCCACTATACTAAAAACTATTAAGTATAATTCAAAGATTTCAATACAAATTTGAACACAATCGCAATGAACTGAACTAGGCCTACAACGCAAAAACGGTGTGTTAGTAGTGGCGTTGTGTGGGGGAGGAAGAGTTTCGTGGGAGCCTATGTCTACCCTCACCTCCGAAATGGGGGCAATTTCCCTATCCAAATGGTCACTTCACAGGAAAATGTTTTGTCGTTTTATGATTGTGAATATGATTTAAAAATCATATCACATTATTTAAGTTCATGGTTTTACCCTATAATTACATTAAATTGTAACTGTACCTTACCAGCGTGATTAGTTTTTGTATTAACACATAACTTAAATGAGTAGTGTTTATTTTAAACTGTACGTGAATATTATTAAAAGAACAGTATACTAACAAATACAAATGTGAATTAATACTTATACAATAATAAATCTATTACGTTGATAATAACAAACTGTATTTTATCTCCACTCATTACTATCATTTATACTTTAGATCTTTAAAGAATGGTCTAACTTTTCAAAATACTCCCCAAAGTCAACATTTTCCTCCCCCAAAACTGTTTGCTGGATCCGCCCCTGCCTACAGACAGTCTCTTTATTAACTGTCAAGTTTTACTAGCGTGTGACTTAATGAACGACTTTCTGCAAAGTGTAACATTGAAATTATTAGTTTTTGTTAGACTTTTAATGACAACAAACAAATAAATAAACATTTTACCGCGGTCAGCAAAAAATGACCCGGCGGTCCGGATGCGGATCGCGGTCCGCCATTTAGTGACCCTTGTCTTATATTATCATAGAAACTCAATTTCTCATATTGAGTCCATCTGTGGAAAATACAATTTGTTTCTGTGGTGGTGTCCGGTAATTGGACACAGGGCCTTTTGGTGCGCTATACACCAGTAGTTATAATAGCCTACCAAATCTACTACGAGATTTAGAACATAATGTGTCAACTGTTACTATGTTTTGAAAAATAACATTTCGTATTTTCGTATTCAGCTCAATTTCCAAAGTGTTTTCTACAAGTAGTACAATTTTTAGTGGATGTAAATTAATTCATACCTTATAATCACGTTCTAACCCCGTTTCGTACCCCGTTTGATTATTATTGTGAGTTGTGCAAAAATAGTAAGAAAAATTATAAAACAAGATAAGTTTATATTAAGAAAATGTAATTTTTCCTCTCATGTATCTGTTAGATTTACACTTTTTGCAATATAGTAATATTTGGCATCTGCGGGTCACAGATTTTTCAATTTTACTTTTGTTATTTTAATATGAAATTTTAAAATGGAAGTTCAGATTTGTAAATGATAAAAGCAAAATTATGTCTTTTGCGAAAATTTTTGTGTTTCAGATCCCCCCTCTATATTAAAACAGGTTGATTACGCCATTGTCAACTGTAAATTGCAATACGGTATTTCTTGTTGAACCATCAGTCTAATAGTGACTGCGCACAGGAAGATAATTAGAATTGTAATCGGTGCAAAAATAAACGTTCCTTCTTTATTATTAGAGACAATTTATAGTGATTTCTTTAAGATATTTATTTATAAGGTCTTAAGGATCTTCTGTATCACAGGAGGTTATCTGAAAGGTGGTGAAAAAGTCTATTGAAAAAATTGCAAGCTCTTGGTCGTGCATTTGTTTTACGTCCAATAGGCTATGTGTAACTTGTAGGCGTTTCTTTATTTTTGTGCAACCAAATTTTGTAATAGTCTTGTAAATAGAATTACTTCATCAAATAATTTATTAACATTTTAAACCGCTTAAAAAATTGGTTACTGTTATTGGAGGACGTTAAAATTTTATCTAGTCGAAAGAATAAATGTTAGTAAAATTGGAATAGTAATAAGAGCCATTTATAGTTTGTTTTTCAGAAGTGAAATTTATTGTGTTATATTTTAATATGTTTTTGTCTAGCACCTATTATATTTGCGTAACACTTTAACAGGGTAACGCCCACACAGGTTGTTAGTGTGGTAGGCCTACCTATTCCTTGTATACATGTTATTTTTTTTTTATTTATTAAGGAAGCACATTGCAGATGAAAATTTATTATTTTTTTTTATAAAGACAGTTGTAGTCTACGTATTACGTAATTGATTGTATTTTCCCTTTTGTGTGTTTTGTCTTTTATGTATTGTTATATAGGCCCTATAGAATTAAGACTAAATCTGAAAATTAAATCTAATTTTCGTATTTTTTCATTAACAAAATATAGTTTTAAATGGACAAATTAAAATGTGAATTATGACAATTTTTAATTATTTTTATCAATGTTAAACTACTTTGGAATCAAACAGTGTTGCGTCTTGCACGTTGTTGTATTCAGGTGAAAGCGTATTTTTTCGTTACTATTTTTGTAATATTCTTTTAATAAGCCTCAATTAGGTGTATTAGTTTGTGGGGCGCATGTATTCAGTTATAGCAAATATTTTTCTATTACGCCTTTTATACGTATTCTCCAAGGACGCGGTTTTTATATTCATGGAGTCAGTATACAAACATCCTGGAGTGTTAGAAACATACAAAAAGTTAACACTTTTCAAAACACCATGTGTATCATGTGTACTATGATTAAACTTTGATTAATTATGTTCAAAGTAAGACAATCCTGAGTAAATTATAAGTTTGTACAATTTATAAACAAATTCAATAATATTATTTTTCTTAAACTATACTCACTTATTATTTATTGAATGTAAGCCATATACAAGGGAAAGTACAAAAAAGTAAATGGAAATTTTACTTTTACTTCGGACGAGGTAAAGGGCAATACTAATTGTTTAGTTAAAAATTATTACTTCACAGTGGCTGTCCATTGAAGAACTGTTTCATTTCAGTTTGCTATTGTATTTAAAAGTTAAGATATAAGTGTGTTAAAATAAGTGCTATACTGACCGATTGTACCAAAAAATAAATACGAAGGTCATGTTTTCTAAACGGTGCGGGGGTTGAAAGCAGAAGGTATTATTCGTAGAATGCAGCAGCAATACGGACACAATTTCTTTAATAGTAACAAGATGTACTAGGGGACAGATACTTTTAAAAGCAGTCGGATTTTTCTCTGTATTAAACAACGGAGATTTAAGTATCACTTCAAAGAGTAATGACAATAGACTATCTGAGCGGTTACTCGGAGGGGGTTGAGTTTTATGAATAAAACAAAGACTACAAAAATCGACAGAAAATAACTCTTTGTCTGTTAATTTAGTACAGCTATAATCAAGGCAAGTGTAGAAATACAAAGGTTAGTTATAAATACTTCAATTTAACAAAGTCATGAAATAATAAAGATTATATCTCACATTCCAGTATAAATGAAATAAATGATTCCAGGAAAACGGCACAAGTATTCATCATCTACAGACGCTGATAACGTTGTTTTGTACGAATTTTTTTAAACATTGCGTTAGTGAGCACTTATCTGTAAATATTTTGCAGCAAATGGAACTATATCGTCTACTCGTTTTGCGATAGATACTAATGAAATATTTTTACAAAATGGGCACAACAGTCCTTAATACATTCCAAAATCACACTGCAGGGTGCGTAAATACATGGTTGTTGGCCACATGTTTTGCTGAAGTGCCATAAATTCAGGTCACTGGTAGAAGTTTGTATATAGCGTTTCGAACGCCGCATAGGTATCGGATCTACATGTGTATGGAGAAACGAACATGTTTTTAGATTTTATTGTTGCTTTTTATTCGAGAAATGGTATTAATCTAAACTATAACCAAAAACTAAAAAACAACAAAAAATTACAATTTACAGCAACTGACACGTCCGAAAACCGTGTACATCAGTAGCCAAAAGATTCCATCAGCCAGCAAAAACCTGTTTAGTACAGGCCTATAAATTCTGTGAGTTGCAATGCAATAAATGACAGCACAACAAATATTGTAAACTGAATTAGTTACCTGAATGTTGAATAATCATTCGAAGGTTATGAGTCTGTTTCTGTTTCCTACTACTGGGTATGAGGACACAACCTCAAAACTAGGATTTCGACTTACAAGACGACTTTGAGGACCCTGTGTACCGAAAATAATCATGTTTGTACTCATATTTAATTGATTATTTGATTCGACGTATATAATTAATTCTAGCACAATTTTGTAATTTTTCACATTTTCAATTAATTCTTTGGGGAGGGGGTTAGGGGTTTGAGAACGTTGGCAAGCAGGGAAAGTCATTCACTAGCACACTCTTTCCAACAGTTGATTTACAGCGTTATTCGATGTTCCCGATACAGGGCCTCATAGGCATAACTTGGGAGGGGCAAGTGCCCCCCCCCCCACAATGTTCCGAGCATTATAAAATTTTGTTTCCAGTTGTTTATAAATAAAAACTAACAAATAGTCAAACAGGAGACAGTTTCTATGCTTGCGACCACAGTAAGTACTACTTATCAACGTCTGTACTGTTATCAGACGACTAGTTGCCATAAATTTATTATTCTTATTTCTTTTGAAGAAACTTGTAAGGGGAATGTTTGTCAGATTTGAATGATATACATGAAAATAATATTTCTGTTCGAAAAAAAAACTCTAGAGACCTAATTAACTGGAATACAATGCGTGCCTTTTACACAAAGACTTGTTTTGGAACACCGTAATGAAATAATAAGCGCAGCTGTACTTCTAAGAATTTGGTCTCTTTACTTTCCTCTCTTTGTCACACATATTCTTCTGAGTTATCATCTCTGTGCTCGGATTGTTTACTGTTTGATTCGAGATTATCGCTGTTTTCAGTTCAGCAGAATTTCGCAAACACTACAGGCCAATGTAAAAGACAGCGGTATGGTAGGGGTAACAGACTCGGCAGTATGAACAAAGCTGGCTTAGTCTACGGTCACACTTGGCGTTTCCTAATTAAATTTATTTTTAATTTCTAAAGTAAATACCAACAATTTAATCATAACAAAAGCAGACAAATGCCAGGCAACAGTAATTATTGACAAAACAGACTACATCAGAAAAACTGAAGACTTCATCAACAATAATGATTGCATACAATTAAATAAAGACCCAACAGAAAATATCTTAAACAAACAATAAAACTAATAAAAACAGCTAAAAACATTTTTAATAATAAAAATACAGACATATATATATATATAAATAATAATCCAGAACCACCTAAAATGAATAGCCTAATAAAAATACACAAATTAAACAACCCAATACGACCATTAATCAACTTCAAAAAAGCACCTACATACAAAATAGCAAAAATAATAGCACAAAAACTAAAAAATAACCATCTAACAAATATTTATCACAACATAAAAAATACGTACGAGTTAATAGACAAACTAAAAGTAATAAACAATTGTTACATTATATTTCTCCCCCTCCTCTTTTTTGCATTATCCCATAATAAAATATAATAATAAACCATGTTGAAGTACAAAATACCTACCTATTTGCCTATGTAACAGAAATAGGTGAAAGCCATGTAAATAAAATTAGTAAATAATGATGGATGATATAATAACCATTGTTTTTTGTGTGTTAAAGTTATTATGTAAAAATGAAAGTTGTGTTATGAATAATTACTGGTATGACAAGCAACTAATGTTATGTTATGAAGACTAGTTCTGACCACTATAATGATTCTAATGAGTTTAATAGTTTTGAACAGTCTAATTGAAAACTAATAAGATTCATAATATGGGTTAAACTAATTATGAATAATTACTTGGATGACAAGGATGATATGTTATGAATTATGTTCTAGCAGTTAATTATAATGCAAATAAGGTGCATAATATGTTCTAAAATAACTATAATTAATTGTTTTATGTTAATTTATTTTATATACTGTAATTGGATTAAGAAGGTTTCATGTTTCTAAGAATGAGGGAACTGTAATTATAAATGTATTATAAACACAATGTACATTAGACCTATAGAAAAATGAAGTAATTTGGACAAATTTTATATAAAAACATCAGTAATTAGTGTTACATTTTATTTTATTACCTCAGATTGGATTGTATAGTAATAAGAAAGCAAATTGTATACAAAAAGAGTAAACTTTAAATAAATTTACAAGAGTAATAAAAAATGTCAAACTAGTAACTTTGGAATTACTGGAGAAAAACAAATCAAATGAGATATCAAATTAATCTAGGTCCAGAAAGCAAATCAATGATACTAGTATCTTCAAAATTGAAGCTATCATAAGAAATTTGTATAAATTTTAAGAAATTTGTATTAAATTTAAGAAATTTATTCATTTTGTGACAAAAACTAGTAACCATGACAACTTAATGTTACAAGGTTTCCACCAATGGGAATTTCATACTTGGTATCTTGGCAACCCAAATATTATATGGAAAACAGTTAGTTGATTGTTGAATTCAGAAGAGAAAGGGTAAAACTTACATACAACTCGATGAAATAGAAAGTAGACAGCACTGAATTGAAATAAGGCTAGGTAATATAATGACCTAAGAAGAATGAAGAATGAGAGTGAAATAGTATAAATAGAAGAATAAGTGTATAAAAAAAAGAAAAAATAAGTAGAACCTAATACTTGAAGGAAGGTATTGTGTATGATATTGAATTATAAAAGAATAATAAGTACAACAAATTATACTACACATTTACACTATTCAATCACTGATAAACTATTTTTAAACATTCACTTAATGAACAAACTTGTGAGTAGAGCTTTATTTTGCTATTAAATTAATAATTTATGGTGATAAAATCGTTGAAGGTGTAATCGCTATTAGAACAGATAACCTATAAACACAGACCGTTGTTAAGACGAACTATTAAAAACATTAAATTTAATTTATTGATGATTTATTAGACTTAATTTGAATTGTATGACATTTGGTACTTCACTAGAGGTATTTTTGTTAATTTTTCTGTAGTCCAAAGGACCTAACAAATATCATTTTAATAACGAAAATAATATGTAAATAGACTTGAGCAGTAGTGCCATCCGTGAGCATTAAAAACATAGCCGGAGCAAATTGTCAGGAATTATAAATTTAATTAACTTTGTTATCAAAGAAAGAAAGTAAAAGATTGAAGGAAATAAAAACTGTATTGAAGATTTTCAATTGTTTAATTACTTTATTTTGGTATTACGACATCTTTATTATTCATACAGTTGAACGTTATTTTTTTATCAACAAAGAGAGGTTGGTAACACGTACACAAGAACCACGAAATTTGAATTGAATACCATTGAAAGTAAGTATTTAAGCCATTGACGTAATTTAATAAAATAAATAGTATCAGAAGAAAGAAGAAACAATTTTGGGAATTGGTATTTTTTATTGCAGATTGACAACAGCTGATAAAAAATAAAATAAAACACAAATATACTTTATTTGTAACATTTGGTTACAAATTGGCCCTCAACCGTTAGGACAAAATAAATAATTATTATTTGAAAATTGTTTTATGATAACAAACAAAATACACAAAATAAGAGTGGTAACATATTGACACCAACACAACTTGGGGATTTAAGTAAAATATTTAACCAAAATAAAATCACAAAACGATCGAGATTAACTTAATTGTTATAATATAGATGAAAACACAACATATTTCACATCATATGACATCACAAATATGTACACCAACATTCCAATTGATGAAAAAATAGACATAATAATAAACAAATTTAAAGAACAAAATGAAAACACACAATATATAACTGAAATAAAAAATAGCCTCCAACTAATACTAAAACAAAATTACTTTGAATTCAATAGCAAAATTTATCAACAACAAGAAGGATTGGCAATGGGATTTCCATTATCTAGCACTATAGCAGAAATATTCTTACAACATATAGACACCAAAATACAAAATATTATAAAATCCTTTGATCCAAATGGCATTTGGATAAGATATGTAGATGATGGGCTATATATATCAAGTAACAAAAATACAAATGCAGATAACATATTAAAACAACTCGAGAACATAATCCAAAAATACAATTCACAGAAGAAAAAGAAAATCACAACAAAATCAACTATTTAGACATAACCATCACAAAATACAATAACCACCTACAATATGCAATATACAGAAAACCAGCTTCCACTAACATCATTATACCTAACCATTCTGACCACCCACCACAACATTAAATGGCAGCATGCTATTCACTATTTAACAGAATGTACAAAATACCCCTAAACAAACAAGAAACAGACAAAGAAAGAAATATAATTTACCAAATTGCTTATGAAAATGGATATAATAAAAATACTGTAAACGAAATAGAAAATAAAATCAAATATAAAATAAAAACTGAACAATTAAGAGTTAATCAAAATGAACAAAACAAAAATAATAGCAACAATAAAAAATGGGCCACATTCACATATATAAATAATAAAATGACAAAGCTAACAAAACTGTTTACAAACACAGACATTAAAATAGCATACAAAACTAATAAAAATTATCTACAACAACTAAATAACCCACACAACAAAGATAATACAACAACCAATGGTAAATACAAAATTGAATGCCAAGATTGCAATAAATATTACATAGGACAAACAAAAGAACAACTGAAAAAACGTTATTTTGAACACCTAAACGCATACAAAAAACCAGAAATATACAAATCTAATTTGGCCACACATGCAATAAACACTGGACATGAATTCCCAGACATAACCAACATGACACTAATAAAACACATACCACACAAAGGCACCATAATGAACATTTGGGAAAATTTACAAATATAGAAACATAAAACTAATACCTGAACAAATACAAATCAATACAAAACATGACACAATTTTCAAAGCACTCAACATCGAAAATACACAAAATACTAATACATACACCACAATCACACACAATAATACCACTTTACAATACCAGAGACCAACAAGAAACCAATATAGCGTCCACCCAACACACAAATACTTCACAGACGCAAGATCACGAAGGCTGAGGATGAGAACACTATGGTTCTCGAAACATATTCCTAATAAGGAAAGAAATGTCTTGAGGTAATTTCTTTATAAATATTAAATATATTATATACATCAAGAAACGGACTGTAGCAAAAAGTGTTTGAATATACATATAACATAATACATAATATAATTATATAATATACAGGTAATAATATATAACATAATATAGGCTATATTATAATGTATGTAATATAATAATGAAAATAATTATGTATGTTGTATATTATATTTATATATATATGTATTTATAATATGTATGTTCGAAATATATTGTATTATATCCAATTATATTGTACGTAACGTTTTAAGTTGAAGTTTTATTTCACTGATTTTAGAGTTATAAATTACATCTTACAGTCATAACAAAATAAAAAGTTAGACTTTATGACAACTGGGCAATGATCAAAAGAATGTAGAAAACTATACAGTCCGAATACATTCTATGTAAACTCTAATAATATTTTCGACATTATTTACAAAAACAGTACCCTAAATTTTCATTTATTTAAAAATGCATGTTTATTAATGGTTCTTAATTCTTTCGATAAGTAAGCGATTAGTGAGGCATAACAGCTGGTTTGTTTCAACAAAATTTCCCAGGTCTGCGGTAGCGCATACAATGTGTACACGCCGAGAATGCAGTGGTGCCAACAAGACAATTCAAAAATATATTCAACGTGGCGGTCGCATACACAATATCTGAATGCATACATAATAAATAATAGCGAGCGAGTAGCCGAGCGACGGAGAGAGTTCAGCGAACTGGGCGCATCGCATTTGGCACGCGTTTCAACGGCCTTCTCTCTACTATACTACGTTAACAAGCAATACCGAAAGTACTAGCCTCTGTCTCTGTTTGAGCCTCGCGTACACATACACACACACACCTATTTGTTGTTACATTGTAAGTCTAAATTTTCTTGAAATAAGTTGTAGCAACTTAGTAACAAATAATTGTTTTCGTTAGGCAGTATCACATTTTTGACTCTTGGAAAATGAAAACTGGAATCACAGTAATAAAATTTAGGATAGGCTGTAGGACGCGAAAATCATATTTTACAATTTGATGTATATGCATCTACATAATGGTAAGGTTTAGGATGTCGGGGTACCAAGAAAGGTGAATGTAATAGCCTTAAAAGTAGCAGAAATTAAGTATCTTGGAGCAGAAAAACGGAGTTCACGGTAGTAATGTCCAATGACGGTATTAAAATAACATTCATAAACTTATACCTTCGTTTCAAAACACACAAGTTAAACGTATGTCTTTTGATAAGATACCGAAGAATGATAGATGAAAACATTTGGAAAGCGTGGAGCCACCGAGTGAGGTTAGATGTAAAGTTAGGACCCGACAACGATCACCATTACCTAACACGTGCGATAGGGGCATCGGGATGATTGGGTAGCGTAAACCTTGAATAGCTCACAAACGAAAGCGGAAAGGCAGCGATTGCGTTTAGATGTTAACGGTAACTACATCGAACTGTTTCAACAAATCTAAACAAACTTTTACTTTTGTATAAAATTATCAAATATGGAACATTCTGGTTGTAAAATTCATTCGGCAAAATTAAATGACCAATTCCACGGAATTAACATAAAAACTATTTTTTTCACAGTAACGCAGAAATATAAACATGGAAACACAAAGTGATGGAAAGAAATTAATCTCCTGAATGTCACTTCCCACTATTTGTAATTAAGCTGAGTCAATAGTTGCAGAAAGATATTTGTCAAGTGTTAAACACACAAAATATTATTCTCCGAATATCGGGAAGTCGCCCATAAAAATGACTGAAGATTGCCCATTGGTTTATTTAGAATAATTTTCCGTTGAAGCTGACAGCCTTATAGAAGAGTACAGAAAACAATGCTCCAACGATTTCAGATTTCTAAGTCTCAATAACTTTGCATAAAGTAGAGTACGAAACACACACACAACTAGGCCTGACAGTATGTTTTGGATTCCAGCTGTATTACTTCTGTGGCAACTAATCAGAATATTTATTACAGAAGGTGAAACAGCAGTGTTTTGTGATATTGTGTGTTTATTACGGAAATAATTACTAATACGAAATTTTTAATATCACATACTAGATTATTGTACTTGAGAAGAATACCGTAGTTGTTGGGATAACTGTATGTCATATTACGATGACCAATAAAACTTAGAACCCTTTTCGATTTGTTTTTTGTTAACACGATAATGTTTTTAGGCTGGGGGTCATTCCACAAAATGGGTCATCGAAAAGTGTAACGCTTCCACACTTTCGATTCCCCACAGTCTAGAAATATTTGCTTACAAAACATTATCATGCTTCGATGTTTCGGTTTCGCCGAAATTCTTTATGCGCGCGCGCGCGCGTGTGTGTGTGTGTGTAGGGGGGGAGAGAGAGAGAGAGATTATACACTTGTTTGTGCACCGTCGCAAATGGGATTTACAGGTGTGATTCTTAGGTAGGGAGCAAGTGTAGTCATTACATCACATTACATTCTACCGAAAAGAGTAACATTCATTTTTTTCAACCTAAATGGTAATCATCTAAAAATATTATTAAACTGTTATTTTTAGTACTGTTGTTTATATAAAAAAAGGCTGCAAATATTTTTAGGAAATGGTTTGAACAATATTGTTAAAACAACTATGTCGCAAAGCATTACCAGTAGTTTTGCAGGAGTAAATACACATTTCATAGTGATAAAACACGATTCTATTGCAGGCACAGTGCATTTATCCGTATTATAACAGAGAATTAAGGGAATTAAACACTCTACAAACGTATGTTTCAAACGAATCTTCAGTGGCACGGAAATTTGTGGAGTGATTACATAAGTCATCAGTAAGACATTAAAAATATGTGTGTGCATTTTAAACGCCACAGCACTTCAGTTAGTCCCTTTAAATGAATGTCTATAAAGAGACGATTAAAAGCAGTATTAACGCTAACAAAACTATACAGGCCTAACTCAACAGATATTGTGCTGATTATACCCTACCAAACCCTTGAGATCTGTAGGTGCAGACATGTAGTCACAACTAGCAACTTTCATGCACCTATTATGGATATTAAATACACTCAATACAGTGCAAAGGACTGCGTCAAGGCGAGAAAGATATACAGGGAATAGCATAAACAAGTTACATACAGATGAAAATAGATGGACAGACAGTTGTTACGTCTGTAACCTGACTGACTATCGCTGCGGATCGCTGTGCCCCAAAAGTGCACGTTTTTCGAGTTGCAGTCTAGCAAAATTTGATTCCTTCATGTGTCCCCGCTATCTGTTCAGACATTATGATGCGGACACTATCACACGAAACGGGCGTAGAGACGTGCCGCTGCGTGCATCAGTCCCGTTGGCGGCAACTCTCTCTGTAGACTGACATGGAGAAGTATAGAGCTGTCACTGCCGCAACCGCCGTGACCTTTGACCTGGGGCTTTTATGGTTCTCAAGGTGTTTTTATTTGCAGAACGAAAATTAAGCTGTTGATAGGACTCTGAAAATCAAGTCTGAAATACATATGGAATAAAAGTGGTAATTATAACTCGAATTACCTAAAACACAACTTTCATAAACAGAATATAACATAAATTATCCGCTTAATAAGTACATATGGTAAGTAATAAGTATCACTTTCAGTAAGTACGTGAGTTATCTGTAAATAGGTAATACGCAGGGCTTAAAAAGATGTGTTACTAGGTGACCGAAGATAACAATAAACTTTCATCACAGCATCTTCAATAAGCTTCACAACAAAAAAAACACTCCATCCAATCTGAGCAGAAGGCTCTTCTGCGCTGAGACAGTAACACTCTGCCGTCTTATTTTTGCAGCATTGCATGTCCTTGATTAGTAGCCTATATTTTTAGCGCAAATTTGATGAAGTTACACACAAGTATTATGTGTTAGACTATATATAAACATTATTTATTGTTTTTTTTTTTAACTTAAATGAACAAAATATTTTTGCAATTTTAAATTAAATTAAAAAAGTGTAACTCTTTCAATATGCCGAAAACAATAAGTTCACAGTTTTCTCTTCTTCTGCTTCAGAACTACAGCCCTGGCCTCAACACCAATCGCCTCTAACGTCTCCTCTCCGTTGCCATCTCAGCGTAACCCCTCACGTCCATTTTACTGAGATCTTCCAGCATATCATACAACCATCTTATCTTTCATGATATTCTCATGTTTCAATAGCTCATCTGTCTCCTGGTTATTTCTTACTCTTCATTCACCACCATCCTTAACCAGACCATAAATGCATCGTACAATCGTTCTTTCAAACTAACGTCCATTTGACATACAATCTGATTTCATTAACAAACGTTAATCGACTAAACGAATAACCGATTAATTTTTTTACGATATACTGCTCAAATTAACAAAGTTATGACGTATGAGTTTTACTGAATTTACAGTAGCATTATAAAATTAACATTATATTCAAATTAGACTTTTTAAATGATGTTCATAAATAGTCTTTACAAATAATTAAATTTACTTGAAATGTCGTTATAATGTTCTTTCATATAATATAATTACCATAATTAATAATATCATTATTTTTCAATTTCCCTGGTGTCGTTTTATCGGATTCCCTCACTTGGAATCTCAATACGGTGTGTCCACTCTAACTTGTTCTTAAGTTCCCCTTTTTCTCCCAGGCTGTTATTGGGGATATCATACGTTGGTCTGCCCATGTACATTTAAGTAGCATCGCTTGTAGAAAATCTTGTTCCTGTGCCAGGCAAATTCACCTCGTACACCTACATAAGTTTACGCGTTGACGATGGTAACAACGGTCCTTTCGGACTCTGATTACGAACTGTTGTTACAAAAATTAAGCAAGTTCAGTACCGCGTACGACTAGTGACGTCATAGCTGCACTACAGTAATTCGCAATTCTGCAGTATGGTTGGGATATAGATAGTTGCATAATTTAATCTTGAACCCTTATTTCTGTAGATGTGCAACACAATTTTACACAATAACCACGTGCTGAAAATGTCCAACTTGACGTTTTTGTGGACATCCAAAATAACGTGACATTAATTACTCATTAATTTGTACCAATATAAATCTGAATAACATGTCTGTCGGCATCCAGGTCACTTATAATGACAAATAATAAATAAATATATTTACCTTTTCCTGTCTCGTGACCACATGTATTAATGCAATGATATTATTTACGCGTTTCGATACTATGTATCGTCATCAGAATATATATTAAAATATAATCACTCAAAGAGGTCGTTAAAATTTAAAACATTAAAATCACAATATCTAAACCAAATAAGTATTTATACGAAGCGAGTGCGCACTCGACCAAAGCCGGCCGGACACTGATTGATATCAGTTACAGATACATTTTAGTGCTGTGTCATATAATGGATTCGACTTGAAATGCAAGTGGTCGTTTAATATGAAATTGCAGTTGTATTTGTCATTATGTGCTCTATATATTTCAAATTCCTCACGTGCATTTAAATAAGTGCCTTTACCACAGACATGTAAGGGTTTCAAATTGGTGTCAAAGCTTGTATAATTATGGTTCTCCTGTATAAGATGACGAGCACAGTTAGACTTTATACAAGATTGTGTTGTCAAGTCTTTTACATTATGCTTTGGAGTGTGGTCAAAGAAACGTTTATAAAAACTTCTCCCTGTCTGACCGATATAAAAGCATTCACAGTCATTACAAGAAAGCTTATAAACACCTGTTTTCATTTCCAAAGGTGTACTGGTTCTATTACAAAGTCTATTAAACAGATTGTTACTGGTTTTAAATGTTACAGTTCTATTATTACTATTTAATACTTTTGATAAAATTTTGGGCATAATACTGGTGTAGGTTGTTGAAATAAAGGTTGGTTCCTTATCTTGTATCACTCGTGGTTTTGACAATATACGCTTATGCTTTTTAAGGAGGTTATCAACCATGGAAGATGTGTAACCATTGGCAACAGCAATGTGTTTTATAATATTTAATTCAATCCTAAAATCATTTTCATTAAGTGGTATCGTTAACAACCTATGTATGAAATAATTATAAGCCGCCATTTTCTGCGAAAATGGGTGGTGTGAATCAGCAGGTATGGTTACATCTGTGGTAGTAGGTTTCCTATATATACTATATTTCAATTTATCATCACATTTGGTGATGGTCAAGTCAAGAAAATTCAGTTTATCTATTTCAGTTTCATGTGTAAATTGAATGTGTTTGTTGATATTATTTAAAAGATTTTTAAAGTTTTCTATTTGACGTAATGTGCCCTTGTATATTATGAATGTGTCATCCACATATCGTGCGTAGAACATGATGTTTTTCTTATGAATATTGTTAGAAAACAAGTGTGTGTTTTCGTAATGATTTAAATAAATATCTGCCAAAAGGCCTGACAGTGGTGAGCCCATTGCCAAACCATCGCATTGACTGTAAAATCTGTTGTCAAATTCAAAATAATTTTGGTTTAACATAACTTTAAGTAGGTTTATTAATTCATCTATTGTTTGAGTGTTTAATTTGTTGCATTTCATCAGATTGTCCCTTAAAATATTAAGTGTATCGTTTATTGGGATATTTGTGTACAAATTAACAATATCGAGGGACACTAATTTATAATTAGGAAATAATTTGATATTATTAACTTTATGTATAAACTCAGTTACATTTTTGACAGTGTGGTTATTTTCTATAATTAAACTATCCTTAATGATTTTTACTAATTTCTTAGCTGTACGGAACCCTGGCGCTGTAGTGAAATTAACTAACGGACTAATTGGCATATCAATTTTGTGGATTTTTGGCAATCCAGTTAATATAGGGGCTTTAGCGTTACAAGGTTTTAAGTAACGGCGAGTACGTTGATCAAATAAACTTGTACTTTTATTAATCTGTATATTAAGATTTTTGACATACCCGTGTGTAGGGTCCGATGCTAGGTTTATAATATTATTGTTTGAAATGAAGTTATGAACTTTATTCGTGTATGTTACATTATCCATTATTACCAGAGTTCTGCCTTTATCTGCCTTACTAATGATCGCATTATTATCAAGTAATTTGGTTTTTATCTGTTTCAATATTTTATAGCTTTCTCTGGAACTATTGTTATTAATTAAATGACTAGACGAGTTAGGCGACATGTGTGTGTTCATGAATCTCTTGAACCGGTTGTTTATCAGATGACGTGCCTCGTCTTGCATTTTTGGATCAGCAATCGCTTTTACTGCTGTTTCAGCGCTGATAAGCTCATGGGCAATATGATAATTATTAAAAACCGGCGGAATACAATAATTTATGCCTTTATTCAATAAGTTTAACTCGTCATTGTTGAAGTTTATAGACGTTAAGTTAGAAATCCGTGGGTAGAAAACATGATTACATTGTATGTCATAAACACACACATGTCGCCTAACTCGTCTAGTCATTTAATTAATAACAACAGTTCCAGAGAAAGCTATAAAATATTGAAACAGATAAAAACCAAATTACTTGATAATAATGCGATCATTAGTAAGGCAGATAAAGGCAGAACTCTGGTAATAATGGATAATGTAACATACACGAATAAAGTTCATAACTTCATTTCAAACAATAATATTATAAACCTAGCATCGGACCCTACACACCGGTATGTCAAAAATCTTAATATACAGATTAATAAAAGTACAAGTTTATTTGATCAACGTACTCGCCGTTACTTAAAACCTTGTAACGCTAAGCCCCTATATTAACTGGATTGCCAAAAATCCACAAAATTGATATGCCAATTAGTCCGTTAGTTAATTTCACTACAGCGCCAGGGTTCCGTACAGCTAAGAAATTAGTAAAAATCATTAAGGATAGTTTAATTATAGAAAATAACCACACTGTCAAAAATGTAACTGAGTTTATACATAAAGTTAATAATATCAAATTATTTCCTAATTATAAATTAGTGTCCCTCGATATTGTTAATTTGTACACAAATATCCCAATAAACGATACACTTAATATTTTAAGGGACAATCTGATGAAATGCAACAAATTAAACACTCAAACAATAGATGAATTAATAAACCTACTTAAAGTTATGTTAAACCAAAATTATTTTGAATTTGACAACAGATTTTACAGTCAATGCGATGGTTTGGCAATGGGCTCACCACTGTCAGGCCTTTTGGCAGATATTTATTTAAATCATTACGAAAACACACACTTGTTTTCTAACAATATTCATAAGAAAAACATCATGTTCTACGCACGATATGTGGATGACACATTCATAATATACAAGGGCACATTACGTCAAATAGAAAACTTTAAAAATCTTTTAAATAATATCAACAAACACATTCAATTTACACATGAAACTGAAATAGATAACAAACTGAATTTTCTTGACTTGACCATCACCAAATGTGATGATAAATTGAAATATAGTATATATAGGAAACCTACTACCACAGATGTAACCATACCTGCTGATTCACACCACCCATTTTCGCAGAAAATGGCGGCTTATAATTATTTCATACATAGGTTGTTAACGATACCACTTAATGAAAATGATTTTAGGATTGAATTAAATATTATAAAACACATTGCTGTTGCCAATGGTTACACATCTTCCATGGATGATAACCTCCTTAAAAAGCATAAGCGTATATTGTCAAAACCACGAGTGATACAAGATAAGGAACCAACCTTTATTTCAACAGCCTACACCAGTATTATGCCCAAAATTTTATCAAAAGTATTAAATAGTAATAATAGAACTGTAACATTTAAAACCAGTAACAATCTGTTTAATAGACTTTGTAATAGAACCAGTACACCTTTGGAAATGAAAACAGGTGTTTATAAGCTTTCTTGTAATGACTGTGAATGCTTTTATATCGGTCAGACAGCGAGATGTTTTTATAAACGTTTCGTTGAGCACACTCCAAAGCATAATGTAAAAGACTTGACAACACAATCTTGTATAAAGTCTAACTGTGCTCGTCATCTTATACAGGAGAACCATAATTATACAAGCTTTGACACCAATTTGAAACCCTTACATGTCTGTGGTAAAGGCACTTATTTAAATGCACGTGAGGAATTTGAAATATATAGAGCACATAATGACAAATACAACTGCAATTTCATATTAAACGACCACTTGCATTTCAAGTCGAATCCATTATATGACACAGCACTAAAATTTATCTGTAACTGATATCAATCAGTGTCCGGCCGGCTTTGGTCGAGTGCGCACTCGCTTCGTATAAATACTTATTTGGTTTCGATATTGTGATTTTAATGTTTTAAATTTTAACGACCTCTTTGAGTGATTATATTTTAATATATATTCTGATGACGATACATAGTATCGAAACGCGTAAATAATATCATTGCGTTAATACATGTGGTCACGAGACAGGAAAAGGTAAATATATTTATTTATTATTTGTCAATATAAATCCATTGTTGGGATTAATATTATTCTGTTTAATTAAATTTTAAATTATTTGTCTATAATGTATTCAGCCGTTCTGCACACTAATGTGAATCATGTGTCCATGAATGAATGCAACGTTATTAATCTCGACACATTTGCTACTAATGATACGCGCACAACTCAACGATACCACTTCATCTCACTACTGTGCATGTCTTAAACTTACACGAAATCTAAGTTCCTGAATTTAATGACAAGGTCCTCTTACTACATTCGCTTTTAGTCCCGGATAATTTTATTTTGGCCCATAATAAATAAGGTGTTTTTTACACATATAATGTGAAATGCTCATAATATTTCAATACATTATACTTTATGTATATTATTTACAATCGATAGTGTGAGAAAACCTCGTGTCTATAAAACTGAATCCCTGCAAAACACTCAATCTATTGGACATGTAATACGTATATATTAAACTAAAATCACTTTCTGAAGGCTCTCATCCAAGAAATCGTCTCCATTACAAAGGATTGGAATCACTACAGCTACGTTTTTTCTGACCTAACTATTCGATAAAACTACAGAATCTATTTCTTAACGTCTGCTTTCGGGAAACGCGTCTTCATCTTCATCCTTGATTTTGTGCATCAATAGAAGAAAACAAATTCCTATAAACACAGGTTCGGAAGCGTCTTATTTTCGCTGTGGCCACCATTTTATCTTTTTAAGGAAAACTTTATATCTCAACAACGGATTAAGTAATTGTAATCAAATTTGGTACACGTGTCTACCTTAATTCTCTTTAACAAATAAAAAATTACGGTTGTATTGTGACTACAAATTTCAAAATAGCAGCCACTGTAATTTTTTGATCACTATTAGCTATATAAATTTTAATTGTATCGGAGAATTAAATTGGCTACCATTTTGAAATTTGATGTCACAGAGTAACAGTGAGTTTTTTATTTATTAAAGAACGTTAATGTAAACATGTGTACCAACTTTTATTAAGATATTTTAAACCTCTCAAGAGGTATAATAAATTTGTCTTCAAAAACACAAAGTGGTGGCCTGATGGAAAACGAGACAATTTTATTCTTAAATAATTAAGTATTTATTTTCGAAAGTATATTGTCTATTAAACGCTCGTGGAAAGAAAGGTCGTAGTATAATCGTGCGACAAATCCGAACAATTAACGTATTCGCGACGAAAGCGTGTAGAGAGGCACACTTCAGCGAACGATGCATTACGTCATATATTCGTTTTAGGAAACATGCTTGTTATATCCAGAAATTACAAAAACGCAGGCCTACTAGGCGGAGCATGCTTTGGAACAGAGGTAGTAAGAATAAGCCCCCGTAGTGTCTAAGCGAATTCAACGATGAAAGTTTACTTCTTCGCTGGGAGTACAACACGGAAAATGCCCGTTATAAAACAGATTTACTGGTACCCTGTACATTTTTGTTACATCATGTTCTATTCTTATTATGACTATCATTTTAAGCCAGAAAGTAGGCTACCAAATTTTAGGCTCCAGTTAAGTTTTAGTTACCAGATATTTAGAAACATTCAATACATCCTTCTTACACGATGTAATGTAATATTGAGTAATGCAGATTTGGAGGAAGTCAGACACAGGGGAATGTACACTAGGACAAAGAACAATATGTACAAAGCACTAAGCAAAAAAAGAAGGCATCCGTGATGAGGATGTATCACCGTGAAGGATGGGTAACTAAGAAACTTAAGTAATTAGGATGAACTCGAGTCCCGTTGGTCGTCAAAGCATCGATTATTTCGGTGGGATTTTACCTCTGTCACAACGTGTGCTCAAGATAAAAAGAGGGAGAAGACAAGAACAAAGAGGGTGAAAAGGAGAGGAAGAAAGACGGTGGTGATAATGACGGTGATGTTAATGTGGATTGGAAGGCAGAAACGTACATACCAAAGATCTGATCACAAACTAGAGAGAGAGAGGGGGGGGGGAGGGAGAGAGAGAGAGAGAGAGAGAGAGAGAGAGAGAGAGAGAGAGAGAGAGAGAGCGTGAAAACAGCTTGATAATTAGATGACGAGACGGGGTGACAGGAGGGTGTATAATGTATGCATGCAGGGTGTATTTATCTTTTAAGTACTATACTGCTTAGATGTTTTTTTAAACACAAGCGTGTATTCCGTGCATTAAGAAATAATTTAACTGTACAAGTGTGAAACAAAACGCGTGGATACAGGGAAAAGAGAGAGAGAGAGAGAGAGAGAGAGAGAGAGAGAGAGAGAGAGAGAGAGAGAGAGAGGATACGAATAATAAAGACACACAGAATGAAGTGTCCAACAAACAAACGCAGACGCCGCCGGAGCAGTTAACGTGTAATTTAAAACATTTTTAAGGTCGTGCAAACTACCGTCTGCCTGTGTCGGGAACGCACAAGCTCGCACCAATCCAATCACAATTGTTCTGTTTACGCAGTCAGCAAAGGACATGAAATACTGTTGAGCAATTATTTCCCTCGTTTTCTTGACTTTTTTCACTTTTCTCACACATTTCTTAGAAAAACCAATTCTACTGAAACCACCTAACTCTATGGCAACTGACTGGCATCATTAAAACTTAACTATGTTATATAAAATATAATAGCATTTTATAATTTAATTTATTTATTTTTATTTTTATATCTCCCTCTGAAGGTAAGTGTTAAATAAGCATAGGAAAAAATTAATGATCACAAGTATGTACAACTAATCAACTCTTAAAGTGTAGTAACGCAGCTTAATAATGAAAAACCGATACTATTAAGAATCAATAGATGATGGTGGTCAATAAATGCGTTCGCAGTCCCAATTCCTTTCCACTGTCACTTAATCTATCAAGAATGCTTAAACGGGGGAAGACGGGAAGGGAACTGAAGATACATAAATATGTTGTTATGGAAATAGTATGACTCCTAGGACTAATCTCAAAACAATGGAATAAATTATTAATTAAAAGAACTCAGCACACACTATTTTTGGCATAAAAATAATAACACTTGTAATAACTATAAATCGCCCACCCCACCGTTATGTAAACAATGGCGCGACAGCAGAGAAAGCTTTAGGTTTTATAGAGTATTGTTAAATCTACATGGTGACTGACCACTTCGGTTGCATAGGCATATCGTCTTGTGATGATCGTAGTGGTGTGCACACATGGCGTGTCGTCGTAACAGATAGATAGGCGTACAGAGAGAGAGAGAGAGAGAGAGAGAGAGAGAGAGAGAGAGAGAGAGAGAGAGAGAGAGAGAGAGAGAGAAAACATTGGTCGTCTGTCTACATTAGGGGTGGACAACGTTTTGCATTATAACCGTGTTTTCAAGGCGTAATCAAGGCGTATCAGGAAAAAAATGTTATAGATCAGTTATTTTTTACCCGGATTCCATAAATAAGGTATCATTGGTTAAGAATAAGAGTGGCATGTTTTTACGCACCTTATTTGAAATTTGTTGTTATGAGTATCTATTTTGTGAAAATTAGAATTAAAATTTTCAATTAGCCGCCGTTTTCAACCAACGCTTTGGTTTGTTTTGTACTTATAAGAAATGGTGAGACGTACTGTGTATACCAGATTTCAAGTTTACATCTCCCATTCCCCAGTAATGAATTTTTTTAAAAACACATACAGACGAAGTATTTTTGAACATATGTTTACTGGTAATTTTTGCTTCAGTTTAATAAGTAGAATCACTTTCCGAAGCTTTGCACCATCTTTTGGGAACAGTCCCTGTATAAAATAAACATACAGTATGTCCGCGTACGTAAACATTAAGTTACGTTATAAAGAGTAATGCACTATTAAGACTCTAACAAAAACAAGTATAATAACTGTGAACTGCTGACTTTAAGTTTTTCTTGTAATATTTCTCCATTTTCTGTAATGCATCTCTGCTGTGGCTTTCAAAACCTATGATAATAGGTCCTATTGATTATGTCGACGGAGATACAATAATATTGAATTGTATTATGGAGAAACCATGTAGAGAAGTTTTTTCATTCATACTTAAGTTACTAACTACGGTATTAATTTTCAAATTAAGAAATATTTATATTTTCAGTTGTAAAATTTTATTGGAGTTTATTAAAATCAGATACCAATACGACTTTGTAAGAATACTACAATTGATCACATATATTATTTTGTAGTACAGTTTATATTGTTTTTTATGTAAGCCTACTTTTAAAATTGGTACGTAAAAAGTAAGGTTTGGAAGTTTATTACAAATATAGCAAAAGTTTTACACCAAGTAAAATCATTCGTTGTCTGTTTTAACATCCCTACCTCGGCGAGCTAGGGGTTCAAGTACACGCACAGTAGGCCTATTTAGAAGTACATGTATTGTAAGTACTGTGGGTATACGCAAGTATGATTAATGTTTAGAGAGTTCCCGCTAATAAGTAAATTCAACACCCATGGACAACTACTATATAAAAATATTATGAACATTAAACTTCGTATATTATTAAAGTTTGCTAAGTACTAAGATTTAGATAAACTAATCTTAGATGATTAGAGATACTAATCATTTTATAAACACAAAGAGTAAATGAAGTTTTCCTTAGCTGCAAGAAAGATAAATTAAAAAGAAAAACGTTCACAACAATTACTAACGTATCTAACTAGGACACCTCTCCTTCCCACTGATGCTGACAAGACTTGATAATCCAATTCACCTGTTTAAGTACGAATAATTTCTCAGTTAACGTATTCTTTTTACACACTGATCTAAGATTTTGCACAGAACACTAGCTCACATTAAGACTCCCATAGGTAAAACATGCGTGTAGGTACGCATTCTTGCATACCAAATATCTACAAAAGTAATAGTGCAACAATATCATGGCGATCTTCTATGAGCTATTGCAGCGTTTCATACACGTTCTTTACACAAAAACAACATGAGGTTTCTTTTATTGACATGTGAATTAGTGATTCTTGATTTATATGGCGATAGCAAAAATATTCGTCCGCATAGGTTTTCGAGTAAATCAACTATAGTTTCACTACGAGAGCGAGAGCGAGAGCGAGAGAGAGAGAGAGAGAGAGAGAGAGAGAGAGAGAGAGAGAGAGAGAAACAAAATGAATCAATCACCATCATCACATTGGATGCAACTCATCGACCAAGAATTAATTATCTTTTGGAATTAAGAAAGATTAAGATATACATCTAATGATTATCTTGTCTATTACGTATGTTTTTTCCTATATAAAAATGTTTTTAAAATGTGTATAAAAATGTTTTCCTACTGTGACACAATGTGTTTTCCCACTAGAAACAGTATCAAAAATTCTAGTTAACTACGTAACAATTCAGGTGTTTCCCTGCTGTCATACATTGGTAACAGGACTAATATGCAAGCAATCTGCGTACACATTGATCATTGACAACTGATTAATTTGCATTACAATTCACTCGCGTTTACTATTTAATTCACAAGAATGTACTTACATTTTGATTGTACAACACCTGTTTTGGTGTCTTTAGGCAACGTTGTTGACTGATAGTTTCTTCCTCAGCAAATCTTTGCTTACAGAATATTCGTTAACAGGCCACGTTTCGCTAGTGGGGAGTGGTGTTGTACGTCTGTCTCCTGGATGCGTTATGAACACATGCAAATCTGTTCCTCAAATGACCATTCATAACCTATCGCATCTTTCATACATTTATGTAATTCGTGAAATCTCTATCCGTCCGTCTATTTACATCTTTCTCTTTGCCTCTATCTGTCTGTCTGCGAGCAGGGCCGGATTAAGGTATCTTGGCGCCCTAAGCTAATTATATTTTAGCGCCCCCCTCAACTTCCATAGGCTACTCTTACGTTTATTTCCAAGGGGCTGAATGAATCTTTAAACACCCTACAATATATTTCTTAGTTAGGAATATTTCAAATATCTTACTGTTTTTGGAAATAGTATCAAGAATTGAAAACTGAGGATGTTTTTCTGAGATTGTTTTAGAGTTACACCTTCAACCATTTGTAGTTTTACATGGCTTTTATACGGAAAAAATTAACTAAGTAGTTACAGAATTATAACAGTTTTATTAAGGGTACTTCTTACATCATTTACACAAAGAAGACAATCAGTTAAATATCTTGTGGATTTGTTAAGACTCCTGTAAAGTTCAAGCTAGATTCTTTTCTCTCGCTTTAGATTGAGCAAACGTTTTAATCATCTCACTGACATCAAGTCCTTGCAGAAAGTCACTTTCAATTAACAAGAGGGCTACACTGGTCAGTTTATCCTGGCGCAAATTTGAGCGTAAATAATTATTCATCCTCTTCAAAGCTGAAAAAGATCTTTCGCCACTGCAGTTAGTGACGGGCATACTAAGGAAAATGCGCAAAGCTATCTCAAGCTATTCTAATGATACACTAAGTCTATATAATTGATACACTAATTTAACGAATGCGCACTACAAAAGCCTTCTATATTGACGCGCCCTCCAGAGGGTAATAAATAAAACATTTTTGGACTTCATAAGCGACCCTCCCCCCATCACGAGAGTTTCCGACCTGTATATACGACCGTGACTACGACATAACGACATCGACATTTAGAAAGCACTTCTATTATTTATGTTCAGTTTTACCATAATTTCTCGCAAACAGGCGCTTGTGTTCAAAATGAACTCAAATTTTTATCCTTGTAATTTATTACCAATTTTACATTTAGCTGTAAAATTTTATTAATTTTTTAGCTAAAATTTTCCGCCCCCCCAAAGTGCCGCGCCCTAGGCTATAGCCTAGTCAGCCTAATGGTTAATCCGCCCCTGTCTGCGAGTCTGTCTACCTCTGTCTGTCTGTCTCTCTGTCTGGCTCTATCTCTCTCTCGAAAGAAAATTCTACTGAAATCTCAAAATTCAATCGACGTACTTGCCATTTCAAATTGTGAAGTATATATTGAAGATCAAATTCATGTTAGAAATCTGCAGCTGAAAGTTTCCCACACTTGGCTATCCCTGTTTGCCATTAACCTTTACGATTTACGAGTATAAATTCTAAAGTAACACATGCACATGACCCGTAGCACGAGAGCACTCAAACATTACAAACAACAAAATGTTTTCGCAGATTGCCAAGTGTGTCACTTAATTATATTGTTTACAAACGCACGATGTACGTGTACACATACGAACCACCTTGTTTCCACAACTGAAAATAATCTTAGAAACGTACAGACACAGAAACTGTAAAACATTCTATATTACAAAGCTGGATGCTACATCTTCATTAATTTACGTATAGCCATTATACCCTACATTATGCCAAACACACGTGTTGCGCACGTGTTATATGTACACACACACACACACACACACACACACACACACACACACACACACACACACACACACACACACACACACACACACACACACACACATGTGTATATATATATATATTTATTTACAATATTTCTAGTTTCTAGTTAGAACTTTGTCTAACATTATCAGAAAACCTTTCTGACAAGTAATTACAATTTTGAACGTACTAATTTTCTAGGGATTGTTTATCTATCGGGAATGTCTGAATTTTTCTTAATAATAATAAGAAGAATAACAATAACAGCTTTCTTAACAATAATAATAATAACAACTTTCAAGTCAAAAAATAAATTCAGATAAAACCAAAATTTCTTTATTATCAAAATACCCTTATACCATATTGGTGTCGGGTTACATCAATATATGATAAGTACATCAACTACACTCTATATACAAATTTTTTCCATCTTACTCTATCCATTGACAATGTCTTCGCTTCCCTCCAGCCCAAGCCTCTTTCTCTCAAAATGTTTCCCATCATTCCATCACAAGTCAGTCGCGGTCTTCCTCTCTTCTTTCTCCCCCCTGATTTTGTCTCCCAAACCTGTTTTACCATTCTATCACTATCCATTCTCTGCATGTGTCCCCACCAGCATAGTTGTCTCTGTTCAATAAAATCCAGAATCGATATCACTTCCATATCCTCTCTTATTTGTGTATTCCTAACTCTGTTCTTCCTTGTTACTCCCACTACTCTCCTAAGATATTTCATTTCTGCCGCCTGGATTTTACTTTTTTGGTTTTTGGATAGCACCCACGTCTCACAGCCGTATGTTAAAACCGGTCTATATACTGTTTTATACACACTCATTTTCGTTTTTCTTGATATCTCCTTCTTATTTATAAATCTACTGTTTAGTGCATAGTATACTTTTATTGCCTTTTCAATTCTTTCATTTAATGCGGCTTCTTGTTTCCCATTACTGTCTATTATAACCCCTACATATTTGAATTGTTTGACTTGTTCTATCTTCACTCCTCCAAACTCTATATTTATTATTTTCTCTCCCATTACCATTACCTTTGTTTTGGTCTTATTTATTTTTTCATCCCTTTTTCCTGAAGAACTTCATTCCATATATTCAAATTACCCTGTAACGCCCTTTCACTTGTAGCCATTAGCACTACATCATCCCCAAAAGCCCCTTCTGCTACTTCTATACTTCGCAAGTATAAAACCAAAATACTACCGTTTATTTACCTTGTTTCTTCCCTCTAAATAAGTGCGATCTTTGCCATCATTTGTCTGAATTGTTTCCCTGGACTGTCTATTAATAATTGTACACTTTATATTATCAATGTTATGCTATTAGCAAAATTAAAAAGAAAACAGAATCTATAAAACTTGTTAGACGAACTGCTTGTTAAATAACGTCATGAAACTAAAACAGAAATTTATATGTTTTAGTGCGAGCAAATTATCGACCAACAATGGCGAGAGATTACCACTGAGTGCTAATAAAACGCACATTTTTACAAATGAAGTAACCACAATGACCCATACTGCAAGAAAATACAAATAGTTGAAAATCACAAACTTATTTGAAAACACCAGAATGTAATTCTTTATGACAGAAGTGCTTTGCGAGTTGCAAGTGTGCTGACTGATTTCGAGTGGTGAAACCATTAGTTCGTCACTGTTGTATTTTATTGAAGCAAAAAGGGGGAGGTTCTGGAAGTGGTGTGAGTGTGATTGCGACGAGAGAGAGAGAGAGAGAGAGAGAGAGAGAGAGAGAGAGAGAGAGAGAGAGAGAGAGAGAGAGAGAGACAGACAGACAGACAGACAGACAGACAGACAGACAGACTGATAGATATACACACAGAAGAGCTATATTATATATCTGGTTGTTTGCTTTTTTGTACTTATGAAAGTCGTCAGCCTTTTTGTCGTTTGAAAATATGAATGTATAATTTTGTACACATTTAACTTCGTTTTTGATCTTTTATTATTTACGTGTCTGTCCGTCTTGTTCTTTTGCCGTATATATCCCGAGTCCGAATCTTTGTTTGCTCACATCTTTGCAGCCTCCAGATCCTTTTTCACTAGCCTTCACCATGTAATATTTGTCTTCCTCTTCTTCCATTTGATTGAGGGTTCTGTTCTATTATTCATTCCTCGTTCGGTATATAATCAGATATGTTGTCTAAAGAGTGTGACCGATTCAACACCATTACCTCCTTTTTATCGAGGGAGTTCGAGGGGGTACTGGCTGTTATCTGCCAAAATTCTTTACTGGGATATAAATCTTGGCCATTATATTTTCAGAAAAAAAATATATTAAATGTCTGGAGCATCCAGCTGATATTTTTTATTGTAGTTTTATTTCGATATTTCGTGATTTTCCTAGATTTTTATTTTAAGACATACGTATTGACTCTCTACCATGAACGCTTTGTGTTAATGATTTACACGAGTGTGTCTTCGCGCACACACTAATCGCGTTGCTTACGATAAAAGAATAACTTTGTGTGTATTAGCGTTGCTTATGTCTATTAGCTTCACAGGGATTCATGCTAATACGTATGCAAGATCTGACATTAAAAATCGGCGGAAAAGTAAAATATAATAACTTCGTATGATAGAAATATGAGAAAACCGCACGATTTAGTTAGAGACAGTGTATCGCTAACTATACATGCATTGAAGATTTATTGAAGATTGTAAATGACTATCACGGTTTACGAGACTTTAAAAGAAATAGACCGGTATTTCTTTAATTATTAAAAGAAATAGCTCTTATTATTTATGTAAAAAAATACTTTTCAGCTTTGAAATAGGAGGGGTCCTACCTTAAAAAAAATAAAGAATGTTAGGAAAGAAAAAAATATAGTCCAAAGTACTCACGTATCTGTTACAGAAAAGTAATACAGTAACAACGAAAAGTACCTTATGTAAACTTATAGTGTACAGCCGTTAGGTGTTGTGTGGCGTTTGTGCACTAAGACAGCAAGTGCTGGTCGCGCATTAAACAGTGGTCAGTACAAACGTATTTCGAAAACCTATCAAGTTAGAGACTCGCAAGTCGAACAAAACTAATCTCAGTTGATTATCGTAATGTCACTCACTTGCACATGTGTAAGGTCACTCATTGTTACCTATATGTAACAACACAAAATTGTTCTCACACCCCCGCTTTTTCATGACGTAATTCGAAAAAATCAAACTTTACAAATAATTTTTGAAGGATACGAAGCAACAGAAAAATATAGGGTTCCTTCGCCTTAAAAATAAAAAGCTACAAATTGAAGTAAAAGCGATCGACTTATGTTGATTAATAACGAAAATACGAAAGTTGTTTTAAAGTTCAATGAAGTGTACTTTATTGCTTTTGCATTTTTTACAGCTTTGTTTACTGTAAAATAATTTAAAACATTGTGGAAGGATAACGAATAATGATTTTGATAGTATAAAGGTATAAAAATTACAGTGCTCTAACTTTAAATTTTGGAGAAGTAAATTTTCTAGTCGCGTGTATGTCTACATTCGAGTGGAAATCCTAGGCTATATACTATATACCCAATGCATTTCCCATTCTTTCACACTGTGTCGTATGATGTCAGACTGCAGTAGACCTATAGCTATTTTTTAATAAAGGAAGTTAGTAAATCATAAATAATTTAATCAAAAACCAATTATGGCAAAATAAAATTATGTGGCACAGGCAAGAATCACATCACTTGGGATGTATTTTGAAAGAAGCGAGAGAGAGAGAGAGAGAGAGAGAGAGAGAGAGAGAGAGAGAGAGAGAGAGAGAGAGAGAGAGAGAGAGAGAGAGAGAGAGCTTCTATGAGTCTCTAAATCAATAAAAGAATACAATTTTTAACCGCTGAAACTTATTTCAACTCAAATAATTTACCATAAATTATGTAGCTGTTAATTAGTAGTGAACAATATGTTTTAACTCACATCACTCACTGTTATAACGTATATAAAATCTGTAATACATTCCAGTTTAATAATACACTGGTTGACAAAAACAAGATTTACAAAATTCTCCACTGTAAATAGACACTGTTTGGAAAGGCTGAAAATGAAATCATCTGCAAATGTTACTACGTATAAAGAATATAACGCAATAGGTGTCCCTCACAATACATATTGGGTTTTTACCTTGTCCAAATAATAGCAACCT
Organism: Magicicada septendecula; assembly: GCA_034769895.1. Taxonomy (NCBI): domain Eukaryota; kingdom Metazoa; phylum Arthropoda; class Insecta; order Hemiptera; family Cicadidae; genus Magicicada; species Magicicada septendecula. Next base: position 524,370,557 of record CM068368.1, read on the forward strand.
GACGGCCTCACGGTGGCTGCAGATTTTGTCAGACCGAAATAGCATTTTAATTTCGACAAATGTTCATCCATATTTGCTTTTGCAAATAAGAGTTCAAAATCAGCTGAGATCGTTTCAGTTGAGTTTTGTTAATTTATGTTAATCAAAATTTTTATTAAAGTCTATTTCTTGTATACTTTTCTGTGCATTGCATATTATATACAATCGATAATACGTCATATATTACAAGCTTGTTAGGACTGAGCAACAATAACGTAAAGATTGTCGAAAAACTAAAACAAAATTATGAATTTTGTAACAGTACATATCATTACCAAAATACAAACATCAACAAGAAACCATCATAATCAGTCAAAGACCATCAAAACAACCAAACTTGAACTTTAAAGGAGGAAGACGACTAAATAATAAACTAACAGAGAAGAATAAAAAGATTAGCATTAATAAATAATGGATTATGAAAGAAATGAAGACAACGGACTAGAGACAAGACCAACGTTGACCCAATGTACCCAATAGATTAGACAGTGAGAAGAAGTCTGAAACCTCCACATAAGGATATTAATCAAATGATATTAAGGGAATAAGTTAAATAGGGAAAACAATGACATAAAACCATTAACAGACTATTCTAGGTGACTTGACTGTGACCATCACCCGAAGTTAAAATAATAATATAAGAAAAAAATGATCAGTAGAGTGAGATTAAAACTTGTATTAGTATGAGTTAATAATGTATAAAAGATAACAACAAGATTGTATCTTATCTACTATTTATGTAAATGATATAGACACATGGATATCAGAAAAACTGATAATCACCAATAATGTTGTAAATATAATAAAAAGGTTCACGTTCGTTAATGTTCACGTCAGCGGCGTAGCCAAGGGGGGCTATTGGGCTGCAGCCCCCCCTTGGAATAATTGTAATAATAATAATAATAATAATAATAATAACAATAATAATAAAAAATATATAGTATAGTACGAAATATAGTGGACTGTATAGTATAATACAAAGTTACTGCACGGTGTCTGATAAAGTGCGGAAAGCAAAATGTGCGTGTTCAAGTGAGAAGTGGGCATCGCGTTAAGTTAAATAATAATGAAAAACTTGATTTAATTGATAAATTATGGATACCAAATGACACTTATAAGTTTCCATCTACTACTTATAATAATCAAAAGCGTCGTTTTCAAAAAAACTGGATAAAAAATAATGCATGGTTAACGTATTCCGCTATTGATGATGGAGCTTATTGCAAATTTTGTGTTTTCTTTGCAAAGGAAGAAGTCGGTTACAGACATTCCCAACAAACGGGAACTTTGGTAAAAAAACCTTACAAAGACTGGAAGCATGCTACAACTGAATTCAGTTACCATAATCTCTACAAGTATCACATTGAAGCAATGAGTTGCATGGAATACTTGAAAAGGGAACATCGGGGAAAGCAATTACCTGTCAATTTTCAAATAGACCGTGAAAATTTAAAACAAATTGAAGCAAATAGAAAGAAACTCGTACCTATAATACAAACTGTTATTGCATGCGGAAGAAATGGTTGGCCGTTACGTGGACACAGTGATTCTGGAATTTTTGACATTAATGAAGATGGAATTAAGGGAGAAGGAAATTTTAGAGCATTGCTTCGTTTGCGAATTCAAGCTGGAGACGAAATATTAAAAAATCACTTATTAACTTGCAATAAGAACGCAATATATATAAGCCCAGACATACAAAACCAAATTATAAATTGTTGTAACAAATTAATAATAAAAAAAGCTTGTATCTCAGATAAATGGAGCGCAGTGTTTTACAGTTTTAGCTGATGAAACCGCAGATATTAGTTGTATTGAACAGTATTCCAAATGTGTAAGATATTTTAATGAAAATACAAAAAAAATTTGTGAGCACTTTCTTCAGTTTGTCCCTCTTACTTCTGGAAAAGATTTGGCAGCAACGCTGTTATCTTCATTAGAAAAATTTGGGATTGATTTAAAATATCTTAGAGGTCAAGGCTACGATGGTTCTCCAGTGAATACTAGCGAACATGAAGGTGTTCAAAAATACGTCAGTCAAAAATATCCGACAGCAGTTTTTGTTCATTGTGTTGGTCACTCATTATATTTAGTTCTATCCCATTCTTCAAAAATTCGGGAAATAAACAACTGTCTTGGAATAGTAGAAAAGATTTATTCATTTTTTGAATCACCAAAAAGGAATTCCGTACTCTCTAATAAAATTGAGGAATACGCACCAGAATCAAACCGACAAAAATTGAAACAAATGTGCCCTACGCGCTGGGTTGAAAGACATGATTCTGTTATCATTATGGTGGAATTGTTGGAGCCCGTGCTGTATGCATTGGAAGAAATAAGTTCCTGGAAGGATAAATCAACATCCTCATTGGCAGATTTATTACACACCGGAATTCAGAAATCAACTTTCTTAATTTCATTATTTGTAATAGAAAAAAATATTTAGCTTCACATTACCATTATGTAAATACATGCAAAGTGAGAATATTGATTTATGTGCTGTAATTGAACACGTTGCAAAAGTTGAATCAATTTTTGGAAACATTCACTTAAACTCTGAAGACGAATTTAAAATTATTTATGATAAAGCAGAAAAGCTTATTAGTAATTTATTTAATAACCATATCACCACACCAAGAATAGCAGGAAAACAAACATATAGAAGCAATACAGAATCGAACTCTCCGGAAATGTTTTACAGAAGTACAATTTTTATTCCTTTTTTTGGATCATGTAATTTTTCAATTAAAATCCAGATTTTTAAATCATCGTAAAATATTAGAATCATTTCAATGTTTGATTCCAACTGGCCAATTTCCTACAACAGAAAACAACGAAAATTTTAAATTCTTGATAAGTTTTTATAAAAATGATATGAACGTTCCAAACGATGAAGTTGCCCTTAGTGAGTATTTATTGTGGTTTGCAAAATATTGTGATTCATCAAATAAACCTTCAAATGCTATGCAATCTATTATTGATTGTAATAAGAATCTGTTACCAAATATTTTTAATTTATTAAAAATATTTGTTACTTTGCCAGTAGCTACAGGCACTCCTGAGAGATCGTTTTCAACTTTCAAAAGGCTTAAACATTATTTGAGAAATACGGTAGCGGAAGATCGACTGAATGGTTTAGCTAGTCTAAACATTCATTGGTAAATAAAAGTACAAGAAGAAGAAGTTATAGAAGAAATGAAAACACAGCCTCGACGATTAGCACTATGAATGTTGCAATATTCTGTAAGTTCAAAATATTAAAATACATCTTATAAATCTAATTAATCTGTTTATGTATACTTTATTTAATGTCACTTAAAATTTCTCAGATGGTCTTTATGAAAGGTTTCGGCATCAGTCAGTTCTAGGTTAATCGTTAGAAACTGAAAACCCAATGCGGCGTCAGTAACCCCGCAATGATCCCCTTTTGCATAACAGTCTCCCACATAAATAAATGCAGCTCACAGAAAGGTTACATAAAAAACTGACCAGTGGACAGAAAAAGTTTCACCAGTCCATTTACTACCTCCCACACTTGATTCTCCTATGGCTGGAATGTCTCAGAGGTGTGTTAATTGCCGATATGGTGCAGAGACCAATACGGACCTCCACCAAGACCCAAACTAGTTGCATTTGTCTCTAATCCAGGGAGCATCTGGAGCCAACCGAGCCATCCTTGCACACTAGCCAAGAGAAAAGTTTTTAAGTGGTTATCCTTCCTCCACTATTTGTTATGTATATAAATATAATTTAACAATAATAGAATCTTCTGTACATAGATAACAAATGGGTCTGTCACTGAGAGTCCGCTAGAACGAATTCCTTTGGGGTGCCCCCCCCCCGGTGCCCCCCCCACTGCACGATTATTCATCTTGTCGTGTACGGCTGCCCCTACTTAGCCCCCCCCCCCAGAGAAAATCCTGGCTACGCCTCTGGTTCACGTTGTATCGTAATTACGTCGTAATTAACCTCGCCAATACCTGTGTACCTTCTTTATGGTGATTTTCCCGTTGATAGGCGCCAATCTGTTTATCCAAAACAAATAAAAAGTTATCGTTAGCGAAACCGTACCTCGCACTGTTGTTCGCCGGATAAATTCAAATCTTTTTACCCGCGAAGTCGTACCAATTAGTATTTCTCGTAGGAAGAAGTGTTACGGTGCTATGTCATTGAATGAAACACATCAAAAATTAATTTATGAAATAATGCACAGGTATTAAAATAAATATCGGTTTATTAAAGGTCAATTCTGCTTTGACTAATTACGTTAACATGAAATTATTAAAATTATACTTGTCTTGCTCCGACTATAAATAATTTATCGCCCAGCGGTTGGCAGTAACTCTCTCTACTGGATCGTTATGCTGAAGTCTATTTTAACATTTACACTGGCTTTTCAGTCAAAAAGTTCTTTTGAATACGGATAAAAAGTTTACAAAATGATTTTTTCAAAGTACAAATCTTGACATTCGAATAATTAAATATAATAATTTTCTTTTACCACAGTTTACTTATCGTTTACGACAATAATTAGTTCACCTTATAAACTAGGTTAAGTTCGACTTGGGTATAAATCGTCTTATTTCTTAAAGTGTTATTGGTGAGTTTGGACAGTTTTTTAATACAAGTTATCAGATATTTGAATAATTATTCTTCGTTTATTAAGTTTGAACCAAGTTTTATAGTGCATAAATTAGTGAAGTGTTGTGAAATGTCTTGTGGTTGTAGTTAGGTAATATAGGATTATACTTTACAATTTGTTTGATGTTTAGTGGATGATTTTCATCAGCTCTAGTGTTTGAGTCTTCCTTCTACAAATTTGGGTTGTATTTCTTATAATTTGGGTTTAATCTTGTTTAATTTTGTTTCAATGTTGTGTCACTCTATTCTTTCCTTGTTAATTAGTATTTTCTTTCATCAATTTTGTTTATTTAAACTTATTTCTGTAGATAGACAATTTTATCATCTGCCCTCTTGTGATGTTAAAAATGGACTCTTATTGTTTTTTAACGGCTTTTAAAATAATGTTCTGTTGTCATAGCAACCAAATTATTCTATTGGCTGAAATAATTTAGTAGGCCTACTCATTGTTATGAAGTTTGAGTTTTTTTCAAAATGCCTAAATATTTTATAGCTAAGATATTTTCCTGGTCTTATTACCAATCTGATTATTATTATTATCAATGAATAGCTTTTTTTATGTAGTTTATTTAGACATCAAACATGATTATGTTTTGTTATCTCTGGCCTATTTAACATTTGGCTGTTGCTATTCTTTTTACTTAATTTGGTCATTATGTTGTTTTATGCACTTATTTTATATTTATATTGTTTCTTGGTTTGTTATTTTATGTTTCATTATCTTTTCCTCTCACTATTTACTGTCATTTGTGGATATTTTACTATTTTAGTTCACATAGTTTTAGGCCTACTCTGACCTATATCCTTTTTACATTGTTTTTATTTTAATTTTACTATTATACTAAGTTCTTATTGCTTAGTTTTGGCTAGTTTACACTGCTTCATGATTTATATTACTTATTACAGCTTTTTCGACCTATTCATGCCTTTCATCTTTAAATTTATAACTTTAACATAACTTTAACATAGGCTTCATCACCACTCAACATAATGTAATATAACTTACTCTTGGTGCTTATTTTAACAATTATAACTTTTGCACCGTTCTAAAATATTAACATTGCCATCTCCTCTGCTTTCTTTATGCTATCATAACACTGCTTATAAACATTTACTATATAAACTTACTATTTAAACATTCATAACAATAACATCCTTAATAACATTAGAGGATTTTTATCCTGAATACAACTATACTATTAAGCTACTATCAATTCTTACTATAATAACAATATTTTGGTTACTCTTCATTTTTTACTACTATTTTTTACTACTACTTCATTTGTTTATTCTATTTTTTGGTACTTTTCACCCTTAAACTCTAGTGTTAATCACTGGTTTTGGTGTCTTTACCTATATGTTGTGTTTTACATTTAATTGTTCACTCTCACTTTTATATGAGTTCTGATTTATAATTCTTGTGGTTTATCTCTATTTTGGGTTAAACTTGCACTTTGTACCTTTTCACTGTACTTTAGTGTTAATAGTGGTTACTCCATAATATTTATTTCTTTTACTCACTTCACTTTGGTGTACTCAACCTTATTATATTGTCACTTGGTAAATCACTTACTAACTACTATTATGCACTCCTGGTTCAATCTAGTTTTAGTTAGTCTCATATTATTCATTAAAATTTTACATCTTATCTTTTCCCCTTCAATATTTACTTAATGGTTAATACAATATATTATTGGGATTTGTACTTTCCCTACTCAAGGGTACATTTAATGTGTTCATTTCATTATTTCTTTGGTCATTATTTCTTTTTGTTATTGGTCCAATCACTTGGGTTGGGTCATTGTCATTTGTCTCGTCATAGTCCTTTTATTTTGCTTTATTTAAAATTGTTGATTCTTATAGTTCTTCTCTGGTGTTGGGGCTGCTTTTGGTATCGTAACAAAATAAATAAAACAAACACTATTATATGTAAATAGCCAATAAGAAATGTTAGTAATTTTATTTTTGTTAATAACGATCAAACCCATATGGTATGGGGAACCAAATTGCTCGTCTCAGAAAATCCTGAGCAATGGTAATAATGAATTATATATTAGAGCAAAGATAAGGGAACAATACTAATTATAAATATATAATAGTTTACAAGCCCTTGGAAATACTTGTGTGAAACAAATTATTATAATCTCAAACCCCGCAAAAGGACGCTTTGAAAGCGTCTATTTTGCCGAGATATACCGAATAATGACGAAAATTAAGAAAATCAACCAATTAGCGATCATCACCTAGCATTCGAAGCCAATTTCGGACAGAGGTGAGAACACAGTCCATCACAGTATTCCGACGGGGAAGCCACGCCGCTCCTGAGACCAATTTTTAAGAACTAACCGCGACCAGCTGACGAGAAGCAATAACCTTCAAAAGTGAAATTTAGGTTATGCCGGTAGTAAACAAAAGTCTAGTTAACATTTTTTTAGTGAATCTTTAAGGAGTATGTGCGCATAGGTGGTGAATTAAATATTAATAAGAAATTAAAAGTGCAATTAAGGAAAAGGGCACTACAAGCAAGTATAGTGACAATTAACCAATACTTAGACCAATTATGACTTCTTACGATAAAAATTTTATCGAGTATAAGGAATAAGATGATTTCAATTGAACACCACAAGGACTTTGGACCTTATTAAATGAATAATTTTGTTTATTATTAAGAAATTTAAAGACAGTTAACCTTACTTATAACAGTTGTTAACTTATTTGATAAATTGCATCAAATATAATGAAGGAGATGTTGTAACATGGACACTAAGAGTGCATTGAACATGATGATAGCAGTTAATTTATTTAAAATTAAAAAGATTTAACAATACGTGATTATAATTGTCAGAGTTGTCAATTGACCTAATAAACTTTACCAGATATGATGCGTAAGATATTTATTATGAACTCTAAGAAAGCGTTGAAGCTTACCAGGTTAATTCATTTGTTTCTTGTTAAAAAATATTTAATAATAGCTAGCCATGCTTACAAGAGTTATCAATTTACCTGATTTAATTTTACCCAATAACGAATCAGACGATTATTTTATGAACACTAAACGAACTTATAATCTTATTCTACTTGTATTTTGTATGGTGTTAAGAATTATTATTAATTTAAAGGCAACTGGTTACTATTCAAATACGCCAGCCTTAACCTAAAATGTTGACGAGAGTCATATTTTGAATTTCATGTTGGTAGTTAAGATTTTATTTGTTATTGTTAATCACTCTCCTACTACTCAATAATTATGGTAGTATAATTCTTCAAGTTTGTATATCTTGCAGTCTAAAAGAACCTAATTTTAAATAAAACAATTTAACCAAAAAATAACGTTCCATATTATGATTACTGGAATCAGAGTAACAAACCCTGAGAAAGAGAATTTTATAGAGTCAATCAGTATTGTAAAATGAACGGTCATCAATATAATGGTGATGTAACATAATTTCCAGAATATTATCGAGCAATAAACTATAATTTTATCCAATAAAAGGGTTAGCCAAATTATTTCATTAGACTAGACGATTACCGAACCGATCACCGTAGTTGGGAACACTTGCAGCGGCAATTGAGATAATTTAAATAATTTTAAATTGTCATCGCAACTCTGTATTGTTAACAGGACGATTAACAATTGGACCTTCATTCAAAGTAAGTGCTGAACTAATATATAAAATCTAATTTCAGTGAAGGAGTAAACTTATCAACTGTTAACCGAAACTACGACAACTGACAAAATTAACAGGTACCAACGAAAGAGTCAACCTAGCCGATTCGTCTCGACTCAAGGAACCCGAAAGATTAATTTACGAATACAATTAAACCAACATTCAAGATATAATAAAATAAATAAATAACAATAAGAATAATCGAACTTTAAAATTGTAATCCAAACAATAATATCACGGTTAATCGGAACACGTCGTACCGTACAATATACGATATCACATAACATATATATAAAGATCTATTATAATTTTTTGAAACTTTTAAAACATTTTTTATTTTATGTTTTACGATCGTCGTAATTTTAGCCAATTAACCTGATGCGTACACACACTAAGCAGTTTATTAAACTGTGATTCTTATCACCATTAATTGATGTGGCCATATTATTGCAACTATGCATCTCTATCTTGCTGTACCTTTCCTTTTTTGTGCCATATAGTTCAGTATAATTTGAACACGCATATGACACAGTCTAGTGATAGTGGGTGATTGCACAGTTTGTTAAAAGAGTCCGGAGAAAATTATTTTATTACAGGCACAAAAGAGGGAATGCCTCCTTCACAGTTCATCGTACGTTAGATATTTATCGACAGAAGTCGATCGTTTTTCGCTTCAGTTTGTAGCTTAAGCCTGAAGAAATACTAATTGTTTTCTCTTCTCTTCACACTTTTCGAAAAGAAATACGCGTAATGTTTAGTTATGCCTTTTTCAAATTACGACATCAGAAAGTTGGCCTTTCAGGAACTTTTTGTTGTTGCAGTTAGGTACATAGTGAGTGAAATTGTGCGAACTGTCTCAATTTAATTTTATTCAATTTGCAAGTCTCTAACGTGATAGATTTTTAAGATGTATCTAGATTAAAGGTATATTAAATAGCACGTACAATGCTATGTAGAATGTGAGTACTGTACACGCTTGTGGTCCTTCGTTAGGCTACTTTTTAGTAATTACTAGACGTTTTTAATATTATGTTTTTTTATAACATGCAATTTATGTCATTAAAGTAGTTACGTGTTCTCTTAAATAACCTTATAATTAATTACTCGACTACGCAAATAGGACACTACTGTGTATTGGTGTTCATTTGATTGTTTGTTCCGGCTGAATCATTTCTGATAAATCATCATCATCATCATCGTCATCATCAAGGATTAAACCAAGGATGGTTTGCTCCAGCCTCAAACAGGCAAAGATTAGAACTGGTCACTCCAGCACTTCCTCGGACGTCCCACACCCCTCCGTCCCCTTGGCTTATAGTTTTCATTTTTTATAAATGAGGAGTTAAATCAATCGTCCTGATTCTGCGAGTGTCAACGCAGATATATGAACTTTAATATCAATGAATATATTACACACAATATTGTGTAACATGATGGCAAATCTATCTAGCTTGATGTCATTCTAATTCATAAAGAGCACATAGTCAGATAACACTATTACATCAAAAGTAAATTAAAATGAAATTAGTACGAAGAGAAACGTTGTTATGGTTATGTGATATGTTCGCCTGATTACAGCTGACTACCTATTTCGTTTTTATGATTACTACTGGAACACGAAGGATGGTTTACTTTCCTTTAGAAATGAGTAAACGATAAGAATTGTATATTTTTGAAGGGGTTATTACTTTTTGATGGTAGGTATATAAACAAAGTTACGTTTGTGTATCATTGTTAATGCTCATATTTTATTTAAAGTTTAGTTATAAGATAATACAGGTAAAGATCTAATTGGACAGTCTGCTTTACTTGAAAAGCATAACATAAATTGTCAAGTCCTTAAATGACAGTTTTGCAACTTACCAAGTCCAAGTCAAAAGTGAATTGGGCAAAGAAATAGATATTTGATTAGGACAAATAAATCTATCAAAGGGAACATTAATCTAGCCCCGATGCTCTTACTCTCATTTGTAACACTTGGTCTCTATTGTCATTAAATAAAATGGCAGTTGGGAAATAAGTAGCTCACTTAATAACTTGCGAGTAATCGAAATATTGGTCGGCGCTGATTGAAGTACTGTGTTTCAGGACCGTAGCTAGCAGTTCACGACTCCGTTTGGGTCCATCGGAGCACAACCTCATTGGTACCTTTTTGTAAAATTCAACTAGACTATTTGGTTTTAAAAATTACACATTTCGATAAAAAAGTAACCAAGCGGATACAATTATGCCTACATTAGAAGTAAACGATTTTAACTTGTAAGTAAAACGTATTTCATACACAAACTATTCACAGTCGTTATACGATTATAATTATAGTGTTTTTTACAATGTAGCCTACAATTAAAACTGTTTCACGGTCTGTAACTACAGTGATGCAAATGTCTAATACGTAGTCGACACGATTTAAAAAACACTTTGCAAATTTCTGTTATCTGAATCTTGCTAATTGTTGAATTCAGTATCTTCTCTGCACCACCACTAGAAACTGCCACTACCACTACCGCTATTGTTAAAACGTAAACAAGACAGTAATTGAATACAGACACGTTAAGTCCAATGCAGTATAGGCCTATGCTTCCTTTATCATATTCAATACTTTTCGTTCAATAAATATTATTTCACCCCTTAATTCTGAAAATCTTTGTTTATAATGTAAGTCCTTAATCTTAAAGCCATCAACGAATCCTAAAATCAACTTTACGGCCGAAATTTTCTGTCGTATTTAAATCAAGTATAACATCATTTTCTTCACTCAGGCCTAATGCTGTGAATGATGTCACGTCGTAAACAAATTATCCTAATAATCCACGGCTTTCTGTGTTTTGTAGTTAGACTTTGTTTACAGAGAAGTTAGTGAGATTTATCTAGCCCCTCGCACGTCTCTTTTGTGCGGCGAAAATACCATAGATCAAAACATGCGATGTCGTAAAAAGGAGAAGCTTTTATTTTTTGCTATTAGTTGTTGTACGTGACATATTGTTATCACTTTACGATAAAGACGGGCTGGATTTAGAACCATCAGATGTAAAAGTTTCTGGAATTTCTGGAAGGTACGATAAAAACCGTTTAGTGTTTACTTGCACACAAAAGTGGGCGTTAGTGATTTTGGCTGTATTTCATCAATGTTCTTGTATTATTTAACAGTGTAGCGTATACGGTTAATAAACACTTTTAAGTTTCCTGTCATTAATTACAACAAAATCATTAAAATTATTATGGATTTAATTTAGTTATTCGGCGGTTACATACGTTTCTAAAGTTATAACATACCTATATGTGAGCTGTAATATTCTAAAGTATGCACGTAAAAGATTTTGTGGTGATAGATAACCGAGAACACGGCGTGAAATCCAGACTGAAGTAAAATTGTGGCAATAGACTTTCAGTTCTTATGTTTGTCAGGAAAGCTGTGGCGGTGAGTGATTATTTTTGAAGACAAGAGTGGTGTAAAATTAAACTGTAGAGGTCAGATATGAGTAAGACAGTGCGGTATGGTATTGGTGTAGGTTAATGTTTGACAGTTTTGTTTTAACATTCGGCATTAGTTTCATTTGATGTTTTAATTACCGGAATATAGTACTGTAGAGTAGAGGTATAATAATTTTGTAGGATTACCTTTAGTAGACCCGTATGACTATTGCTGCCTTTATTTGCGTAGGTGGGTTGGCATCAAACGCTGTTTAGTTTTAATAAACATTTACCTCTTAAATTGGCGGTCTACTAGTCTATTTGTGACGGGTCTGGCGAGTACCATACAGTCGCGGATAGCAAATTATTTGTCTAGGGTTCGACTGTTGCTAGGTGAATATTTTTTAAGTGTGAATACTGTTGATAGCGTGGGTAGATTATTGGAGTCCAATTTTAGAGAGATAAGTTATAAAATAGCTATAGCGTTGACGGTGGATTAAAGTAATTTTGTAGGCAAAACAAGAAAAAAGAAAAGGAAAAACTGACCATCAACAGACAGACAACAAAAGAGAACAGAAAACAGACAACAAATAGTTAAGGCTGCGCGGGAATGAACGGAAGAGAAGTACAGAAAGTGGCACTCTGAAGAGAAGAACGTTACAAAATTATCTATAGGAGGCGACAGGAAGTGGGAAGTAAAGAGGATGTTTGTTCAATGAGATAAGACAACATAGGAAAGAATTTAAGGATTGGAATAAGAAGCAAGAATTTAGGGAAGAATTTGAAAGAATTAGATACGGGAATGTGTTACTGAAGAGAGATCTGGAAGAAATGAGGCAGAGACTAAAGATAAGAAGGAAACTAACACAGTATTGAAGGGCCTGAAGGTGTACACAGGTAATCAGGAGGAGGCAGCCTATAAACGAAGGTATGATTAACTTTTAAAAGAATTATTTCCGGGTGAAGGAAAAGCCAAAATGGCACATAAAGTAAACAAAAGTATGTGTGTTACGGAACTGAGTACGTGGGAACGAAACAAGAATTTAATAGAGAAATTAAAGGAACTGAAAGACTTCAGCGAATTTATCGGCCGCGGTGGGATAGAGTTGGGGCACGACATGTATGAACGGATAAGGAAATTAGTCCCCCATGGAATCAATTAGTCCCAAAATTAGACCAATGGAAAAAGTGGGTACGAATTAGGAAGATTAAGGATATAGCGATATCAAGAGGAGTACGACACAAACAAGAAAAGTGATAGAGGCGCTTAAAGAGTATGGAATTAGGGGAATACCCTCGGAAAAACATACGGAAACGGAAAAGTGAAGGAAAAAGAATAGGCGGAAGGGTGACATGAGAAAGGGGAGATTAAGGGGCACAGGACGGCGTCGTGGACGTGGCGAACGGTCGTTGAAGCGGACAGTTAAAATATATCTGTTTACAATTGAATGTGAAAAATTCTTAAAACGGACAAATCTTGGAAAAAGCTGATAAGGACTGGTTGGGATAGAAAAACAAATGTTAACACGTTGATCCGTCACAAGACAAGAAGACAAATAGGTTTTGAATTTAATGAAAAAACCTGCGTGTATGGAATCAATCTATTGTGCCTGTCATACAACCACTCCTTCAATACCCTGGTATTGAGTGAAAATTATAAAATAACATAATAAAATTATATATATATACTGTATATAATTATAAACATAATTTATTTATTTATATAATAACACTTAAAGCACCATAACTTTATTCCCTAGCGGCATCACGGCAGAAATGTGTATGTGACAAGTCGCAAGTTTTACCGACCGTTTCATAATTCTAAAAAATATTATTCTGCTATATGTGCTACCAACTAGCAAAGAATTCTTTCTGACTCGGGGAGTTCTACTGTTGTGCGTGGCAACGGGTTCAGGAGTGCGTCAAGGATCGAAAAATTTATCGACACCGTGTCCATGTGTTATCGCTATACTTCTATGTTACTGACGCTCTGACGTTACTGATGTTCGGAACGATCAAACAAAAACATCTGATGATTTCTTGGTCCAACATTTTTACATCGTTCGAACATGCGCTTTTACATGGATAACTGTTTTGAATAGCCTTTAGCTGTTCACCGCGCCTTCTCATATTACCAATATTTTCATCAGTACACAGTTGTTCTTGCATCGTTCTTGTGACTGTAAAGGTTTAACAACGAGGATGGGTAACCCGTCTTTAGTTGTTGCTGGATATCCACACCTCCTTCATAGGAAGGATAATAATCAAATTAGTTGGATGTGCATAATGGACAAAAAACAAGTGTAAAGGTAGCATCAAAACAACAAATCAAACCTCCTGCATTCCAAACGTAGATGAAATCAAAGTGAAGAAAACGTTTAAAGAATTGTAAAGAAAAAGGTCCAAATGCCGAAATATAACATTGTGAATATTCAACTGTGTACGGAAATGCGAAACGTACTGGGAACAGAACAGAATTCGCACCACAGTTCGACGCTAGTTTTCCCAGAAAAAAACTTTGCGTTTCGCTTACAACTCCAGATTTCTTTGAACTGATCACACAGGTGAATGAGACAAAAGACTTCTTGTATTCGCAGGAGAACGTGCCGAAGCCCTGCTGAACAATAGCGAATTTTTTTTCGACGGCACTTTTAAAAGTTGTCCGAAACAGTTCGCACAGAACACTATGCACGTTGACCTCGGCAGTGCAATTCATGACACGAAAGTGAATGCTGTTCTGTTTTCAGAATTTACATACCCGTGTTTATTTACTCTTTTCGAGAAATAGTGTCAACTCTGGTCGCCAAAATTAATAAAACTTGATTTTCAAGCTGCGGCTATCAGTAGACGAGGAAGATATCCCCAGATATTATAATAAGTCGCTGCAGCTTTTAGACGGATAACAAGGAAAATTAAGATATAAGACTCACGTGTAGAATAATTGCTGCTCTGGCATATTTGTCGATTGATCGAGTAGAAGATGGATGGTTCCTTATATAAGAAAATCTTCCCAAAAATGAGAAATTGCTTCTTTTCATGGACTACTTTGTTCAGCGATAGACAGTAAACCCTAAAGCTCCTATTCAGCTGTTCATGGACAGCCACACAGAATTAATTGCATGGTTAAGAGTTGAACACCATTATAGAAAGACATGACTCTAATGTTTTCCTGTTGGTTAAAATATTGAAATATAGATAAAATACAATAAAACAATACACAAAATACGTGACACGTATACTTAAAAAATATATACATAAACACATAAAAAATATTTAAAAACACAGAAAGAGAAAATATACTAAGTAAAATGTACTACAAAACAGATAAAGAAGATTTTAAAAAGATTTAAAAAATTAAAAAACAATGCTACGTCTAAACTAGCGAGAGCCTTGGGATGACTGTCTGTGCTGTTCTGCTAACTGTGTACGGGAAGGAGTGTCTGTGCTGTTCTGCTAAATGTGTACGGGAAGGACTGTCTGTGCTGTTCTGCTAAATGTGTACGGGAAGGAGTGTCTGTGCTGTTCTGCTAAATGTGTACGGGAAGGAGTGTCTGTGCTGTTCTGCTAACTGTGTACGGGAAGGACTGTCTGTGCTGTTCTGCTAACTGTGTACGGGAAGGAGTGTCTGTGCTGTTCTGCTAAATGTGTACGGGAAGGACGATTTTCAGAGACTTGGTGAAAAGAAAATAATAGCCAAGGAGTGGGAAAATCTTCTAGGTTATGAACTTCAAGTCCTAGTGTGAATAAGTCTGAATACGACACTGTGGAGAATCAAGAGCCCGATAAGAGAGAGCCATCAAGTTGGTACTGCATACAGGATAACTCCACGTCGGAACAGTTAATCCGACTTGCACTGTTCATTGCAAGAGAGCAAGGGGAAACGTTTGGCTCTGACGCTACGAGCTTTTCTGAGTGTGTCGGTTACGTGGGCGGTGAAGGTCAAACGCCGGTGCAACCATCGGACCATCGTTTGGTACTCCCCTCCGAATATAAAGCAGATCTCTTCAGATAGTCAGTGTCGATTGCTACGCATAATTTTCACTCCCAGTCCAGAATAATTTTCACGTGACACTGCGTGATTGCCCTTAATTGACTCGGGGACAGTGAGTTGTAATGGAACATCGAGTCGTCAGCGCAAAGCGACACGTGACTCCTTAGTATACTAGCAGATCGTTTGTGTACATCGGGGTACAAGACGGGGCCAGTACTTGAAGAGCACACGTCTAAGAGTCCGCCCGAACGACGCTCTCCCTGAAGATTAGATCAGTGACACACGGAGTTAGAATACCTAAATTGGGTGTACGTGTCATGTGTAACTGACAGAAACACTGGTGTGCAGAAAATTATAGGGAAATATCTAAAGCAACTCACACAGTTTCAACTGTCAATGGGAATTATATTTTTCTATTCCAAATAAATATATAATTATAGCAACTTTGTGTGTGTGTGTGTGTGTGTGTGTCTGTGTGTGTACACACGCAAATAATTTTTAACAGTTACCAGTATCCTACACATTAATCGTTTAAGCGACGGGCACTTCAATTTACTCTTATTCTTTTTGTTTGTGATTATCAGTGAAGCACGATCGGAGTCCAATCACATGGGTGAGCAATAACAAATCTCATTTCTCCGCCTTTAGTTCACTCGACTTAGCATTTCGCCGACAGACAGGAGCTTAACTTGCTGCGTAACAAAGCTCCACTGAAACCGTCGATACGATTACTTCAAACACCTTCTGACATTTCTTCTCCTTGTTTTCTATCTACATGGCCACTTCTATTTTGATGAACACAATTGCACCATTAACACGACTGGGGGAGCTGAGAAAAATAAATTTATAATTTTATTATAATTATAATTTGTAAGTCTATTATAAATGCTCGCGTACACACAGGCGCGTGCACACACACAATATATATGATTATTCTCCCCGCAATTATTTTAATTGTTATAGCCTATATTTAAATATAGTTGTAATACAAGTCAATATAAAGAAATAAATGCGAAATTAAAACTATAATTTACCTAAAAAATACACCTAAAATTAAATTTAACCTTTAGAAACTACAACTGACTTAAAATTTAATTTCTACAAATAATAATACCAAATTTAGGTTCAATGCATATTTCGTTCGAATATTTTATAACAATAGCTATAATACTTTATACAATATATCGGCTTCAACTATATTGCAAAGCCGATACAGTAACTATAAGTAGGCCTAACTCCCAATTACTAATAAACCAAATATAAATACATCCTTTATATTCTGGTGGTGAACCCTGAAATTCATGTACAAATATAAAGCAATGCATATCCTGTGTATAATTATGTGTGTTTCTGTGTATCCGTGTTCTTCTTTTAAGTAATTCGAGGCTTTTAATAAGACATAACAGGCATAACTAGCATATTACGATAAACTATTTAATTCTGTTTCAATAATCACTTTACTTATTTGCTTCTATGTTGGCTTTTACTCAGTTATGATTTTACATACTGAAGTGTATCTGATGATGATAGTTTATACTACCGAAACAATGTTATATTAAAAAAATATATTCTTATACGAAAAGTTTTATTTACTATTAATAATAATAAAAAAAATATACGGTATACAAGAATAATTGAGCAAACATGAATGTAATTTTACATAAGTACATTTACTAGTGTTTGTACTAGTGTCAAACATACTGTGGTGAATGTGTACATTGAGACGTCCGTACATTCCGCTTTTGCTAATGTTTTAAGTATATTCCAATTACCTAATTAATACAATATAAAAAAATTGTTGAAATAATAAACAAATAATTACCAGCAAATAAATCTTATAATCATAAAATTAGTATGTTTTTATCAGTGGATGTTCAACGACTTTCGATAAATAAAATACGACTGAACAAAAATAAAACAAGTAAGTCTGAAGTGGGTCTGACGTAAGTAGTAGACCCACATCAAAACTAGAATTATATTAAGCTTATAATGTGATGTAGTACGCGATCGTTCGCTGAAACTGAAATAGACCATACATCTCACCTGCGAAAGTATAATGCGAAAAAATAATATTAAACAAACGCGCGCGCCCGCACACGAACACACACACACACACACACACTATAGACTGAAACCCAAATTTTCTGCAATGTGACCTCATATTCAAATTCAAAGTTCTCCATAGAATTAAATTGCTAAGAAAGACTTCGTTCATTAATAAATACATCAATTCATTAAGAATAAAAGATCGTCTCTCTCACATTATTTCCAGTAAAAGGTAAAATAGTAACGATGCACACAAATCAAAATTCAACTTGAATAGCTAAATTAATTGATCTCAATTTAGTACACTAAGAATCAATGTCAAATACTGTGCGTTAGTTTTTTTTAACCTAAAGTTAGTTCGCCGCAAAGGTTATAAAAGTATATAGAAGAAAGCTTGCGCTGCACACCAAATAAACGCTTTCACTGCTCTGGGCGTGTAGTCAACCAGTTGGTAGCATGTGTAATTGGCCTACCGAAACGTCTGTTTCATTGATTCTGGCCAGGAACGGGCGGGATACGTTTCTTCACCGTAAGGAGCGAAGAACTCTCCAAGTTCATGAGGCAAATAAGTAAAAACCGTTAACGCCCCGACAGTGCTGGAAAGAATACCCGGGTAGATCGTTCATTCTCCAATAAGCAGACAAGCTTCAATCAGGGGTAATTTTCCCTTGGCGCGACTGTTTTGAACGTACTCATATTTGCAGCTACTTTCCTCCAGACTGTAAGTATTCAGGAAAAAGTCAGTAACAGCTTCCCGTATCGCGCAATACCCAGGCAGGAGGAGAATTCATTACAAACACAGTGTCCGGTTGATATGATAATAAATGTTTATTCATAGTAAGTAGCCTATCTAGATTTTCATTTCCCTACATGACACAAATATAATTCTTAATTATTTAAAGATTAAATTCATGAAGAGTATAAATAAGAAAGTTCGAACTAAAACTATCCAGACTCCCGACAGAGAAGGCTTGCACGATACCAGAACACCCGTAAAAAGCTACTGTTGCAGTGGAGCGGATGTTTCATTAGACATGACCTCGCAATTATCGTAGTATCAATAACTGACTGCCTATTAAAAAGTTTTACCATCTCCTATGTGTGCCTTGAATTGAGACGCATGGTGACTTATGGATTGGAAACAAGTGAAGAAATGCAGTTCTCTTAACAATATTAAAGGCATTACGAAATTTGTCGTAGCGCACTTTATTGGAAAACAAGACGAATGATATTACACAATGTGATTCGGCAATTAAATAAATAAGTTTATTAGATTCTGTGTGTTAGCTACTTTAGCGGTAGGCCTACTGTTTATTTGGGGAATATTGCTCCTATTTATGAAAAGCGTGAACACGTAATCTATAGTTGGATTAAGTGTGTAAGTGTCAAATATTATTGTGACCGTTTCACTGTATCTGCTGTGGATTTAATTGATCGTGAATACAGGTGTCTAGTAACCAGTATCTTCCCTACAATACAATAAGCCCGACCCGTTTCACTATCTGCCGTTATATACCTCCGACCAAAACAATAAAAAGTTATAATTAACATAGTTTCATAAATTAATTAATTGGACTCGCTTGTTTGTATCGTGCATATATGTATAATACATGAGAATAAAATAAACTACACACAATAAAATAACTACCGCACACATTTGATAATTTACATGCATAATATACCGTCAATATTAAATGATTATCGATTTAGAAAACTGTGATTTTCGCTTAGCTCTCTATCAAACGTTCACGTTACAATTCGGCAGCAAAGGCGTAGGATACAGAAGGGCACTGATCAGATAACTTTCTATCAAACGTTCACGTTACAATTTTGATTTCTTACGCACTTGACACGTCCCTATAAATTCTAAACAATGATGTATCTATTTTGGGTGATAACAAGAAAGAACAATTTTTTTAAATGGCTACGCGCTTGGCCAAATCACGCTTACGCGTAATCCAATAACTAATTTTGAACTGGTCAAAAAACATTATATGATGGTCAAAGAATAAACAGACAGAGAAGAAGCTACAAGAGAGATAGTAACTTCTCCTCGTCTTTATAGTAACTTCTTCACGTTACGCTAGGTGAAGGGAAACACATTGCGATATTCTACAGCCATGGTTTCAGTTTAATCAAAAGTCCACCGGTAAATTTTAAAGATTATACTATAACGACTAATTTTTAACAGTTAGGCCGTTAAAATTTTTAATTTCATGTCGCCGTGCTCTGAAACATGGCATTTCTGAACATATGAAGGCGATTTTAACTAATACAGCCAATTCAGGTTTCGCGGATCATTGCTTACAACACAATACCTTTATAGATACTAAAAACATAACACTACTGCACAACATACAAAAAGGTAAGAAAGTGGATTTATTAGAAATTTTAGAAATTATAAAAGCAATCAAAAGCAACAAAAATTTAACAAATGAACAAACTGAATTCTGTGTATCCCCTTTATTAAAAATTGTTTAGTTTAGTTAATTTTTATATTTTGTCTTCAGATTATATTTAGTTTTTACAGACACTTGACCTTCCCTTAGATTCTCCAACCCCCCAACATCATCACACCCTACACATGTCTGGATACACGTCCTAAACACATGTTCACCACCCTAACATCCTTTGTTTAGTTTAGTTGTTCACTGATCTCTTTGACAATAGCTTAATAAGCTGAAACAGCTGTCAGAGTTAAATAAAAACTGTGAAAGGTACCAAGTGTTTATATATTTTTAAAAAGAAAATTGATTATTGTTAATTGTGTGTATTCAATAATGAATCTATTTTGTGTGACGCGGAACACAAAATTTCAAAAATAGTCAAAGGGGGACAACTGAAAACTCAAGTGACATAATAGATTCAAACTTTCAAAACCGGTTATGGTTAAATATATAGTGTGTTATAATCGGAAACTAGTTAGTTGTACAATTTATTATTCAAGATCGCTTTACTGGTATTGTGTTAAAAGACATTTTATAAAATCAGTTGTCAATACTGTTAGAAAACATACAACTTGAAAAAAGGCTGTAAATGTTCTTTCAACATGACGGTGCACCATTATTCACATGAAGATAGACAGCTCTTCAATCTAATTTGATTTTTTATAACGTCCATTTTTTTTATCGACTTTGATTAAACAAAATTTCTCAGAATTAAATTTTTTAAAAATTGTATTACAAAATTACATTTATTTATTGGCAATTTAAACAAGTACATTATAACGTGTTAATTTGATACGTGTGTTTAATAAAAACGCAGGTGCTTTTGCGATGTATCTTGTTTGCCCGGATAACGAATAAAGTTACCTTTCAAAACTTGGTGGTAATCGTCAATCGATTTGTAAGTGTTCTTATGTTGTGATTATTATTTATATCAGTTATTTTGTTGTCGTCTACTATGTTGTTATTCAGTATTCGTTGATTAACAACGATTTTATAGGAACAAGAGTGTAGTGTGTCACCGTTTGTTTGAAATCTGCGCGCGAATAATATTTGTTCTGTAATTCAAATAGATCGTATACGCAGCCCACTGGATCTACTTTCGTGTTTGGCTATGTACTTATTCGCTTCGCTGGATGCGTGATAGATATCCTTGCGCCCACTTCAAATTTTCTCTTCTGTCTCCTGTAATTAATGGTCTTTATAATCACTTCACTGAAATAAAATAGAACTGATATGATTGACAAATTATATCTTTTATTCGTTATCTCTTTGAAACATTGGTCAAATTACCGTTCCATTAGTCGAGCATTTACAATTGGATGAGTTCATCCGTCGTGACAAATAGTCCGCAACAACAACAAAATTCACAATATATATTTTATGTTTCTCAGGTAATGGGTACTTGGAGTTGCTAGGAAAGATAGGAAATATGCTTTCACTTAAAAATACAATGCATTACAAACATATATCTACTTCTTATCAACTAACAAAATGTATATAATAAAGTTTTCAAAATTGTTCGCTTTCCGAAGTTGCAACAGTGCTTTTAATATTACAACATGGCGGAATGCCTGATTCTCATCTTGGAAAAATATGTTTTTTAAATTACAATTCGAGTGCTTTAAATAAAGTTTTAGTTATAATATTTTATAGTAATAGTTTGTATATAGCCTCCTTTATCTGGAACAGCTATGTTTTTTAGTGGAAATTGTGTTGTGATGTTATGTAGTGATCTCCTGGACTTAACCAAAATTTCTCACCGTTGGCTTTGTATATACGGAATGGACACCTTGAGTTGAGTAGCTATTTTCTTAGATTCTTGTTAGAGTGTTGGTTTTTCTTGGTTCTGGTGCCGTGTCATGTGTTGTCGATCTTTTCGGTATTACGTTTTATTGGAAATGCCTCTCCTGGAGTAAGTTTTCTCTCATTTAATATTAATTTTTACTGTCAGCAATACGCTGCTGAAGTTTATAGTTTAATGTCTAACAATCAACTGTCCCTCTAAATATGTTTAAATCTCGTTGGTGACCTGGCTTTGGGTATTTTGTGATTGGTCTAAACCCCTGACCCCACGTCACGTGACTAAATTATTTTTGAAAATTGGCGTTTTTAATTGCGTCACCTCAGATTACGTTTCATTTATTTTGACTTAAATTTATCTTTAATTAGTACCATTTTATTGTTTATTAAAATTAAATTGTTTTGATACTAATCTCGCCCCATTTTGGCCTCTTATCGGCTGTTTTGATAGGTTTATAATTTTGTTTTGAGACATTGACCTAATCTTGTTTGACATTTTTGTTGTATGTCCTACAGATCTAATATTTTTTAACATTGTTATTCTTACTACTAAACATAATTCTGAGTATTCCTACTTTACATACAATATCATTAATTTAAATACGTATACCTATTTTTCTGACAATAACAACAATAATACTGAAACCATGTCAGCTTAGTGGCTTACTAAACACTTTACAATTATGTTCACTATCTATATTATGATAGTAATGGATGGTTTATACATCTCCCTCCATTAACATCTTTATATTTTATCAAAATCAAGCTTTTGTTTTTTGTTTTATTTAATGTAGTAGTGTTTATCTAAATATTTCAATGTTGCTTGAGTCTGGCTCAATTCCTTAGGCCTATATGTCTAGCAGTTAGTTATTTCTGTACAATAGCCTTTTTATAGCATTAGATCTTTCCCAATTACCTGATTAACATTCTGGATAGTTTATGAACATTCTGTTCACTAAACAACTAACATTTTTTCAACAAAAAATTTATAACATTTAAATTAGTGGTGCATACAGGCTCCCCAAATTAACTAATCATAACACAACTAAATATGGGTGTTTATTACCCTAACTCTTTTGTATATTCCTATACCTGTTATCTAAATTATAGCATAATGCCAATAACTGTGTACTATTTTAACATGATTAGGTATTCAACCCCTATGAATAAATAATTATACATGAATTAAACCATTGGAGTTTACCAAAACACTTTGTCACTATATTTTGGTTCTTATTTCCATATATGTGGTTCATAAGACCTTTATCACTTTAATGATAACCCCCTCTGGCTTTCACCTCCCCACTGGTTTATATTATGATCTTCTGATCATCATTCAAATATTTTGGGAGTGCCCTCTCACTACATTCACTTGTTTTAACTCATAGACTTACACTGGTTTCTTAAACTATTACATATTTTGTTATTATTTACTCCATTGCATTGCATTCTTAATTTTATTTTACATTTATTGGGTACTCCTACCAATTGTATTGTTACTTAAAAGAATGGGATTAGTTTACTCATTATATTTGGTCTATTTGTTATGTCTCTTGGTCCAAACGTCTGTTCCCGCAACCTCAGCGGAGGCTTGGAATGCCGCCGAGTCCGTGGCCGAACTCAAGGAGGTCAGGGAGGGCCGTCTATCAACTGTACGTTGTAGGCTTTTATACTTTAGGCCCCTCCCCTTATGTCATCGCCCCTCCTATTGGTTCTAGCTGCTGCCGCTCTTCACGGGAACTTTGTCTACATTTTTCCGTTAGGCATTTTTCTAACGTAACGTTATATTTATAATAATAAAAATAACACGCTAAAAATGACGAAATGTAAAAGGTTACAAAAAAAATTATAAGTCAAGAATGAAGAAATTAACGGGAGATTCTTAAAACAATTTGACGGACGTTAGAAAAATGCCTAACGGAAAAATGTAGACAAAGTTCCCGTGAAGAGCGGCAGCAGCTAGAACCAATAGGAGGGGCGATGACATAAGGGGAGGGCCTAAAGTATAAAAACCTACAACGTACAGTTGATAGACGTTGTTTAAGACCTGATGATGTCAGTGATGACGAAAAGCTTAGTCGAACAATAAAAATTATAGCAGTTAGCAAATTTATAAAAGAAATAGCTGATACTATTGTTAACAAAAACCCCTTTTAAAGAATAATATCCATTGTTTAAATAAAATATTTCAAAACAGTTAGTAAATACACAGGGAATTGTCACTTAAAAGCATCCCTAACACCAGTATCAATTTAAAGAAATAAATTGAAAACCACCTAACAGTAGTTCTTGTAAGTAAAACATTCTGTCAGTAGTACGTAGCAAATAAATGTTCCGTATCCACTTAACTTAGAAAACATATGTTAGCGAACAAAACAGTCTTTTTTATAAAAGGCAATATTGTAAATAATGCTGATGAGTGGTTTATACTGGTACAAATTAGAGTTACCTCTAGAAAACGCGCAGAGCTATTGTAACTAAGTTTTGTACTAGCAGGTGGTAAAGTACTCGACAGTTACAAAAATAGGTTTGACAAATTATAAAAAATTTAATTATTTTTTTAGTAATAATTATTATGAAGGCTTATTCAGGGAAATGGAGATCGTTCGTAGGCCTGGACGTGGATACTGAGAATTTTTCAAAGCGAGGAAATGTTCGGACCAATCAGAGGAGACGTTTAGAACGGAAGAAGACGGAAAAATTCTATGTTTATTGCAAGCAGGGAATCTGACAAACCAATAGTAAGAGAGATTAGTATATTAAAGGAATGTGGGAGAAATTGTTATCCAATTGAAAAGAAATGTTACTTGTAGGAAAGAAGAATTAGTAGGAGCAGAAATAGACCGATTGGTGGATGCAAAACAGAGTTAGAAATATTTAATAGAAGGGAATTAAGGAATTCGTCTCTTAGAAAGTCATACATTAGAGACCCACTTTAGATAGTCAACTGAAAAAAAGTTGATTCTGTTGGATTTAAAAGTAACTCTGCACGTTGTATAGAGCTGCGAGACGATTTGTTATTAACATTTAAACGTAGGCCTATAGGCATAAATGAAACGTTTTTGCTGTCAACTGATTAAAATACTTCACAAAGTTACAAAAGCAGCGCATTACCCTGTGTTAGTTTCTGTTTCATCTTACAAATAATGTAACAAAAGGAAGATACGAGCATAATATAAACCTATTATCAACTAGATGTATTATTCTTTTTCTTTAAAATTAATAATCAATGTTTCCTGCTAACGTATTCTTGGGCATTTCTTGAATTTCTATGGCCCCATTGAATTCTATTGTGTACAGTCATGAACCCGCAGCCAACAAAGCTGTCTGAAGAAGTCTGTCTGGGTTGTCGGCCGCTGGGCCAACAACAACACAACAAAAGTCAGTGAAGTTACCTTAACAGCAAAAAGTCGTTAGCGAAGCTGTAGACGTCAATAATAAGTGGCATAAAGAAATAAGTAATTATTATACAAAATAATAAATATTAGGTCTTATATGGCTTTAGAGACTCGAGAAGCTTATGTCAGACAACAGTTAAAAATAAAATCATATATTTTTTCTCTGTTACGTTGATTGAACACTTTCCTCTTTTACACTCGGGACAGGATTGATTTGAGGTCATTGTAGTCATTTTACATTAAAGTACAGCGGTATAGGTAAGGTGACGCAGTACAGCCTGGATGATACAGAATGACACCTAAGTCGCACACCAACTAGCGATAACAAAGTGGAAGCGATTGCGCTTATTATTACACCACCACACATCCACGTAACTTGCACATGGACCCTCACTTTGAATGAGTTTCGAAGTTTAATAATTTCATGAATTTCTCTTACAATTTTTCACTTGTCTTGAATACTTAAACATTTACGTTTTAATAAATTGATAATAAGAACTGTCGTTCCAGTCAATTATTTTTAACGCACTATTTCGCTAAAATGAAATAAATTAAGTTACAAACAAAGGTGTTTAATGAAAATGTTTTAATTCTTAATTCTTTCTTTACGTATTAATACTGGTGATGCAGAATTTGCTGTCAAGTGATAAAGAGAGCAGTAGCCGGGTCCCGGGAGAACAGGCGGTTCATCCTTTCAAGGGCGATAGCTATTTACTGCATCCTATATTTTTATTACATAAATAGATATTATAATGATTGACTCTTTTTTAATTTATAGTATTATTAAATCAGCCGAACGAACGTGTTTATAGCATCAGTAAACAACATTTTTTCACTGTTTAGAAACACAAATTCGTTTAACATAATTAAATTACGAAGAATCATTAATGTAGAGTTGACAAATTTGTAAACTTATAAAGTGGGTTAACAGTTTTCCACAACTATTCACTATTGTTACGTAGTTTGTGTTCCATCAATTATGTTGTTTAAGACGCTTTTATAAAGTTAATATATATAAAAAAATATAAACGTTTACAGGTATCTAAAACAATATAATTAATAATAATTTTACGCCACCTAATCTTATCTTTAAGGATCGTGTAGTCTTATATACCAGTACTGCCATTGCCATAGTACTGTGATCTCTAAAGTGCGACATGTGCGTTAGGGAAAGCTCGATCAGCAATGATAATGGCCGTCGATGGCATGGCCGAAACGTTGCTAATTTGTGCAGCAAAGGACCACGGCTAAACAGCCCGGAATCTGAAGATATTTACAACGTATAGTCTAATGTTTGAAAAAGTTTAAGGGACATTATGGGGGGCCTGAAGTGTAAATTTAGGAAACATTTTACACTATTGACAAGAACTTTTGACTTTTTAATTATTAAAATATAATTTACTGAAAACCAGTTTTATTTCGTTGTACCAAAGCATATGACTTCTAAAATATACGAGTATTTGTAACTTAGTCGGAGTAAGGGCGTATTCGAAATATTCTAGGGACGGGGTGGAGTGTGTCCACTGTGGGACACTACTGACTCCACATAATATGTCCGACTGCTGAATAAACATTTTTGCAACTTCATAAAAAATTGAGTTAATTAACATTATTCAGTGACGTAAACTCTAAAGCGTTAAGAAATACGTAGTTTGTGCATATGCAGTTTGTATATATGTAGTTTTTAACCAACTGTGATCGTCTGTCATGTGCTATACTCATCATCACAATCATCACATCTGAGATCTCAGGGCGTCGTTTTCTTTGTAATTGTGATTTATTTTCTTTTTGGACATTAACTTATATCTTTACGAGGAAGTAGAATTGCAACATAGCGCTATTTTGTTTATAAATTTTGTCTTAAAAATGTTTTTAATTTTTCAGTCCTGCCCAGCTCCTTCGTCCATGAGGAGCCATCTATTTTCTTTCATGTGATCCCGGCCTGTCTTGCAGCTTCTATTCAAGTCAAGCTGAAGGAAATTCCTCTCTGATCTTGTAAGGATCTGACCAAACCAACTAAACGTTCTCCCCTTTACAGCTTCACATCTATTTGTTCTTTCTCCATGATGTTCGTTTGTGACACTTTTAGCCAAAAACGCAAAGAATTTCCTTCAAGACAGTCTTGATGAAGGTCAGAACTTATTGTATACTCCCGGTACTACTACGTTTCTCAACATTATAGCAGCAATGACTTGACATTCCTATTAAGATTTAATGTAGTCCATCTTCTGAGCTTCTAAGACCTCCATTCTGCTCCGAGTTGTACAAAAGTGTTTTCTGCTTTTCTTTATCGTCTGGGTTACATTTTCTTTCAGTACCGTATTTTAACATTTCGAAGCACTTCATTTGTTCCATGTTTATATCAATGACAAATACACTTTGTAATTCTTACAGTTACCTAAAAGCGATTGATTCCTAAACCATTTATAAGAACGCTGCAGAGCTTTCTGACGGAACTGACGCGCAACGATACACAATACACTATTCACTGACCCATTACTAAAGAAAGCTGTAAAATATTCTAGGCCAAAGGAAGTACCACACTTCTATACTGGGACATGTCAAAGAAGTTATGCATTAATTATGGATATTATTACGTGTAGGTTAACCGTTGTATTTTCACCAGATGATAAACAGCTGCTGTGCAAATTTAGACAACAAAGCAAGGTCATTTGCGTACACAGGTCACGTCTGTTTATTCCAAACATTGTTATGCTGATTTAAATTTTCCTTTATTAATATGCATCGCGTACAGAACACACGAGAACTCTTTTTTCTGATTATAACTAACTCTTGGATAACTCTCGTCCGGCTGTTGTTTGAATTATATAACAACAATCATCAGTTACTTAAGCAGCACAAAATGTGCGGAAAGTGTCAGATTTTGCATGTTCTAACACATGTGCTACTAATACCTATTATATTTAAAATATCTGAATTCGCATTTGTCTCTAATAAATAATATACGTATTTCCGCACGCGCGCGCGCGCACACACACACACACACACACACACACACACACATTGCAAGGTAACGGGTTTGAAGCTGACTGCACTTGCAGAAAAAAAGTTAGATTGAGTGAATTAATACATTTATTGGTTATTCCTGTTTTAATATAAAACATACAAAGTTACGTCTGGAAATTATGAGTTAAAAAATATAAATTTTGATATATTTGGCAATTAAAAAATAGTGTTTAAATTGTTTTATACTTTAAAAATAGTTTACAATTTCACTTTCCTGGATTTGTTGGGTTAAGTTAGATCGTTTCGGACGATCTCGCGGTCCTGCTCGTGCTTTCTGCTTTCACACCGGCCATTGTCCTTCTAAGGTTGGATGTTGACCTCAGGGTTTCCTCGTGGCCGTTGTGTCCGTCCTAGTTGCTCCTGATTTAGTCCTCGCTGACAGTCATCGGCCGTAGAAGATCTCGAACGCCGTGCCTGTATTCGCGGTCTAATTCAGCCGCTCCCTCGACGATCCACTCCGGCTTCCCAAAAATTCGAGATGGAACTCGAAATTGCCACCTCAAACTTCCGAATGAATATGATCGACTATGACAGAGTGCGAAACTCTGCCATATTAGAGACTGTTTAACTCAGACTCAGATGGAGAGGCACAATGCAGGTGTGCCCCGGTGTCAGCAGTGTCCGGGCGGGTCCGATGACTGACTGCCTGATGCTCCTTGCAGTGACTTGGTTGCAAAAACTGTCGCTTTTGTGGATGGGATCCTCCTTTTTCATTAATTTTTTTAGGCGAAAAATGCGGGGCTGTGACTGGCTCACTCGCGACGCGATTCGCCACGGCTGGAGTAGGTGAGTCTCCGGGGACACTTCGTATCGGCAGGCAGGATTTTCAGGCCCACAACGGGTCTTACACTTCCGCCTGCCCGAGAAGTGTCTGGCGATACCGGGGCATGCGAGAGAGTGGATGGAAGCAGTCACCCGCAGAAGGTGGCGCTTGGCACAACTAGAGCGGGCGCAACTCAAGATCCATCTGTCGTCAACCGGCGGAACGGAATTATGTATGTGAGGGAGGTTGTCTAGAGGGAAGGTCAGCAAGTGGGCGGATCTGTTAAGTGAGCTACGGTGGGTCGTCGAGTGAGGAAAGGATGATTTGGAGGCAAAGTCGAAATGTTTGTGCGCAAGAGATCGCATAAACTCGTCGAGCGATGGAATCTTCAACCCTCGAGACTGCTTAACTCACGGCTTACCTGTGCTTTATAGATTTACGCACCTGACGTCAGTTTTACAAGTTAATACATTCTACATGGTACTCGAAACCTTCCCAAACCAAGTGTTTTCAACTGCATGTGATTTTATGACTAATTACTTTGTCAGTTGAATACATTCTATTAAGACTTATTTAATATTAAAATAATTAGTTATTAAAAGTTATTCTAACTTGCACACTAATATAAATGACTTATAGTATGCTGCTAACTGGCTTACTGTTACTCATTTTCACACAATTCGTTACACGCATAACACTTCTTCACTTTCACTACACCGCACTCCTGTTTTTTATTGTTTATAGTCTTAAACTATGTTAACATGCAGTACTTATTCTACCAACAATAGTGTCTTATCACATCGCACCTCTTTGCATAGGTCACCAACTAAGACTTATTGTAAATATGTCCCCATATATTCGCACATAATGTGAATGTTTGTCTCATTGCAATATATAAATGACTAAACTATTTAAATTGCATGGGTGTCTAAAATGAATATCAAATTTGAGGTATCAATTTTTTAACTATAGCAAATCGTGTACGTAAGTATATTTATTAAATAAAATTGAAAGTTGACTATTAACAGTTTAATGAAATAATATTTATTCCATGTAAAAATAATTATTATTTACAATAGTGCATCCATTTAAATTAAACAGAAAATTATTTCCAACAAAAAATTAAAAGTACATAGGCCTATTACTTATTTCAATTTGATTATTTACACTATGTACGTTTATGTATTTGTTTTTCTTTGTTAGATCAAATTCTGTTCTTTATAAGTTCTTTGTTTTAAAAATAATTGTTCACTTTTCACCTGCGTACACTGCTGTGCCACCGCAGCGAAGCTATTGTTGAGTGTGTGCAGCTCCTGGATCTTGATCATGATGATGATGATGATGATGATGATGATGACGACGACGACGACGACGATGTTGGACCTGGTGCTCAATCGTTGTAGGTTATATGCTGTTTACGGCACGATGTTGATGTTGATGTAATTTTTGTTTGTAATTTTTATTTTGTTTCATTTTTTCTAACTTTTATTTTTATTTATTTTTTATATGTATGTAAGTATAGTATGTATAGTATGATTATGTATATGTATAGTATGTAAGAAGAAACGAATAACTAAGGAATGAAACAATGTAACTAACTGCACAACGTACAACGTAACGGTAGACTGCAAGTAATGTACTAAGTAAGTACTAATGCAAGTAAGTAACTAAAGGGAACAAAGAGCTTTTTATCAGTGCTAACTACATGTTGCTGATGGCAGCTGCTTTTATCATTTTTCGTAATAGCATTCGTTGTTAATGAACATTCTTTGTATTCTTGTCTACACGATAAACACATTTTTGAAGAACTTAGTGTGTAGTGGTATGCCAATCACCCCTCCTTCACACCGCTTCTGTAGGAGTAGGGACTGGCGGGAATGTTGGTGGGGAGACTTGGCGGGCTAGGGAACGCTGCGAGAGTCGAGAGTTGCTTGTAGACAAATACTTGAAAAGACCCTTACTATAATCTGTTAAGTTACGGAAGCGATTAAATACTCAAATGAGCTTCATATCGTGTGGGAGAACACTTGACGCTACTTAGCAATCGGTTCAATAGAAACTTTCAGGATCTAGTCACCTCTGTGACTAACGTCCCTTCACATTTTCTGGATATTACCCTCTGTTAACGTGTCTTTGTAAAAAAAGGGCCTCCAGAGTATGTTCTCATATGTATCCAAAATAGATCCCTGCTAAAATGTCATCTAACTGTCAGGGCGACGCCCTACGCTGGAAAACACATTGCTTAGTTTCATAATGTGTCTAATCCGCCCGTAATTGTCTTATTCTGCCAAAGTAGCTAAAAATCACAACCAATTGCACACTTCACCTTCCGTGATATCGATCTTGCAGTTTTTTGCTGTGATGGCGTGAAAGTGATCCATTAGAGTGATGAGGTCGCTACGGCTTTGTTCTCATAGCAAATAAGAAGCAAACAAATAAAAGCAGATTTTTTTGGTACATCAGTTTGAGAACAGAAGTTTAGATTTGAAATGATTAATTATATCGGCATATATACGATATAGGCCTAATCATATTAAGATCAATTGTCACTTATTTGTAGAATGAACGAATTAAAAAAGTAACGCAAACAATCTGTATTTTATTTTGTACTTCTAGGCACCTTAGCTACTAACCAACCATACATGGGCACGCGCGCAAGTACTCACACAGCGAACTGGAATGAGAACGAAAAGCCACTGTGAATCGAACAGACAAAACCTAATGGTTAGCGGGGTTAGGGCACTTTCCCTTCAATCCCGCTATCACGGAAATTGCCGACATTCTCTCTCTGAGGTATCGGCGCATGAGCGCGAACACTCGGGACACAGTAACCCAGCGAAACAGTAACACTGTCTACCTCCTCCCACACAGTACGCCTACACTAAGTAGATTTCTCACAGCGTAAACTTCCATAAATAATCTTTTTTAACACCCCTACTTTTTTAGTAACCAGTGTAAGGGGTAATAACGTTTACTACAAACCTGGCACGTACCGGTACGTCACGAATATCTTGTTATATCGTTTTCCTGAGCTCTGAGCCTCCCACGTACGTAAAATTTGCAAGAGATTTTTCCATGCGTTACGTCCTACAAACTGCGATGCTATAGGCCTACTCGTCAGCAAGGATGCAGCTTCCTCGTACAACCCTGTCACTATGTTTAACACTTACGACCACGTACGATTCCGAGAACATTGCAAATATTATTCACTTAGAGCTCCCTCTGGTCTGAAGGTCTTTGTGCGGAGCGCTTTGATGTGA
Source organism: Magicicada septendecula (assembly GCA_034769895.1). Classification (NCBI taxonomy): domain Eukaryota; kingdom Metazoa; phylum Arthropoda; class Insecta; order Hemiptera; family Cicadidae; genus Magicicada; species Magicicada septendecula. The sequence continues at coordinate 524,403,048 of CM068368.1, forward strand.
TAATGAGTTCTTAGAACAGTGATACTGTCCGTGTACCTAAGTCCCATTAGTAAAATGACGTTTCGTTGTTCAGTTCGCATTGCCTCAACGCTGCCACAATTAGCATTCAGCAACTGGAGTTTTTGATCGCCAATGAATTTGAAAGTTATCCATCGTACAGTAGCAATGATGACGGGGTATGATGGGTGGTTTGTCTTTAGTTCCTTTTCAGATTCTGCTAAATTAGTGAGTTTTCTTTTTACTAAAAATAAGTAACCACTACTGTGGCGAATACTGTAAATACAATATTATTGACATTGAACAGCTTATGAAATTTGCTCATTATCAACTCCACCAACAACAACACCATAAACTCCAACTATTCATTAGCCAGTGACTACTTACTTGTTACATTGGTTGCAGAATTGTGTATATCCCAAAGGCACGCAGACCTTGGAGAGGAGCGACCTCGACTGAACAAAATACGTGCACCAGCGATTAGATGAAATGGTCGAGTGTTAAACAAGTTGCACATCCGTCTGCTAGGCCTATCAATATCGACAACGTCTTTATAACAACTGATGTATTCGTATTCCACACTGGGTTTTAGACGTACGTCAACGACTGGATGTTTACGGTAAATCAAAATAACATCGAACATGTCCTGTCTGAGACTACAATTAGGTTATACAAAGTAGTCCTATAACACTTTATACGTCACGTTATGCAATGGGTACGTGATACGCATGTTACGTGGATCGCATCAGGGACAATGAAACAATAACACACTCACCTACAAAGCTAAACTAACAGTTCTCCTTCACAAATAGGCTTACAATAATTTGGCAGCTCACAATACGCCTGTCCTAATTAACTAATACCATTAATTTCACTGTCACTTAATATTGTATCTCTCGGTTGTAAAGTCTTCAGCCTGCCACCGCTCAACACACAATGACTTATCCGTGAGTATAGGCTAATCTTGCAGGGTCTCCATAGGGTTCCTTCAAACTGTACTTACGATGTAATATTCTTCGAACTATCATTCGCACGCTCCTGAGTATTCGAAGTCGCGGTCAATAGCAGACCACACCTCATTCCGCGAAGAGCATCGATTCTAGTTACCACGGGAGGACCCCAACTTCAAGTTCAGATTGCCCACTCTTCTACCCAAACTCCAAAGTCACATACTGTATAGGCTGCGCAGTCGCAGTGTTACCATACGTCATGTTTTGATGTGTTAATGTGTTTTTATAACACTCGTACTCTCCGTGTATGCCAATCAGATTGCCCCACTAGTATAGTTGACAACTGCATTCCCAGTACACGTGGACTCAAAGTTGCCACAATTATACGAAGTACAATTACAAGTATAATTCACAAGTTATGAAGTACAACGTATTAAATAATATAATACAGTACAACCTCTTTTATAAGAACCCCGTTGAACCGCATTCCTCTGTAATCCGGGGTGAAAATAAATCCGGGTACTTTCCTTTCAAGCCCGCTATCACGGAATTGCCGACATTCTCTCTCTCCCTCTGACGTATCGGTGGGTGAAAATATACGGTATATATTTTTTGTATTTTGAAATTTTTTAAAACAGAAGAGTCGCTTTACAAGTACAGTACTGCCGTACAGTAGTACAGTATTTATTACACCCAAATTCAGTTAGTACTGTAATACATATTGTAGGCCTATATCATTTTATAACTACGCGCTGAATATTACGGCTTTACCTAATGAAATAAACTTATAGCTTGTTTGGAACGACAGACGGGAACCACGTCGACCGATCTAATGCTAGTGAAACGCCTACGTGATCGCGCAGCACGTAGCCTAAACGTTACGAAAACTTAAAACAGAATATACTTAACAACTATTTTAGTAAAAATAACACGTAACAATTGAAGGTTTTAATATGTAGTGTAGTGTTCATGTAAACTACTTTGGCAAAAATACGGTAAAAAATAGTGTCGTGTTAAATAAGCGATAGTGTAGTGAAACTACTGCAATGAAATAACATAGTGTAGTGTTTATGAAATCTATTTTGCCGAAAATAAAAATAGGTAAGTATTGAACTTTGAATATATGTAGTACAGTAATTTACATTAAAATATTAGATCCTCTATTATCCGGATTTTCATTAATCCGGATGACCTCCGGTCCCAGTTGATCCGGATAAAAGATGTAGGCCTACTAGGCCTACAGTATTATAAAAATTTACTAAGTACAAAATCACTAAAATAACAATCATCAGCTGTGCCACCGAATGAAAATTGATGAATCATTACGGTAATAATTATTTTCTACGTGTATATCTCTTTGTCTCCACTCTGTCTCTCTGTCTCTCCCTCCCCCTCCACCTTCTCAGTTACCTTCTTTTGCGTGCTCGACCTTTTGCCTTTCACGTTAAATTCATTTTTACATTAGTAGGCCTACTTACAGTATTAGTACAAGCACTTGTAAGTAGTTGTAGATAACTGCACAATTTTATGTTGTGCGACACTGGATTAGGGAGTATATAATGTGTGCGTGCTAGCGTTCGCGCGCGCTTGTGTGTTGGAAAACAAAATACAGTCTGTCCTGACAGCGAAGCAGTTTATACAGCTACCAAAGATACAGTTGTTGCATACTGTAAAGTTCGTACATACAAATAATACTTGTTTTGCTATATAGGCGTATACAATCATTTTTAGTCTAATAGCAAATACACATTTTCTATCATGGCATAGTATGTCAGCATGCTGAGTGTAAAGTGTGTTTCAATGTTTATACGACAACAGCGTTCCTAAAGACTAAGTGCTCTCCTCGAGTGTTGTTACATATTGTTAAAGACAATAAGACTCCACCAAGATTATTCTACAGATTAAACCTTTTCAGCCCACTACATAAGTTTTATAATCCTTATTTTTATAGAGTTATTTTGTTCTGAAAAGTGACTTTAATGTAGTGACGTGCGTATGTGTGTGTTTTATCGCTTTACAAGCAACTTGCATACAGGATAATGTAAACCAGCAAGTTTCTCTGCATAACGGATAAGTTAAAAAAGGTAAAAATCAGTCTTGGGGTTTACTTTACCAGGCTTCGAGGAACGGATATTACTTCTAATCAATTAGCACATGTGAACAGCAATTTAAATGTTGAGATACCGCCGGCATGTTATGTTTAATAGCAATGCGTCTGTTGATGAAGTTCACTTGTCTGCGATTTCATTAGTCAGTTGATAGGTATTCGCTAACTCCGTCGCAGACGAGCACGTGATCACAATAGCTTTGAGTCGTGTTAACATGAAAATGCTTCGCCAAGAAGACTCATTGATTGCCAACGGCAGAATCGTAATACGATCTGCATGCCCTGAGAACTGTTACCCACAAATACGCAATGTTTAGTCATTCGCTGGAAACGTTTTCAACACTACCTCACGCGTGCGTGGAAGGAAATAACACATATACACAGTAAAACGTTTTAATTGGCTGTGTTTTATCGTTGGTAACAATCGGGTTACTTTCACACCAAGTGGAGTTTCTGAGCGCGTACGTCCGTGTATGTTGCAGGAAACAATGACAACGTCGAAGTCGGGAAACTGTTGCAAAATCGAACAGCTGTCACAATTCCGTGTTGGGACTAGTTCTCACGCGTTTGACTAGCCAAGCGTATGGCTACCTATACGACACTACATGGAAACACTTTTACCGGTTTACTACTCACACGTCTCTCGGCTACGACAGACTTAGGACTTTCGGCCGACAGACACTTTTCCTTTTATGACAACCAATCACAAATCATACGAAGAAAACACACACTAGCTTAGTGATCGTTCAGCCTTTCAGATACGTTTCAGACTGGTTCAGAACGGGCTTCTCCTTGACTCCGAATTCACGCCTCCGTTTTCTATTTCTTATTCAAACAGGAGAAGTTTATGGAGGGGCGGCTCGTTCTTAGGGCGCTAAGGCGCGCGCCGTCCAGTTTAAATCATATCACTAAACAATCCATTATCACCGCTCGGGAAAGTCATTATATCTTTATTTAATACTTCGGACGAGAAAATGTTATCGTGTTAGGTAATAGCAGAAATGTTTTCGGAACAGCATCACGGCGCTCTTCCAATCGCGCCTATTTCTCCATCCCGCACTCTGTCCAAAGTTGAATGAACCTGTAAGCTTATAGGCGGTATTTCCACTGGCAATTGGCGCGTCTCCTAACGCGCCTCCTTGAGCAAAAAGTGACGTGATTCACTCCGTACAACTAATCGCAGACTATTGATAGTCTGAGATTTGCTCTTTTAGGTGTTTAGACTTTCTCCGCTGTGATTAATTCAGTGCAGGCATTTGTTTATTGTTTAGGTTTTGAGTGTGTGTATTTATTTAATAGCGTCACGAATAATTTAGCAAATATTGTAGTGTCGAATTATTAGGTTTTCTTTGTAAGCCAGGTTACCCAGAGTTTCTATAACAAAATGGAATTACTACATTCGTACAATCAACGTTGTGTACGAAAACCAATTTAAGTTGGAAGAATGTTTTGAAATTTTGAAAAAAAGTGTTCAAACAAACTCTCAGTTAATGAAGGAATGGTCACAGAAGGACTCTTTGAACCAAAATTTAATGTTCTGGCTAATTTTTTTCCATAGAATTCTATATCACATGAACATAACATACCAATAACTACAGAGTAGGAACAAAGGCAGTGTAATGTGGCAAAGTGACATCAGAATTTTTGAAAATGAGATTAGAAAGGGAGGGAGAAAATAAATAAAATAGAAACACAAATAAACGAGGATTCCTTGACTAACCAAAAAAAAGGAACAATAATGTTGGATGCAGCACAAGAACAGGGGATGCAAAAGAAGTATGTGACATCATTATAACTCAAGTAAAAGGCAGATTTACTTACACGGGACACCTGGTGGCAACTTCGTTGATGTCCAATGACGAACTATTTCAACTTTTTCTACAAACTTTCAGGAAGAAAAATTTTAGCGAGTGATTCAGCATTACCCTTTCTTACAAGAAAACAAAGTTCGGAGTGAATTGAAACAATTATATTAGCCTATATTATATTAAAGGCACAATAATACTTCTTAATTTTATGAAAGAAAACAATCTTACGTCAGTTTTCAAAGATGTATTGAAACTTATAAAAATTATCATAACTACCCCTCTGATAACTGCCAAACCTGAGCGCTGCTTTTTGACTGTGTAAAGACTAAAAAATTTCTGGAGAAATACAATGAAAAACGAGAGACTGAATGCTCTTGCGACGCTATCTATCAACAAGTAACTTGTTAAAGAAATGAAGGACTTTGATGATAGAGTGATAGAAAAATTCATTAATTTATAGGAAAGGCGAATGGACTTTCTCTACAAAATAAATGATCTGTTTAAAGTGTAGCTATCACAAAAATTATAATCTAGTGTATTACTTTTTTGTGGGAACAGTATAGACATTTTTGAGGACACTTTCGACAGTAAAGAGACTAAGAATGTGTCTAGTTATGTTTATTAATAAAATCGCGGACTAGCTACAGCAGCTCACAATGTTTGAGGTGAGTTCAAATTTTTATAAAGCCTAAAGGCCGCGCCCTCCAGCCTCTTAAGTCACGAGCCGCCACTGAGTTTATGATAGTAATAATTAACAATACTCTTATGTTAATAATAAAATAATGATACTCTTATGAATAACATAATAAATAGTAATAATAATAATAATAACAGTAAGCATAGTCAATATAAAAATAGAAGGTAATATAACAATTATAATTACAAGTATAAAAGTACGAAAGGTTAACGTTATTAACTTCAGATCTCTAGGTATTCCCAAATAATTCATACTGATCTACTTCAATATTTCTGCCATTTTCACCGTCTTCACAACAGTCTGCAGCCTATTTGAACATTCAGACAAATTATACACGTGCATGGCGGTATAATAACCGACGTGAAAGACACTTTTTGTCTTAGTAAAAAAATACCTCATTATAAAATGAGATAATATAACTTAACAGAATAGGGTAAATTAATCGTTTACAGTATAAAGTCTTAACTTGCCCCAAAATGTTTATGATAATTTTAAACATATTCTGAATATAGATAGCGTGAAAGCAGGAAAGTGTTCCACCCAAGCATATCTATAAGCACGATAATGTTTCACAAGTATAATAATGCTCGTGTCGTTACCTTATTACATCATTACAACTAGAAAATATGTTTTTTTTAAATTACAAATCGTCTATAAGATTCGTGGAATATTTATGCAATTTATAATTTATACAATTTATAGCTTAAACATAACTTCTACCGTTGTTGCAAAAACAGACAAAACGTGATGTGGTAAAAAGGTGACAGTATGCATGAACAGACCAAATTGAACATGTTAGAACCGACATATTTCGATATCTGACATGACAGAATTACTGGAGACTAAAAAATACCTCCAACAATTTTTATCGAGATACAGACGCTAATAACTTTCTCACCGGGACACTATGTCGGTTTCATCAGCGACAGAGAATCAGAATCGGCATCATCACAGAGCAGTACACAGAACGTAGGTATCTCAATCGACAAAGGAGCATTTCATCATACACAAGACAACTAACGATCTATAAGGGAATCTGGACATCATCATCATCATCATCGTAATCGTCCACATCCAGGAGCCGCATTCACACGTGCGCACGCGAAAAATAAAGCTTCGCAACGCTAAATCAACCAATGCACAGGTGACAAACGAATAATTATTTTTTTTAAACCAAGAAAGAACAATAAGAACTAGAATATGAGCTAACAAAGTAAAATAATTACATAACTGTAAATAGTGTACAGTTAAATATGCAGTAAATAAATTAAAAGTAAAATAAATAATATGTAATTTTAAGTTTTATTAAAAAATAGATTTTCTAGTTAATTAAAAATTGGTACTCTGTATAAATAACAATTATTTTATTAAATTAAATATTATTTTATTAATTAAATAATTGAAATAAATTATTAACAATAAATTTACAATATGATTTAATAAACATAATAATATTTTCGTAAATAATTTTCTATAATTACCAATTTTTAATAATGTTTGAGAGTTGACTCTTGCCAGACACCCAAGCAATTTGAATAATTTTATAATTTCATATGTGTTTTATGTTTTGATGTTTGTGTATGCTATTATTGTGTGTCGCATTTAAGATATATATTATGTTATCACTGTCTATTCTTATGAAAGAAAATATTCTAAATTCACGTTATTTTAATTTTAATATTTAATTAATTTTTTAACGTAATAATAAATAAATCGATTTATTCTTTTCCAATATTTTAATTGGTTGTTTCATGCCATCGACATTTCTCTCCTCTAAATGTAGAAAAGTTTATTAATCACCACATGCTCATTTCCAGAGGCAGACTCGACCTTGACTTTATGGTGCGCCAGGATGGAACCTGGGACGTCTAGATTAGTAGTTACTAATCACCCACACACTAAAACATGCACAAAGACACACGAATACACATAACTTAATATTATATATTGAAACGAATGGAACCGTTCGAACAGCCGAGCCACCCGTCCCTCCTCCTAGCCCAGCAGGTGCGCGTTTCTTCAAGGCCGCAATTAATTACGCTCTTGTGTTTTCGAGCGCCTGTTGACACGTATTATGGATTATTCTGGAACACTTGTGCTATCTACTTAAACAACGACAGCTGCCACTTAGTTTTCAGTTTACGTTGGATGTATTAGTGAAAAGTGATTATTGTGCGGGACTCGATTAGTTGACATTATTATTGGTGTAGACAAATTAACTTGAATTATTGTACGAGTATAATCTTGGTGAATAACTTGTTGGTTACAAACTGTTATTTGTGATAAATTACAGCTGGTGATTAGTGACTTAATTGGTGTCAATAATTTTATTTCCACTGTACCATACGACGATCAGTGAGACCGTCGTAACAATATGTAACATAAGGTACTTATGTAACTTAATATTACTTATAAGTGTACAATCAGGATGGTTTTCCTCACTTGAGACATGTTTCGAGCTTCGTTCAGTATGCTCGTCGTCAGCCATGTTGATTTCCTGCCTGGTGAAGTATCTGTATTTCGGTTGAGTTTTGCTGTTATTTGTTGTTGATGTGGGGAGGAGGTCACCACAAGACTGGTTAATACCTAGCTGATTTCTCTTTCTGGCAGTACTGGGACGTGCATGTACTACGTAAAGAGGGCGGCAACAGGTCGTAGGACTAATACTTAAGGGGAAAAAAGAAGAAGAAGAAGAAGAAGAAGAAGAAGAAGAAGAAGAAGAAGAAGAAGAAATTTCTAGGGAAAACAAAACAAACGTCTGAAAAACTGAAATAGATAAATGGAAAATATATGAACACGTGTAATGTGACACAGTATACACTACTGTAATGACGACTTAAAGACAGTAGCCTACAAGTACAAAGGCGTTAACAAATATTCAAACCGATTGCGGTCACTCGTATGTAACAATGGTAAGTGTTTTATTATCGACATGTTTCTTGGACAGGAGCAAGCAAAAGTTGCTACTAAAACTTGTTTCCGACAAAGTTTTTGGTATAGTCGTTGTTTGTGTTTGTTTACACGCTGTAGACCTAGAGTATCCTATTTTGTACTGTCCACTGTGAATTTAGTTCCGTTAATAGTACATACTGTACTTATTCTAACCGCATACGCGGTAGTCTCTCATTCCTTAAAGACATTTTTAAATCGCAATGCTTCTCATTTTTTTTGGCTTACTGTCGTTGAAATGGCGTCGCACCGTCCTATTCTTTGTCAGTCTACTTGACTGTCAGTCCGTCTGTCTATCTAACTGTCTACCCTCTCGCTCGTCCTGTCTGTCAGTTGTTTTTCCTCGCGCGTTTACTTTTACATTACATACAGTCCTAAAATTCAGTTTTTGGGGTTTCTCGTTCTATAATTAAATTTCTAATTACTTTCTTACGAACGCCGTATCGCACAACTTTTGCTCCTAATGTTGCTCCAGCTGTATCATACTTAAGACATCATCATCAACATCAATAACAATATTATCATCGTTATCAGCAAACACTAATCTTTCTATTTTAACCATTATCGCTGAAAATACTATTCTGAACGCAGATCTGATCGGCAGGGCTGGATTAATGTATCTTGGCGCCCTAGGCTAATTATATTTTAGCGCCCCTCACCACCCATAGGCTACTCTTACGTTTATTTCCAATGGGCTGAATGAAGATTTAAACACCCTACAATATATTTCTTAGTTAGGAATATTTCAAATATCTTACTGTTTTTGGAAATAGTATCAAGAATTGAAAACTGAGGATGTTTTTCTGAGATTGTTTTAGAGTTACACCTTCAACCATTTGTAGTTTTACTTGGCTTTTATAAGGAAAAACTTAACTAAGTAGTTACAGAATTATAACAGTTTTATTAAGGGTACATTTAATATCATTTACACAAAGAAGACAATCAGTTAGATATCTTGTGGATTTGTTAGGACTCCTGTAAAGTTCAAGCTAGATTCGTTTTTCTCGCTTTAGATTGAGGAAACGTTTTAATCACCTCACTGAAATCAAGTCCTTGCAGAAAGTCACTTTCAATGAACAAGAGGGCTACACTGGTCAGATTATCCTGGCGCAAATTTGAGCGTAAATAATTCTTCACCCTCTTCAAAGCTGAAAAAGATCTTTCGCCACTGCAGTTAGTGACGGGCATAGTAAGAAAAATGCGCAAATCTATCTCAACATTAGGAAACATTTATTCTAAGTTAAGCGTTTTCAAAAATTTCAACAGTGGTTTTGCTTCAGATCGCTTTTTCTTCTTTTCTTCTCCTTCTTGTTCAGGGTTGTCAGGTCCATAGTCTTTTAAAAACTGAGTACTTTTATTCGTGTTTTGGAAAGCACTTCTATCATTTACGTACATTTATCGTTTTACCATTTCTCGCAAACAAGCGCCTGTGTTCAATGAACTCAAATTTTTATACTTGTAATTTATTACCAATTTTACATTTACCTGTAAAATTTTATTATTTTTTAGCTAAGATTTTGCGCCCCCAAAGTGCCGCGCCCTAGGCTACAACCTAGTCAGCCTAATGGTTAATCCGCCCCTGCTGATCGTCCTCTTCCACGATACCGTTTGTTTCACATCAAGATCAGGTAGAAAAACTGTTTAGTGTCTCCTTTTAATAACCCTGTATAGTATTATCAACTAGGGAGTGCGGCTGGGTGAGGGTCAGGCCGAATCCCACTCACAAACACGCAGCCCGCACACACACACACACACACAAGCGCAGGGGATTAGGAGAGCCGGATTCTCGCCGCTTTAGTCACCTAGTGGACTTCAGTTGATCAAACTTTGATTTATTTTATTTGACATTTTGTCTTAAAATGTTTAATATATATCAATTCTACACACCATTACAAGAAAAATGATACCAAACAATCTATAATTTACTGAAATGGAACACAAAATATCAGCTATGTTTGGTACAAAATTATTAACTGTAGATGATTCATAGGTGTGAGTAAATTATTGGCAATTTCAGTAAATTATAGATTGTTTGGTATCATTTTTCTTGTAATGGTGTGTAGAATTGATATATATTAAACATTTTAAGATAAAATGTCAAATAAAATAAATCAAAGTTTGATCAACTGAAGTCCACTAGGTGACTAATGCGGCGAGAATCCGGCCGCTCCTAATCCCCTGCGCTTGTGTGTGTGCGGGCTGCGTGTTTGTGAGTGGGCCTGACCCTCGCCCAGCCGCACTCCCTTGTTGATAATACTATACTTGCTCAATTGACAGTGATCGCTGTCAGCTATATCTTTATAGTCTGCTGACCAAGAATTACATTCTAGCTGCTTCAACCAACTGGTTTTGTACCTTATGGTTAAAACTCAACCGTATGGTACGTACGGATATAACGGACTTTCCAGCACTTTTTAGAACGTCATATATTTTTCTTTCTATCTGCTCCAAACATTTGCCTCTACTCAATGAGCTGCTCGGAAACTATAGGTTAATAGCAATCCGTTGTATTCTACACCTGCTGGCCTTTACTCATTCTAGTTAATCGACTTATTATCCCTAGCAACCAGTTAGCTGTAACAGATTTTCAAATTAAAATTGAAAGGCTCACGACGACAGTTAAACCTTAAACAGTCCAATGTTTCTAGTTTTTCTTTTGATATTAATGTTCCTCTGAAAGTATAATAGCTACCTTGGAAAAGCGACTGAATCAGATTTAACCTGTAGTAAGTATCCAAGTAGATGTTTTCATTAACAGTCATACACGAAGCCTAGACACATTACGTTACCCGTAGTAGGCCTACGTCATACACTACACACATCCAGACATTAACTTAGCAACACATTTTTATTTTATTACACAAACTGATATACATAAGTGTTTTATTTCTATATGTAACTTTTATATATACTTACTAAAGCGCTTCTCATCATTGGTCACATTTTGTCCATTTGTGTTTCCTGAAATCATAAAAACGATTATATTTTTACCGCATAAAGAAAGTTGAATACTTATAAACCTAAAAACGAACATATTCCAAAAATTCCCAAACGTTTTACGATTTTATCTAACACTAGCGAGTACCCGGCATGCGTTGCAATGCCACTCAAAGAAAGAAAGTGTTTGTATATATATAATATATAAAGACTTCGTTCGCGTGGTCTTCAATTTAATGCGATAATATATTTAGAACAGAATCTATTCCATTGGGTTGCCATAGTAACCAGATCTAATAAGTTAGTTTTCTAAGACTCCAAAGGACCCCCCAGAGGATCGTATCGAAAAAAAAAACACCTGTCCTATGTTGGTTCTCCCGTTGCGTAAAATATTTGTGCCAAGTTTGGTTGAAATCGGTCCAGTGGTTTAGGAGGAGATGTGGAAGACCCCAAAGAACCCCCAAAAGAACCCCATCGAAAAAACACCTATCCTATGTTGGTTCTCCCTTTGCGTAAAATATTTGTGCCAAGTTTGGTTGAAATCGGTCCAGTGGTTTAGGAGGAGATGTGGAAGACCCCAAAGGACCCCCCGAAGGATCATATCGAAAAAACACATATCCTATGTTGGTTCTCCCGTTGCGTAAAATATTTGTGCCAAGTTTGGTTGAAATCGGTCCAGTGGTTTAGGAGGAGATGTGGAAGACCCCAAAGAACCCCCAAAAGAACCCCATCGAAAAAACACCTATCCTATGTTGGTTCTCCCTTTGCGTAAAATATTTGTGCCAAGTTTGGTTGAAATCGGTCCAGTGGTTTAGGAGGAGATGTGGAAGACCCCAAAGGACCCCCCGAAGGATCATATCGAAAAAACACATATCCTATGTTGGTTCTCCCGTTGCGTAAAATATTTGTGCCAAGTTTGGTTGAAATCGGTCCAGTGGTTTAGGAGGAGATGTGGAAGACCCCAAAGGACCCCCCCAATGGACCCCGTCGAAAAAAACACCTAGCCTATGTTGGTTCTCCCTTTGCGTAAAATATTTGTGCCAAGTTTGGTTGAAATCGGTCCAGTGGTTTAGGAGGAGATTTGGAAGACCCCAAAGAACCCCCAAAAGAACCCCATCGAAAAAACACCTATCCTATGTTGGTTCTCCCTTTGCGTAAAATATTTGTGCCAAGTTTGGTTGAAATCGGTCCAGTGGTTTAGGAGGAGATGAGGAAGACCCCAAATGCCCCCAAAGGACCCCATCGAAAAAACACCTATCCTATGTTGGTTCTCCCTTTGCGTAAACTATTTGTGCCAAGTTTGGTTGAAATCGGTCCAGTGGTTTAGGAGAAGATGTGGAAGACCCCAAAGGACCCCCCAAAGGACCCCGTCGGGAAAACACCTATCCTATGTTGGTTCTCCCTTTGCGTACAATATTTTTGCCAAGTTTGGTTGAAATCGGTCCAGTGGTTTAGGAGGAGATGTGGAAGACCCCAAAGGACCCCCCGAAGTATCATATCGAAAAAACACATATCCTATGTTGGTTCTCCCGTTGCGTAAAATATTTGTGCCAAGTTTGGTTGAAATCGGTCCAGTGGTTTATGAGGAGATGTGGAAGACCCCAAAGAACCCCCAAAAGAACCCCATTGAAAAAACACCTATCCTATGTTGGTTCTCCCTTTGCGTAAAATATTTGTGCCACGTTTGGTTGAAATCGGTACTGTGGTTTAGGAGGAGATGTGAAAGACCCCAAAGGACCCCCCGAAGGATCATATCGAAAAAACACATATCCTATGTTGGTTCTCCCGTTGCGTAAAATATTTGTGCCAAGTTTGGTTGAAATCGGTCCAGTGGTTTAGGAGGAGATGTGGAAGACCCCAAAGGACCCCCCCAATGGACCCCGTCGAAAAAAACACCTAGCCTATGTTGGTTCTCCCGTTGCGTAAAATATTTGCGCCAAGTTTGGTTGAAATCGGTCCAGTGGTTTAGGAGGAGATTTTGAAGACCCCAAAGAACCCCCAAAAGAACCCCATAGAAAAAACACCTATCCTATGTTGGTTCTCCCTTTGCGTAAAATATTTGTGCCAAGATTGGTTGAAATCGGTCCAGTGGTTTAGGAGGAGATGTGGAAGACCCCAAAGGACCCCATCGAAAAAACACCTATCGTATGTTGGTTCTCCCTTTGCGTAAAATATTTGTGCCAAGTTTGGTTGAAATCGGTCCAGTGGTTTAGGAGGAGATGTGGAAGACCACAAAGGACCCCCCGAAGTATCATATCGAAAAAACACATATCCTATGTTGGTTCTCCCGTTGCGTAAAATATTTGTGCCAAGTTTGGTTGAAATCGGCCCAGTGGTTTAGGAGGAGATGTGGAAGACCCCAAAGAACCCCCAAAAGAACCCCATTGAAAAAACACCTATCCTATGTTGGTTCTCCCTTTGCGTAAAATATTTGTGCCACGTTTGGTTGAAATCGGTACAGTGGTTTAGGAGGAGATGTGAAAGACCCCAAAGGACCCCCAAAAGGACCTCCCGAAGGATCATATCGAAAAAACACATATCCTATGTTGGTTCTCCCGTTGCGTAAAATATTTGTGCCAAGTTTTGTTGAAATCGGTCCAGTGGTTTAGGAGAAGATGTGGAAGACCCCAAAGGACCCCGTCGGAAAAAACACCTATCCTATGTTGGTTCTCCCGTTGCGTAAAATATTTGTGCCAAGTTTGGTTGAAATCGGTCCAGTGGTTTAGGAGAAGATGTGGAAGACCCCAAAGGACCCCATCGAAAAAACACCTATCCTATGTTGGTTCTTCCTTTGCGTAAAATATTTGTGCCAAGTTTGGTTGAAATCGGTCCAGTGGTTTAGGAGGAGATGTGGAAGACCCCAAAGGACCCCCCGAAGTATCATATCGAAAAAACACATATCCTATGTTGGTTCTCCCGTTGCGTAAAATATTTGTGCCAAGTTTGGTTGAAATCGGTCCAGTGGTTTAGGAGGAGATGTGGAAGACCCCAAAGAACCCCCAAAAGAACCCCATTGAAAAAACACCTATCCTATGTTGGTTCTCCCTTTGCGTAAAATATTTGTGCCACGTTTGGTTGAAATCGGTACAGTGGTTTAGGAGGAGATGTGAAAGACCCCAAAGGACCCCCCGAAGGATCATATCGAAAAAACACATATCCTATGTTGGTTCTCCCGTTGCGTAAAATATTTGTGCCAAGTTTGGTTGAAATCGGTCCAGTGGTTTAGGAGGAGATGTGGAAGACCCCAAAGGACCCCCCCAAAGGACCCAATCGAAAAAACACCTACCCTATGTTGGTTCTCCCGTTGCATAAAATATTTGTGCCAAGTTTGGTTGAAATCGGTCCAGTGGTTTAGGAGGAGATGTGGAAGACCCCAAGAACCCCCCATAGGACCCCATCGAAAAAAATTCATATACCTTCGCGGGCGTGTGCACAACAACTCACCGAAGTTTCATTGCAATCGGATGAATGGTATAGGAACGCATACGGGACAAAGAAAGAAAGAAACAAACATTCATTTTTATAGATATAGATTATTCCCGTCAATGTTTTCAGAATAAAACTTTCTACAAGTTTAGCTAACTTACATTATTTGTATTGCTTACTAGAAATTTAAAAAAATTCTTGTACGTTAAACATAAAAGAATTGTGTTCGTGGATCCAACATTTTTAAACTCTTCAGCAATTTACTTGCAACGTATTGAGACAGAGCTCTGGGATCCTTCTCTTGTAACAGCCTAAGTCAAACAACACACGGAACCACTACTTTGGCCCCAGAGTTTATCGTCCAGAAATTTTTATATTGAATTATTACTCCTTCGGAACAGAAGTAGGTATTAAATTTTTATCTGGCCATAGTTCTAAAACAAAACATTTCCGGACGTATGTTTATTATAACATTTTATTCGTATTTTTACATCTAGAATCAGTCCCTGAACTACAGTATTTCGCTACTCTCCCGTAACACCCTGTTTAATTAATTCTGCCTATACTGCACGTATTTACAACCCGCACATGTTTATGAGAAATATATAGATTCGTTAAAATAAAAAGTAAACATGATGAAATTAAATCTAGATCTAGATAAACCAGATAGCTATTAATGAAAATAAAGAAAGAAATCATTGCTTATAAGTCTGGAACATTTTTACAGTTATGTCTACAGCTTATCGATACTAGGTAAGCGCCGCAATACGTCAACGAGCCACAGGTATAAGACAAGACAGGTTAAATTATTTTTTAACATGCAAATATATTGGCAGTCATGTGAGACCTGCCTCGCCACCCGTCAGCAATTTAATTACTTGCACTGTTACTCGTTTTAATGTTTTCAGTTACCATGGAAACGGTAACACGTTAAGGAAACGCAAAATCAGGCCAGAAAATTTGCAAGTTTTATATTGTTTCCGTTGCAGGTTGCTTAGGCGCCAGTCGCCAACTGTTTATGCAGCAGGCTGCTTAAAGTGACGATATTAAAGAACCTATAAGTAGATTTTGTAATGTTCTTCTTTTTAACAGTTCTGAAAAAAGATTTTTGAATAGCAGCATTTTTCTGAAAAAAAACTAAGTTGAGTCAAAGAAAGAGATTCGACTAAAATTTTATAAGGTAATGGTTTTGCAGTATTATTGTATGGTTCAGAGACTTGGGTTTCGGCGAAAAAACATCTCAGTAAATACAGGCATCGGAGATGAGATTCTTATTATCTGTTAAAGGCTGAACACGAAGGGATAGACTCTACAATGAAGACATTCGTAACGAGTTGAACATTTTTAATATCCAAGATCGTATTCCACAGAACAAAGAGAGATGGACTCATCTGAATAGGATGTCAGATGGCAAGTTGCCTAAGAAAGTTTAGCCTGTTGGACAGCGAACTATAGAAAGACCTAGGAAGCATTGGCGAAAGTGTATATAGTTCTCTGGGAGCGGATCAGGTGATTCGCCTAGTCCCTGACAGAAGAAGAAGAGAAGACCTTTAAATTGTCTTAAACAAGAAATCTCTGTTTAGTAACTCCCGAAACCAGACAAGCATCCACTTAGGGTGGTACTTTGCAAGTACAGAACAGCTTAGAGTAAGGACACAAACGAAATTCTGGTTGTTAATCCTTCGACGGCGTAAAATACAAAAAATGCGTAAATTCAATGCAAACCAAATTTAGTGTCACACTAGTGCGGAATTAACACTTTTTAGCATGCATGTTTACAACGATATCCAGTCACTTGTATGAATGGACAAACTAACCTTTTTCAGACGGCCTTATGACTTCTGTTTTATATACAAACGACACGTTTCAAAGCATTTGCTTTATCATCAGATCATAAAATATCCCTCGTAGGACGTTGTCATTAGTTAAAAATCCAGTATCATTATGCACTGTATATGAGCAGTTGGAGAGCATCTAAACACATTTGGTCGACCACTGAGCGGTTGTTCATCTCTATCTCAAGATAGTGACGACTTCATATGGTGGATATTTTATGATCTGATGATAAATCATATGCTTTGAAACGGGTCACCTTTATATGAAAAGGAAGTCACAGGGCGGATTGAACAGTTCGTTTTAAATAGACACGACGTCTAGAGTACATCACATCTAACGCTTAGGCAGTCACCAATCGTTATTGTATGTTTATGTAACATAAACATAATACAAGAAAAAATATACATTAACTTCACATGAAAAATACAACATAAAAATACGTAGTTTCTGCAATGACTTCAACTGAAATAGCATATGCAATAAGGAAAATATATTGGAATGAAGACTATACGAAAAGATACACTCTCACACAGTACACATGTAGCGTGTACATGTAGCCAAACCACCACCCACGAAACGTATCGGAACAGAGTGAATTAAACCCAATAAATGCAACTTAAGGGGAAGCTGTATGGACGATAAAGAATAGAAGATGGTGTAGGAGAGTAAAAAGGAGAAGACATGATGATAGTGGTGGTGATGAGGAGATGAGAAGGACGAGGAAGTGTTGTTGTGAAGAGGATGACAAGGAAATCTTTTGAGGAGAAAGAAATCCGCAATTCCCAGTTGCTTGCTAACCAACTGTAACCATTTAGAGCAAGTGGACGTTCTCTGAGATTACAAATCTTGACGTAAGGTGTTCTAAGTCTGTTATGTACGTGTAAATTTCAAACAGTTTCAACTTTAAAAAATCTTCCATTCATTATGTAGCCCGTACGAGACGGCACGTGACACATACGGGTAAGAAAAGTACATACGAGAAAACCACTCCCACAAGAGCGCGGTAAGAAGTAGTCGCTTGGGAAATCTTTATGAACATCGGTGCAATTCTATAGTTCTTAGTAAGGGAAGTAATACGTATTTAAACCAGCTAATTAAACTCTAGGACATTTACGTAAGCAAACAGTCTGGTTAAATTCCACTTTACTCGTCCATTTGTTTAATACAAAAGGACACATATTAACTGTATCGTACTGTTGCGTGTATCGTCCCATAAAAACAAATTACAATTTGAACTTCCTCAAGTGAGGGATTAATACTTCTCTACACACATGTCACACATTTTCATTCTTCGCTTTGATATTTTTTAACCCTTTAATGACAAAGTTACTCCGTGATTTTTTTGTTACGGAGCGGCTTTAGATAATTTTTAAAATTTCACCTTTATTAATCATTACTTTAAAAACTGATTTATGATTTCAATCGTCCAGAAATTATGTAATTTTCTTCAAAGTGGGCTATAGTCATATTCGGCCCCTTTCGTGGGTTCGACAACGACTACCGTTAAAAGATACTTTTTTATTAACTTAAGGAATTCAATAGTGAGCTGTGTGACTGACACAATCAGATGTTATCAGTTACTTCCACTGCATTGCGAGTGCCTCCTCATAAACGGTGACAAAGATAAATACTACTCAATAATATGGCTAGATTATACAGATTTCAAAGACAATTACGCGACTGAAGCAAATACTATGTAATCGCACTATCAAGCAGCGCCTGCTATTGTTTGCTCCGTGATCTTAGTAGCACACGTGCTCTTGTTTATCATGACTGTTGGTGTCGTGCTACTCCTCATTGCTCGTGTCCGTGTTTTATTTATACTATCGAATGCTAATCAGTTCGCTATAGTATGGTAGGCTATCAGGCTATCATATAATCTTCTCTCTTATTTATTTAATATACGGAATTAAAAATGGGAACGTCTCGTAACATGAGTTTCTGCTCATTATTACAGTTACAATACGTGAATATCTTTAGTGAACACTATGTAAAATTGCGCTGAATAAATAAAACACATTGCACCAACCAACGTAGTTTATTTATTTTGAGTAAATAACACTAAAAAACGCAGTTAATTATTCATTAATTTTTAATATTTATTGAAAA
Source organism: Magicicada septendecula (assembly GCA_034769895.1). Taxonomy (NCBI): domain Eukaryota; kingdom Metazoa; phylum Arthropoda; class Insecta; order Hemiptera; family Cicadidae; genus Magicicada; species Magicicada septendecula. The sequence goes on from CM068368.1 coordinate 524,421,864, forward strand.
TTTGTTATTGATTGTGGTAACTATTACTATTACTATTACAACAACGACAACAACAACAACCACCATTACTATTACTACTACTACTACTACTACTACTACTACTACCACCACCACCACCACCACCACCACCACCACCACTAACACTACCACTACCACCACTGCTACTACTACTACTACTATTTACATTATTATACAAACATTATATTTCGTCTAACCTATTTTTATACACTGCATTATCGGAAATTAGAGAATGAAAATATTTGTAGATAGAAATGCTTGCACAGGAAATCAGTTATTATTGTAACAATTATAATATTGTTACGACAGTCGCATGTATCTTTAAGCAGTGAAATAAACGACTAAATATCATAAACATCAACACCCACACAAGCACACTTGTATACGACAGTTTTCCTATTATTCAGTTGTCCAGTACACACATTACCGCAACAAATGGCAAACAGTACCAATAAAGTTACAGTAGTCCATAACACAATAAATAGTAATTACCAACACTTGTCACTTTCACCAAGCACACGCATTGATCGCAACACCTGACATTCAAATCTACTCCCAAACTCATGTGACTACTGTAATTAAACCAATTACAAATAAATGATAAGATAATAAATAATGTATTTATGTTGATAAGAAAAAATTTTGTTGTTATTATAGATTTAATATTTTTTTGTTTAATTAATTAGTTGAATAATTAATTAATTTAAAAAAATTTAATTACTTTCAATTAAATAAATGAAATATTGTGTTTTTGAAAATATTTGTTTTCTGTAGATAATCTATTTATGTAGTTGGATCTAGTATTCTCTCTTCTAACTTTGCTCCTCTTCTTCTTCTTTTTGGTATATTTCTCTAATAACTCTAAATTAGTTTTAGAAGAAAGAAGAAACTAGTATTTACTGTACAAATAATTATAAACGCATGTAACTGAGTAATTATGATGTTTATTTCTTAACATTTGAAATTATGCGCCACTCTTATGCGCGTGGACCAGGCATTGATTGAGAGTCGCTCAGGTCGATTGTGAACAAAATGAGAAAATATAATGTTTACAAAATTAATTATTTCGGATTCTTTTAACTGTCGAAATGGTCAGAGAGGGCAAGGAACAAGATACAATACTTACAACTATCTTAAAATAAATTATTATTTGCTGAAAAAATAACAGGATTATGAAAATTGTCAATTTATTAAATAAAGATCGAACCATTCGTAGAATGACGTCACCGACTTGTAGAGGCAGTGCTCCGTGCTGGCTAGTAAATTGCAAATGGCCGTCGCTCACTTCGTTGACCTTCTGCTATACAACGCTGACGCTATTCTTCTCCCTCAGAAATAAATGAGAATTCCTTTCTCTGCGAGGTTGTAGTATTCCTGGAAAATTGTGTGAAGTGTTCTTCCCTCTTCGGCGATGTCGTTCTGTGGTAGTTTATTGGTGCAGTGTTCTGTGTTCAAATATGTTGAGTTCTTGTCCAGATAATGTGGGTTGAATCTTTCTCAAAATGGCGGTTGATTTCTCGTTCTAGTAATGGGTATTACTATTACTGTTGTTCTGTGATAGTTATTGGTGTTATTTATAAAGTAGATGTGTTGTTTTCCATTTGGTAACCTCAGTAACACTTTTTGTGGTTGTTCGTCATTGCTTTTACACTATTTCTATTTTTTAAATCTTCCGTCATTAATTCTGATCTGTAGACTTTCACGATTAACAATAGACTGATGACTTAAAGTCGTCGTTTTGTGGTAATTTATAAAATGTCTTTTTCCTCTTTCCATTGTTTTTTACAAATTTACATGTCTTGGATTTGATTTCAACTCATAAACATACATAACAAGTTTTCCTATTTATTGCTGTAACTTAATTATTAATTAATTTTACGAAAATCTAACTATTCAGCAATATTCTTAAGCTAATTTTACATAATTTGATATATGACTGGGTCTGTTTTAAATTCAGATAAGCCTAAAATTTACAATTTTTGTTATTTATGGTAGGCCTTGTATTTTTTACAATTTTAGTATTTAAATGGTTTACAAGTGTTTTTATGTTAATATTTCCATTAAATAATATTACTCACTCCATGATTATTGCTTGTTGTTAATAATTTGTTGTTATAATACTCCAATATTGATTAATTTACTTTTTATCTGAGTTGAGTACCCTTTAGGCCTAGTATTAGTTATTTCCAAATAAAGTTAATTTTCTTCTTTTGTCATTACATTTGCTATTATTTGTATCTGTACTGATTACATTTTCATATCTTTGTGTTGTATGGACTAGTTTCTATTCATTATATGCAGTTTGATTGAATTTATTTATTTGAGTTTGATTCTATGATAGGTGATTTTGGTTTACAATGCTGGTTTGTTTTTCTATTGTGGTGTGTTTGTTAATTTGCCTTATACTTTTTATATGGTTTACAGTTTAATAAAAAATACAATATACCTATTACCTACTTACCTTCTCTGCCTTAACAAACTTGAAAATTATTGAACATTATTTTGAATACAATAGAACATCTTATATCTACTAATTTTCTTTTTATATTACCCAAACATAACAAAAACATCTTAAGCTTATTATTTTTTCTTTATATCATTGAACTATAATTATTCTAAAACATCCTATTACTAATAATGCTGTCGGTTATTAACTGTCCTTTGCATTTATTATATATAAATTGATAGAACTAAAAACATCTTATTTCTAATAACACTTTTCAGTTATTACACTGCCCTTGGTGTTTCCTATACCTAATTTGATAAAACTATAAACATCTTATCATTAATAATACTTTCAGTTATTAAACTGTCTTTTGTATTTAGGTTGCTTTTTTGTAACACTCAACTATAATTAAACATCTTATATCTAGGATTTCTTCATTTGTATCTAATCTTTAAAACATTCTTATCACTAATAATATTCTCAGTTAGTAAACTGTCCTTTGTTCTTATGCTAATTTTATCTGGTATCTCTCTACACTAATGGTAGTCTCTTTTAAATAATTTTATTTTCTTTCACTGTTTATTCCTTATAGTATGTCACTTGTTATTCTTAAACTAGGCTTACAATTTAGTTTACAGTTTTATTTTTCACTGCATTGTATCCTGTAACTTGTTATTGGGTCTGACATTTATCATTGGTTTTAAATGTATAAGAATTGGGTATATTCATTCCTCATTAGGTTTTAGTGGGTATCCTTCCTTGTTGATATATTCTTTTTATGAACCTTGATATATATTGTCTCTTCCTTCTCATTATATTAGCATTTTCTTATCTTGTGGTTTCATGTCCTTTTCTCATTTACAACTCCTTATTAATTTGTTATTGGTTTTGTGTCTTGGGGTTTCTCTGCTTCTTAATTTAATAAATTTCCCCTTATCAATATTTTGTTTACTTTTTTACCTTTGTCTTTTCTTTTTACTGCTCCCCAACCTACTGGGTATACTGCTGTTTTATAGGGGTTCTATATAGTTGGTTATTTATATATGGACCAAGAGTTTTCTTTGTTATTCAGTTTGATTTTATTAACCTCTTATCGACTTATGTACAGTTTCTTTAGTTTATTTTTTAACCATTTATTATTCTCACTCGCTATTGACATTTTCTTCTTTATTCATGTTGTATTAAGTTAAATTTTAAGGTGATAATTCTGTTATGCTACACTACTCCTGCGATGTGATGGGTTGCTCTACTTATAGCGGGCGGCAACAGTTATACGTCGTAATAACTGTACGATGTTGTAGATGGCCGGGCAGTCTCGTAAGGGTAAAGGCGCAGAAGGATCGAGGGCATGACGCGTCATCCTGCTGCTTACACAATTCCCGGCTAGTATCATGTATCCTATACCGTGTCGACTTAAAAATATGTTGTAACTGTAAGAAACATGCGCGCGCGTGCACGTATGTGTGTATACATATCGAAATAGATCTATCTCAATTAAAATGTTAAGTGTGTGTGTGTGGGGGGGAGGGGGGGGAGAGAGAGAGAGAGAGCAACATATCCTGTGTTTTTTATTAATTATAAAATTTCTATGAATTTCGTCAAAAGAATGTATGTTGTGTATAAGTTACAAACTTTCAACTAACAAAAGGTTTCTTTTTATACTAAATCGGACTAGTCGATGTAAGCAGAATCGGGAGTCCACAAGAAAAAATCTTAATGTGGTAACTAGCTTAGACTCTTACACTTCGGCCCCAAGTTATGAGACTCTGCTATATGCGCGCGCGAATACGTGTGTGTACCACACAGACTACACACGTGGTGATGATTAAGTGGTTTGTACCGCGTGTTTATGAACAGCTGTAAAATACAATTTAATGGGCTGTAAATCGCGCGTAACAAACGGCGTGAATGAAGCTAATACAAACGAAAGACGTAGTATTTTGTGACAGATTCATGGGCTGTTTATTATATCGAATGCTTAAAAAGTGTTCAACTGTTAATTCGTCATGACAGCTTCATTTCCCTCTTTTTAGTCTCCTTTTTCATTTTGTTTCACTCTTCGTCTGACTCCCGTTTGTATGACGACAGCCACAAATGCATGAAAAAGTCCCAATTACCTATTTACAGTGTTTAGTTATTGTTCAATGACTTGATTCAGTTCTTCCGATAGTATCAAATAAATATGCACACGTGTTTGTGACCGCAACAGAGTCACTGATGAGGAAGCCAATTAGTACTGCGTTCAAAATGAAAGAAAAAGCACCTACTATTATGTGGGAATTATATTGGCCAGTTCCTTTGCTCTTTATGCTACTAAAAGCAAGAAGTTAACGATCATAACTGAGTTTATTCTAATTATACGAAATAATTTTTTCTCTTTTTTCAAATTCCCTCTCCTCCTGTGTGTATATACAGAAGAAGTTCGCCAATATGAAATTAATGACTTATCAATGTGATGGCGTCAAGTTATCAATCGTGTTTATTGTCACTTTGTTACCAATCAATAATCCAGTCTGATAAAATGTTACTGGACAATTATCTTTTAAATCTTTTCGTTTATATCATATACAAGAGAATACGAGTTTGTAGCATCGTAATGAAGAAAATGTTCAAAAGGTAACTCCTGCTCTTTAATACGGTGTTTAATAATATTTGTTTAATTTGGTGACTGCAAACCACTGTTAAAATGATAGGTAATCACAAACATGTTGGCAACATTATAGCTACGTAAATGTAGGTCTATATTAGCATCCAATGTGAATTGATACAATTAAGATGGCAGTGAATCAGAAATCCATGCACAGACAAATTCCTGTGAGGACGAGTTAAGACACAGTTTCTAAACGAGGTTTGAAGTTCGTCAGGGAATGCGTGACAGACGCCGCAGAGTTAGGCAGTCGGAATAATACGGGAATACATTCTCACAGATGAGGACTGTGAGGTTGATATGATAATATACGTACTCACAGTGGTTGCGAACGAGTTTTGAAGCGTCGAAACAAAAAGTACTTCCTCAACACAGCCAATAACGTTAAACAAAACTAAATATTTAGTAAATTCACTCCACACTGTACGAAAAACAACCGCTTTGAGTTGTCGCTAATAATTAAGCACTTCGTCAAAGTAAGTTTACTGCACACATCTGTCGCACAAAGTTAGTAACAGAACTCCTTGTGATTCCACTGTTGAAACAAACTTGCCTCGTCACGCGTCGAATTCACCCTTATTTGTAATCGCCACAGTAACCTCGAAGTGTGTGTGCCTACACCAGCTGTCATCAACTACGTAAGAAAAGTTAATAACACACGCCTTTCATGTAACCAAAAATTATATCAAACTGACAAAAGCGCCGAACTTCATCGAAACATCGAAATTTATCGTTTAAATTCTGATATTAAAATATCGATGATCGACGCCTCGAGTTCTTAGTTACGCTGTGGATTGTTTGTACCACACACACACACACACACACACACACACACACACACACACACACACACACACACACACACACACACACACACACACACACACACACACACACACACACACACACACACACACACACACACACACACACACAATTGATTCTTACTTTTAGACATACTGGGCCCATTAATACTTATAAAAGGTAAACTTAAGAACATAAGAGGTTACACATTATTCACGTATTTTACATGCAAATCCGCACACACTACACATTCTGTGTGTTAGTTTATGTTAATCCTTTGCATCAGGATGAACACAATGTATCAACCACAGTGAGCTGTAAATCTAAAGACTATAGGCCTAGATATCGAGATAGGAAATGACTGGTTCCATCTGCTGTAACAGTACGGATGGGAGTTGAATATGAGATGAACTTACAGTTTATATTCAACTGACTTAGTTTGCCAGTGGGAACCTATGACACATATTGCTGCCTTTACGACACAAAAAGACAAATGGAAGTTCCATGAAACTCTTCCTCTGTCTCGATTAATTCACTACTATCTTGCCTTAATAGCACAATAGGAATTGTAGGCAAATAGGAACTGGCGCAAGAAAGACGTCCCTTCTTCCTGTCTTGATTTAGGAGATCAACATGATCACATGTAGGAATCTGCTCACATGATCAACTTCACTATTCTGTGCTATCCCCCATCTTATCGTTGGTCATCCAGTTCTTCTTTTGGGTATTATCTCGGGCCTACTGTTTTTCTTTTTCGAATTTATAGTCACACTCTCTTATTCAGTCCATTGTGACTAATATTTTTGACGCGCTTCTTATTCCGTTCCACTGAAGTAAGTATGTCATATCCCATATTACACTAGTCTTTTTAAGTTGTTATATGTGTGCGTCATCTAGAAATAAACGTTTCTAACAGATTACCTTCTATCTTTCTTGCCCACAAGAGAACGCATTCCTATTCTTCAAGAAAAAAAAATTATTCTTTCTAAAAGACATGTGAAGCCTAACTTCTAAATATAAATAAATAATTAGTGACTTCAGTTACGGGGAATATCAAGACGTGATTATCGATTGATTGCGTTTTCGTCGAGATATGAACGCAGCCAGTGGCGTAACTACGGGGCAGATATCAGAGAATTAATCCCCAGAGCTATTAAAAATTTCAGTAAAATTCTATAAACTAATGTAGGCCTATTTCTAAGCCAGTCGCGTGTGTTAAAATGAAGCTTATAAATATTATTTTGTAAATAGTTTTATAGAAAAAATCTTTCATATCTCATTTGTCCTGAGGAAAATGGGTAGTCCAACATTCAACCAAGTCTGATCCTCCTCCATACTGTCTGGCCGCGATTCGATGATTGAGCATTGTGTAAGGTGGGAGAAGCATGGCCGGGTACTACGGTAGGCTAAGTGGGGGTAAACCAAACGGCTAGTACACATTTTTCACCCTACCTCGCTTACAAGCGGCCGCGTGGTGGGGGAGAGCAGCCTCGATCATCCAGTCGTGGCCAGAAAGTAGAAGCTATCCCCCCTCCAGGAGTAGCTCCTTAACCGTTCTAATGTCTGACTTCAAAATTTTCAATAATTTTTCATAGAAGTTAAAATTCTGGTCTCACGAGATGTTCACCGGCATTTTAGTGGACAGATGATAACAATATTATTAGCATGATCCCACACAATATAACAAGTTTATTATTTTGTGTACGATTATGCAAATAAGATTGTTATTTATAAGTTCAGTTAAACCCATAGACTCAAGCGCAGAGCTCGCACGTTTGTACGAGAATATCAAAGGTATTGATCGTAGTGTACTATTTAAGTCGCTATTTTTCCAGTCGCTTTTTAAGATCGTACAGTATTGAGTTTTTCTTTCACTATTTAAAGCCTTTGCTTACCCCCCCCACACACACACACAGCGTTCACTATAGAGTGTGGTAGTGTGATGTGCACTTTATGAAGTCTTATTCCATTGTTTCCAGCTCTGCTTTAACATGCGGATTACGTTTGCTCGCTTCGAGCAATAAGTGAAAACCACTGTAGGCCTGTCGTATATTATCCTTCATAAGAATTGCACAGTAGGCTTACAGATTGAGTACAGAAGAAGAAGCTACGTCGGTCCTTTACTTTGCGTTTACACGTGTTTATTCCTACCGATGTTTATAGAGACACAAAAGAACTGACAAATCTGAACAAGAAATCCTAGATAAAATCCGAGAAACCTTCAGAAAGCAATCCTTTTATTTAGGCTAATAAAGAACCCTGAAACCCTCAAATATGTATCTCGTCACTGCTACAAATATGAAATTAAAAAGGTAACAAGTTAAATAATTTATATTTGTTTACTTTAATTACTTTAATATATGCTATTATTGGATGAACTAAAGCTATTAAAATTGCACAAAAACTTTGTTGTAAATTATTGTAAAGAGAGCAGGGTTGACGGAAACTCGTGGGGACGGTCTATATGTCTATTCTATTTTAAGTAGGTTATCTACATTTTATTTTCGTATACCAGGTAACAGATATTTCTGACTTATTATTATTAACCTATCTGATCACACTTTATTCTCTATTGAATTAAGAAAACAAAATGGTCCTAATGTAAGGTATTGCGACTGATTCAATCATGTATGGGGGAGGAAGTGAGCCTACCTTTCCGCGACACCTCTCGTACGTAAGAATGATATAATTATCGGAAGATATGATGTTATACAGTTGTAATACTACGGCTATAGTATTAGTACCATAATACTATGATTAAATATTTATAGCATTATCAGAAATAACAGATATAATTGCTCCAACAAAATTAACTGCCAATTAAACAGCCTCCACTTTTACTGTTCGACATAATAGCATATACAACAATGGCCTAATAGCACTGTATGAAAAGCAATAAGTTTAAATACACGTTTCACTCGATTATATAAGCACTGTAAAGAGGACATTATTTCTGCTTACAATGTTCAGATTCAGCCTCGCAATGTAATCTTACAGAATACATAAAAAAGAGTTCCGACCTGTAATATAATTTACGTCCACCCCGCGATACTTTTCATACTTGGGCGCGATGAAAACGAAGCCTTTACGCGAAAACTGTATCCAGATCTGACAATCTTATAAGACTGACAAAAGACTGACATAGTAGGCTATATACATTCTTCGCCTCTATTTTTTCTTGATCCAACAAAACTCATTTTTATATTTTCGTGTTTTAAGTTAATCCATTTCTTTTTCAGTTTCTCCGTTCCCCTTAACATTCCTGTACATCATGAAGACGCCTTCCATTCCCTTATTAAGTGTGACAGACGTAGTGTTGTCGCTGTTAATTTTTCTCCCTAATTCAAATCTATTTCTTTGTTATTGCACAAGCGACTGCGTGAATTTGCGAAAATTATATATTATATTGCATGTAGTCTTAAATGATACGAAATAAATGACGAAGTAAAAAAAAAAAAAATAAATATATTCATTATATTCGCCAAAGGTATGTTTAATTAAAAAAGTATTCGTGGTCATTTGTGTGTCCTGAGTCTTTTCAAATAAGATAAACAACACACAGCCAAGAAACTGCAATACGCGCGCGCATATGTATGTGTGTGTGTGTTTTACAGAGACTGATAGAGAGAGAGAGAGAGAGAGAGAGAGAGAGAGAGAGAGAGAGAGTGAGAATGTTTACATCAATAGTATTTGCATTCAATGTTACACATTACAAAAAAACACATTCTTCAGTAAAATGCTGTACGTTAAATGTCATGAAGGGCTATATGTAATTTTCACTCGTTCTTGGAGAGCTACGTTTCAGCATTTCCGTAAACTAAAAATTACTGTTTCTGTTAACTAAAATCCGTAAACTTTCTAAAAGTATTCGTAAAGGTTTATCCAAATATTTGCGATTTATAATTCTTGATAAGTAACATTTTTGATAAGTAAAATTACACTAGACGAATCTCGGCGTTGCAGAAAGTTTAAGATCACACTGTAAGTTCAAAAACGTTCCCGATTCGTAGATCACGAAACACGAAACTGGCAAAGTGTAAAGTATCCGTTCCGGTTGGGTTTGCAAACATTACACCGCCGACCACGACCGATTAACGGTGTGGACGACTTTTAAGTTATTTACTTGGCTGCAGGCGAGATACTCACTGAACATAACAATCGATACTCTAACACAAACAGAGTTGAACACGTGATCCGAACCAAACCGGTAGAATTTACAAAAGAAAACTTCGCACGACACTTAGCTCTATTTTTTCTCCTGGTTGTTGCACCCATCTAACCTTCAAAGAACATAACTAAATAGAAGATTCATGAACACGCCAATAGAACTCGTTTGTTCATATATAGCTGAATAAAATTGTGGAAGGCCAAATGTTCAGAACTATGTACTCAATTTAACATCATTGTAAGATAATTTTTCCAGTAATGGGAGAAGGCAAAACTGTAAAATACTGGTAACTTAAACACACACACACACACACACAAAACTGTCCGGTCCACATACAGCTACGGGTCGAAGTATCCTCTGCCGCTTAACTTTTGTTTTTCTTACGCCTTCCACTTATTCGATCCTTTGCGAATTCATTCACTGAGTTCCAGTATCACTCCTTTCTTACAAAACAGTTTTGGTTGCTTACAGTCACGTTGTCCGCGGTCTTCTTCTTCTATCCATTCTTTCTTGCATGTCTTCCATCCCAGACGTTTTTTACTTGTCTCCATCTGCATTCGTACTGGACTCCGAAGCAGATTTTTAAACTCTGGCACCTTTCCTGTTGGCCTAACCCCCATTTCTTCTTTGTGTCCTCACCCTGGAATTTTTTATTTTATCTATCCGTCTTACCATTTTGACTCTTCTAAAGTATACAAACAATAGTTTTCTAACAGCGTTTAGCTGCTTCAACATTCACTCCTCTCTGTCTGTCTCTCTCTCTCACTCCCTTTATCTGTCCCTGTTTTCCCATTAATATTCAGTTATTTCTCTTTTACACAGAAATATACATAGGAGTGCATCGATTACAAAACGAAGATCGCTGTTTACGTAGTTATCTCCTAATGAAGTTATCTTATCTCCTTTCTTTCGCAGACCATAGTAGCCTACGTACGGTTAGCTACTTGTATCCTTTTATTTACGTCGTCGTTTATATTCTAATGTTGTTAATTTTAATCAACTACCATACACAACTGAATGTGAACATGGTCAAAGAATACCTCTTCAGAAACATCGACACTCGCTGACCGGACTAAAGTGTAAACAGCCGAAACGTCGAAACTGTCAAGGAATCAGTCATGTGGTGGCAGAGAACAGGCCAGATGGTAAACGTGAGATACTGACGCAGTTACGGAGTCTAGTTGCTTATATTTACATACTTGGTTTTTTATACAAAGCTAACTTTAAATATAAACATACAGATGTAAACAGTCCTGAAACTTTGTAACAAGAAGAGAAAATGTAACGTCAAACACAAACACAAACAACAACACGCCCCCACTGAGTGCATTTCCTTGTTGTATCGTATGTGATTGCAAGCCAAGTTTACGGTTAATTATTACTACATTGACTCACCACACACAACTTGAACACCTCATTAAATGTGATACATGTGCTAGGTTGTTACAGCTTCTTGTGTTTTAAATATAACATGCACGGTAATATTAATAAGGTTAAGTGATTTTCTGTTTCACCCTAAACAGACGGTATAAACCAAGGCGAAATACAGTGAAGAGCTACGTTTTGTGTTTAAATTTTCCTTTTTATTTTTGATTTCAGAATTTAATGACCGATTTCACTAAAACATAATCTTAGCCAACCGGGTGCTATTTCGGGATGCGAAATCGGAAAAACGTTATGTCAGATTGTCTTGCAGACTTCTATTTCAAATACTCATAGGCTCTTGCACGAGTTGTATACGTCTACACACATGCGCGCGGGCGTGTAACATGGCGACGTAGAAAACGAAACAGAACAGATATGGTAATGTGGAACAGACATCCGTGGAAGGTGGGTGGCTCGTGATCCGTAACTAGTCACAAATAATGTAGTACAAAAAGTTACTTTACTTTCTGCACATACCAACACAATTATGGTAACGTCCAGATTCCTTCGACACAGATACAGGTGACTTATTTACAGGTTACAGTGAATATATTTATTCATTTTTCAACCCCGTTTTAGTGAAAACAAATTTATGACTTTAGTGATTGTTACTGTTTACTATGAATAGTGAGTAATGGACTATTATACTTCTGTAGGAGGGTAACTGAACGAAATATTAGCTAAGAAAATTAGTTTAATATTTTGTGTGTTTCATTACACTGGTATCAACGCAATTAGACCACCATTTAAAATCCGTTATCTTCGTAGAACACACACACACACACAATAGACTAATTATATTTGTCTTTTTCCTCTGAAAGAACGCATTATTAAAATTCTTCATACATGTTTCGTGAGCAGTTGCCTATCTATGGTCGCAAGCCAAAAGAATGTTTTGTTTACTATTTTATATTTACAACATAACTTTAGTTTTTACCACTTTGTTCCTATTATTCAGCAGAACATTTGTTTCTAAAGAATCCTATATGTACAAGTACTTATATAGTAATTTTAACTCGTAGTGAATAAACGAAACTTGACGTGAGGCACAAACGTTACAAAATATTTAAGGCGATACAGGATGTGCTTCGCAGAAAACTAGTTATGAGTTCAGTAGAAACGTCGCCTCGGAGTGACTAGTGGGTTCTCTAAAATTTTGAAGAGTTGTCTCTCGATTTTCCGTGAAAATACTGAGTGAAAGATTTTTCACTCTTTAACAAGCGACATCTTATTGAAATCTCACATTTTGATATACTTCAAGTGGCAGCACAATTACTTTTTGCAAAACAGTTTATTGTGTTGAAATAAGTTCAGATGATTACTGAACTCAAGAGTCTTTGGACTAAGGCTTCCTCGGAAAAAGAGCATGGAAACCATTTCCAGTTACTGCTATTAACAGTGCACGTCCTAACGACTTATGAATTTGTTGGAATGTAAAATTGTTTTACAATACGTTGTTGAGGAAATTAAGAGGTGACTTTAGTAGAGAGGGTAGATTAAGAAATTTTGGATGACGATGAAATCGTATCTAGGTAGAAAGCGAGAGAATTCAGATTAAAGATAAAATTAATAGACGAGGGCCTATCAGAAGAGGTATTATCTGTATCTGTTCGGTATTAAAAACCGAATATACAATAAAATCTGCACAGACTCTGGATTGCAAACATCCACACTTAAAACCAAGGTGATGGCTATTCGTGGAACTGATCCCGTACTGCCAAAAATTGTTATAGATGGTACTGTCCTGGAACAAGTTAGCAATTTTGAATACCTGGGCTACAGTGTGTCTTATAATGCATGCAACGACGTTGTAAATAAGTTGTGCGGGACCATTAGGTGAACCCTTAAGTCAGCAAGTAAAGTAACACGCCTAAAATTCTACAAGGTGGCTCTTCTCACTCCTCTTTATGGGTCTGAGAATTGGAGTTTAACGAAAGGCCAGGCCAGTCGCATCCAAGCGGCTGAAATGAGATTTTTCAGGCACGTGGGAGTGCATACTCTCCATGATCATAGAAGAAACACAGACGTGCGGCAGGAAATAGGATCGCCCAGTATCGGCTGAATTGGTGGGAACATCTTTGCCGAATGGATGACTGCCGCATCCCCAAACAACTATGGAACTATAAGCCGAGGGGACGGAGAGGTGTGGGACATCCGAGGAAGCGCTGGAGTGACCAGCTCTAATCTTTGCCTATTTGAGACCGGAACAAACCATTCTTGGTTTAATCCTTGAAGATGATGATGAATATACAATCAAAGCGTAAAGCGTTTGGCTGCAAAAAAGAAGGACTGAGTACACCACAACTCCCAATTAGTCTTTTGCAAATAGGCTATCTTGAAAACTTCATATTAACAAACAGAAGTGTAATTATTTTTTTAAAGTATTATTAATATTTTTAAATTTATTATTATTATTATTATCATTATTATCCTTAAATTCGTAGTGACCGTCAATAAATGAATTTTTCAGTTAAGGGTTTGTGAGAATGGGTCAAAATATAAACACAAACCATTCACTGCAAAAATTATTAGACCTATTATTTTACATTTTAATGAATTATTATCAACGTTTAATATTATTAATATTATTATTAATTACAAAAATAAAGTACTTATAATTATAGCAAATTAAAATTCATTACTATTTGTAAAAAAAATCATTTTTCTCAATTTTTAATAATTTACCTTAGGCCTATCTATAAAAATACACACATCCTTAAAGATAATATACGCTATATTAGTTATTTTTTGGGCGTGTTGACATTAAACAAAAATACCAAATGAAAAGCAACTTGATATTTTAAATTCTCTCCTTATTATTTCATTTTCTGTCTTTATTCATTATAAGGTTTTTTTTTTATAAATGGTAAAGTAGTATTTTTAATTCTTTAAGCATAGGCCTACTGACCAAAAATGCTTCGAACTGAAATCACGATCTCTCAGAGAATATGAATCCTATAAATATAAAAATTAATATTGTAAGCTTTACAAAAGAATTAATGTAATTCTTTATTTGGGAATGACTTTGGATTCTAAGCTTCCATGCAAAGAACATATAAAAACAGAAGAGAACTTCTTGCCAAAACTAGAAAAAATGGGTTGGCTATCTGAAGAAGGTCTGAGTTGTTACTTCAGTTTTGAAACCTATTTGGGGATATGTTGTCCAGTTCTGGGGCTGTAACTTAGAAATTAACGTTAAGATGGTGCGGAGGTTCTGTGGATAATTCTTAATGTTCCCTAGTATCTGGAATTATAACTTTGATACCCTGAGGTGGAAGTCAGATTTGCTGCGAAGACGGGAAGCAACTGTATCAAATGAAAACGTTGAAGTTATTTCAGTTCCTTGCTAAAAGTCCCTTCGCGAGACGTCTTCAGATAGTGAAACCATGTGACTTGATGTCCGCGCTGTAATTCTAATTGTCCACATCCTTTGAGTGTGGCTAATCTTATTTTAGAAGTCATAGGCGTCATTAAAAATTATTCAAAAAATGAATAAAGCAAATGAAAGATAATCTTATTACCTAAAGAATGTTCTGGGATATTTATATATAAGTTTATTAGTCTATTAACAAATAACAGTAACAACGTATTTTCGAATTGTAACACAAAATTAAATATAAACTAAAGTAGTTATAATTGTTAATGTTGACAGTGCAGAATAAAAAAAAAAGTAGATGGAAATTTTGTAAACTTAACAAAAGTTGGCTACGATTTATATTGTATGAGATACTTACGAATAACAAATCAAAATTTTACCATTTTTGACATAAAATTCACATTTACGCTACAAATCGCTATACCTATGTTAATTTTCAACTTAAAGGCATAAGTACAAGCCAAATTAAAGTTTGTTTATAAATTATTAAATGCCGGAAAGTATGTTTGCTTAAGATTATTAATTTTAAAAGGATTGTTTACAATACAAAAAAAAAATACAAATGTTATATGGGGACACAGAAATGTTTACTGCCCATACCTCGGTCATTTTCATCGTATACGAAAGATAAAAAAAATCAAATTGCAAAAAAAATGTAAGCTTAAAAAAGTAGTAAATTCAGGTTTTACTAAAATTCCTAGTTGTATGTTATTTGCGAGAAAGGAATAGATAATTGTGCAGCCGTAATAGAGGTGCGAAAAGTTTTCACCTTTAAATAGTCAACTTTATCAAACGACTTTCATCATACGGAAAAGGAAAACGAACCAAATTTCTGAAATTGTACTCACGTTTTCTTGTCGCTAAGTGAATATGCCCGCCATGGAATACGCGATATGTAATTTTACTTTTATATGTGGCCGTGTTGTATTATATGTAACAAATGTTTTACAGTTTTCTGTTATATGTGTATTACATCACGAATTTTTCCAGAAATAATCTTTTTTAACGTGGAGGCTGGTCAATTACCCAGAAAAATCCCATTCCGGTATACAACAAAATGGGCACACTCATTACATATCGCTTATAGGGATTAACTAGTAATTATTAAATTTTTTCAAACAGACCCCCCCATAATTTGAGGTAGTTTTAGTAATTATGTTTTATTTTTATCATTAATTAAATTTCATTACGTACTCATAGTTATTAATTCTTTTAAATTTTAAGTTTAAATTTCGATCATTCTTAAACGTGGAAATACTGCACGTTCGTTTTATAATATCTGGAAGATATTAATGTTGTTATCGATATTAGCAAACTGAGGGAGTTTGATTTTTTAATAATCGTCTTAACATGTATAAACTTAGCGTTTTTAGTTTAGTTTAATCTACTGTTTCCTTGATTTTTGTTGTTTTTTATTATATCACATTCAGTATTAACAGCTATACATTTAACTTCTGTGTTAATAGATTCAACGCATTACTTAACACATATACGAGCAGATTTCCATCCATTATGCACGTATCAACTGATGTAGAATTGCCTATATAAGTAAAAATAAACGTAAAAAAGTAATTCCAGGGATACGTAATTCCAGCCGGTATTGACTGTTGTGATAAAGTTTCACGACGCTTCATCTTTTGAAACAATAACAAAACATCAGGCAGTCTAATATTTCGGACTGCGAACCAGTAGTGTACAATACAGCTGCACGTGTCGGCAACGATAAGAGCTGAGGAATGTGCAACGCGTAGCGTCCATACGCTACAGCCAACGCGTCACAGCTGTAATTGCGTTGTAACTACGGGGAAGCGCCATCTTTTGGTCCAAGTTGTTGAAATTATTTAACTGAAATTAATTTATAATTTGTGGAATAACCTTTATTGTCTGTTCTCTATAGTGAATCAGTAAACACAGCTGATACTGGTGATATCAGTTTTGAAGCCTGGCACAACGAAAAGGAAGAAAACACAGAAAAGTCAAACAATATTCATATTGGAGAGATACCATAAGAACATTTAAATCAGCTAGGTTTATTTAAAATACCGAGTCAGTATTCTCATAGTGATGTCAGCTGTTGAAGTAATTTTATTTCTCAATAAACAATAACTAAGCTAAACGAAATATCATCCATTGAATTTGCACCACTCCAATTCACTACTATTATACTAGAATAGCATTAGATGAATTCAGAAGGCCTAAATGCTATACCTAGGAGGCAAAACTAATCTTGTTCTATCAGGTAAGTTACTCCTTTGCACTTACAAACCAACGAGTGGTATCCCTTCCTTCTCCGTTCAGGCCTGGTGGCTGAACTGTACAGTAGGATCCCACATATGCATATCTGTAGAAGATGTGCAAAAACCTTTAGGTTATGCAACGATGTTCAGAAAAGAAATGTATGTGCAGAGCGGATTGCTGGGAAGACAAATGGGTCTACCATGTGTGTACGTATTATTCTGTTATAATAACAGAGATTCTGAAACACACGCACACTAGTCTGTAGGCCTACGTAATGCGAATATTCCGTTGTACCAACAGAAATACAGGTCAAAATTTCTGATAGTCGAAAATAATATGAGCAGCGGTTTCCGCCACTTGCGCACTTGATTAAGTGAAGGTAAGGACTTCCTTTATAAATTCTGGTCCATACAAATGATGACTTAGTCTCTCCAGCCCTGTAAGCATCTCCAGACTTTCAGCCTGTCCCTGGTCCACTGTAACTAGAATCGGGGCAATATTGTCATACGTTAGTGTTTATACAAAATTTTCCTTCTAGGCCACTGAGGCAGTTCAATGACTTAATATGTACCTTACGTATCCATAATTTATGTAATGTAGCTTTGCATTTTTTGTATTACATATCTATATTTGTGTGTTACATTTGGTGTTATTATCTTGGCCAACCCATCTGCCTCGCCAATGACTCATTGTTCGTAACGGATAGGAATCCATGTCAGTACTCCCAGAACAGGTTAGTCTCTCGTGGATTTGTATCCTCATCTACAATAGCGTAAGTGTAGTCTGATATAAGACTCGCCATGGATTTCGGGTAAGTGGCATCGGTGATAAAAGTGTATACGCTTACGTCAGGCCTAAATTAAGCGCGGATGAATGGCATAAACTAAGCGGTCGAATCGCTTTCCCCTTCCGAACATTAGCCTATAAATATCAAACATGTTCTCATTAATAATTAAAAGACATGTCATAAAAGGAAACTGGCATCCTGTTTAGCTACTTTAGTACGTAGATGTAATGATTAGACATGTTGTACAATACGTATAGTATGTAGTTCTCTCTGTCCATACCTTAACTTTAATTTCCTGTACGCAACGCGTGGGAATGAAATACAAGAGGCGTACGTTACGTAGTCGGCAAAAAACTCGGTCTTCTTCCTGTTCCTGATTGCAGAATAGCTGTTCGCATAAACTTCTATGAACACGTCGCTACAACAAATTACTTACAATTTTCTATTTCAATTGCATTCACTAAAATGTTTTAACATCGATTATTAATAGACATTCGATTTTGCTATCCGTGTGTCTATCTACCTGACGTCTAGTAAAAATATTTTACAATATTAATCTAAAAAAGTATTTCATTATTAACATTAATGTGATTTCTTATAAACAACACTATACAGATCTATAATTTTTTCAACACGACTGACTATAACAACTTTAAGTAATTAAAAAAAATGAAAATGCTATAAATTGCCACACTATGTTCTGAGAACACGTTTTACATATTGATAGGTTCATATTCACGTACATATTATGATAGGTTCAAATTCTATTTCCATATTCATATTGTAAAAAAACAAAATAATTTAAAATCTGTTTATGAATGTAAGAATGTGTAATAATGTTCACTTTGGAAACGTCGATTTGGTAACTTTCCTGGTCTTCGTGGTTACAAAATAAAATCTGTTTGAATGTTGTTATCACAATTTGAAATAAAAAAATTTTTTAAAATTATTTCAAAATAAAAAAATTTTCTGAAAAAATGTTTTCTGAGTATTTAAGTTCTTAAAATTTAGGAACAAATCGAGTTTATTGGTTGTAATTAAAATTATGATGGTATGGTGTTTATTTTGGTAATAGTGTCACTTTCAGTAAATTTGTTTAAAAGACAATCTGGTTAACTCCAAGTTTAGGCGAAAAACGGCTCTCTTCTTCTTCTTCTTCTTGAAAGGTTGTCGTTTCGTATATACCGCCTTTCGGTTAGTTGGGTTTCTTGATTAATTTACCTGTTAAGTCCTTTTATAATAAAAATCAACTCCAAATTACCAAAACAGAAAGTTTATTAATAAAAATAATGAATTTGTTCGATTAAAATTGATGTTACAATGTAGTATCGACTCACTCAGGGCCGGTCGATATAAACAGTTTACATTAGTATTCTAAAAATATGGTTCTTTAAACGGTTATTTAAGATATAGCCAGAGAAGGTTATGGGCAGGAAAGTATAACACTTACAATTATAAAATGTCTTAAATTTAAACAATACAATGATAATTAGAAATAATAAAAGTTTATATATGATTTTTATTCAAACCAATTTCAGCCAAATGTCGTTTTCCCACTGCAGTGATGTGAATGGATCAAAATGGCCGACTGACGCATGCGCGATGAAGCCTCTAACATTGACGAAGTATTTGTTGAAATAAAGATGTCCTTTCTTCGTGTAAATGGTCTCAGCAATTGTATATGATCGTCCTGGATATATTTAAATGTCACTGGTGTATGATGGAATAGTTCACTTGGTGTAAAATGTTGTTATTGGATATATCTCATTGTGTCTATGTGTGTCGGTTTAACCTCGAATTTTCAGCCTGTATATGGTGTAATATCAGTGTTATTCCGTTTAATTAGTTTATGTGGTTCAGTTTATTGGTGTTACGCTGTTCATAGGTCAACTTCACCACTTCACAATAAATAAAATAGTTCAAAATAATTTTATACAAAATTTCACCGAACTCGGTTATAACGTAACCGCCATTAAAGGTTATTTCTATCAAATATTCACATTAAGTGCACTCTTCAACGTATAATAATCAACTGTTCTGATTTCCTTCGTCTCCTGAAAATCTTAGCCTATTTAATATATCTTATACATTGTTTCAAATTATCTTAGCTTCCGATACATTTTATTTTTATACATTATGCTCAGAAAATAATTTCGTTATTAGTTAACTGTACGAAATATTAAATACATATTCGGTTTCATTATTCTATTCTGCTTATTTTGCTAGTAATTAATTTAGTGTTACAAAGTTTCATTAGAAAATTATATTTTTTTACATTTTTGCCAGGTAGGCCTAAAATTATACTTCCTGTTGTCTAAGCAAATAATAGCCATTTTCCCTAATATAATTATTATTCTATTAAATCTGAAATTGATATAATTGTCTATTCTTACTTAATTTATTGCAATTTAGTTTATTACTGATGGTTTTTAAATACAATTCATTTGTATATGACTCCTCCTATGATAATGTCAGTTAGTCTATTCCATTTTTAATGGTAATTTTATTAGATAAATAAATAATTTTACTTATATAATGACCATATCTTTAGAAAGCCTTATTTACATGGTATACTATATGTTGGGTTTATCTTGCATAAATATTGTCAGTTTAACTGGCTTATAAGACTAGACTTATTAATTATTCTGCAGTTTAAATTCATTATATGGCCTAGATTTGATGTGTTGCTATTTGCAAAATTTTTACCAATGTAGTTATTTTATATCCTTCTCTGACTACTTATTCTTATATACTTTATTAACAATTAGTTCTTTGACTGGTATAACAGTGATTATTGATTGTACAATTAAAATATAACACCTATCTCTATCAAAACTGGTACCTTGAATAATACCTTTTATGTGTATTGATTACCTAGTAACATAATTAAAAATATTTTATAACATTGGGAATGATATCTACTTTTAGATAGGGTATTCCAAATTTAAATTGACAACAAAATAACAGCTTATAACAATAATATCTCTTACTAATAATTCTTATTTGTCTAATTATTATATGGAACAGGAACGTAACATCTTGGTTCCATATAATGGTTAACACTTCTTAAAACTAATTATTAACAGTCTGCTCTGTATTTCCCAATTTTAAAGGATTTATTCCCCCTCTCTAAGTTTAACACTGGCTATCTGTTTCTTATTTCATTCTATGGAATGTTCTTATAGATTCAGTAGCATTTCATTAGTAATATTACTATTTCATATCAAAATAGATACTGTTCACAAAACACTTAAAGTTTATTACTTTGTATGGCAACTCATGCACCTTTTTAAAGTTTATCAGTTATAATTCGATAACTTACACTTGTCCATGGTGATTTATTAATATTATTACTAGTCCTTTTCTAGCTTTATAACATGAAATATTCAACCATGGGGGGACTGTGAAGATTTGTTCATACAAACTAAACAATAACTTTTTTGATGCACTGTTATTTAATACTATTAACACTTTTGGTTTTTGTCAGTTTTACATTGTGATATGTTTTTTTGGGGTGTTATACTTTCTCTTTGGACATTCATTTATTTTTGGGGTTTTTGGGTTCTCTCCCTATGGGGTTTTTATTTTATATGGGTCGTCTCACTTCCTTCTTCTTTCTTCAGTATTTTTGGTCATTCTTCTTTCTTCTTTCTTCAGTATTTTTGGTAATTCTTCTTTCTTCTTTCTTCAATATTCTTGGTCATTCTTCCTTCTTCTTTCTTCAGTATTCTTGTTCATTTTATATTTCTTAATTGCCTGCTTCTATCTTACCTGGGTAATTTTGTTATTCACATTTTTAGTTTTCTGAGTTTTTAAATTTGTAGTATATATATTATTTGCAGATTTTTTCTTTATTTTAACTTTTCTTGTGAGTATATTAATTAATAGTGCCTTTTAATTGATTCTCATCTGGATATTCCATAGATTAGAGGTTTATCAATGATCATTGAGTAATTTATTTATGTGGATTATCTGTCATGCTACAGATTGCTCTCTACCAGAAGTGATTAGTTCAGATCATACTTAGTTTGTCTGAAGTAATTGCTTATGACATTTTATTATAAATTATATTTCTTTACTTCCTTCACATTTCTAAAATTTTTTCTTCTATATTTTTGAGCTTATCTATATTTCATTATTAACTGGATTCTTCTTGATAGTAATAGTCATCTGATGTTCGTTATTTTTTATTTTTCCATTTTCTTCTTAACTTGGTTCTTTATCCTTGGGATATTTATTCCCTAAAATTCCCTAACACGTTAGCTGGGGCAGTGTCCAGAGGGGCTCTGTAGGCTACACTCTCTGCTGGCCATACTACGTCATTTATTGATTACAGAGGTAAATCATCTCTGATCAATACATAATAATACTGCTGGACTTATCTACAGGCAGTTATTAATAAAAATTATATAAGAATAGTCCACCTTATGACTATAAAAAAAAAAATTAAATATCTTTGGATATTTCACTTCGTATATGAACAGATCTATTAATATTTCTATCTTAGTTAATTTCTATCTCAGTTACTTTTCTCAATGGTTAGCTCTGCTGGCATTTTATCTCTCCTTATGGTTGGAAGCTGGTTTAATATAATTATCACTTGTTATTCAGTGTAAATTTTTTATTTATTTTTAATTCTCTGTCATATTTTGACTGTTATTACAATCTCTTTCTGGTCATTGGTAGCATATATTTTGTATTATATTTTTGTTCTTTTCTTAATTCTTATGAATCGTTCCACTAGTATTTTGTTCTTGCAATTACTCTTTTAATTGTCTTTCTTATAATTGACATTTATTATATGATCATATTTTTCTTATGGATTTATTTATATATAGTTTTTTCTTTCTTTTTCAAAATTTTATTCTGCTCTTGCTTTTTATCCAAATGCACTCTTTAATTATTAATTCCATGTGTTTATTATCTCTGTTTATTTTACATAAAATTCTCATTAATTTTACCTCACAATAAGTTTATTCATTTTAATTGTATCAATGGTTTGTACTGCCATTTCTTTATTCTCGAAAGTTTTTCAGAATTGGTCCCATATATAATTGTTTGTAATGTATTATCCAAATTCTTTTTCTTCTTTATTAATCCCAAAAGTTGTTCAAATATAAGGTAGTAGGTAGTTCTTACTTGTTTTTTAGAAGTTACATATTTTCTAAATTCATTTTCTTCCTTTTATTTTCCATAAAGTTTTTTTTTCATAAATATTTGGTAGTAGGTAGTCATTACTTCATTTTTGAATTTCATTGTAATATTTTATAAATTCTTATTATTCTAGAAATCGTTTCACAAATAATAGGTAATAAGTTGTTCTTACTTGATTTTTGAATATTTTTTTTTTTTTATAAATAAATTCTTATTCTTCTTTATCAATTCTAAAAGTTGGTTCAAAGATAAGGTAGTAAGTTGTTCTTACTTGATTTTTGAATTTTTGCATTAAATAAATTCTTTTTCTTCCTTATTTCCTTCATAAATTGTTTCCTAAATAATAGGTAGTAAGTTGTTCTTACTTCGTTTTTGAATTTTAGCATTAAATAAATTCTCTTCTTTTTGTTCATTTCTAAAAGTTGGTTCAAAGATAAGGTAGTAAGTTGTTCTTACTTGTTTTTTGAATTTTTTACATTAAATAAATTAAATCTTCCATACATTCAATTACTCATAATATTTTTTCATGGAAGCCTGGTTATATACACCCTTTATCCTTTCTGAATCGATTTCCTTTATTTCATAAGTATTATTATTTTTCACATTGGATATAATATATGGTCCGGTGTATAACAGCAATAACTTCTTCGTTATTCCTTCCAGTGTGCTGGGTAGTTCACGATTTCTTAACAAAATTTTTTCTCCCTTTTCATATATTATTAATTTACCACTAGCCTTTTGATACTTATTTTGCCGTTTTATCTGGTCTTCTGCCACTTTGTTGTAGAATTTAGCTTTGTCAAATATGTACATATGGTTACTGGGAAACTCGAGGATATCCGTGATCTCTCGTGGGGGTGGTTTCTCGTACATAGCAGAGTATGGGGTTATCCCTATAGCTGGATGGTAGGCCAAGTTGAGGAATTCCTCCGTGGCTTCTAGATAGTCTTGCCACCTTTTTTGTTGATGGTGACAATAAGTCCTTAGGATCCTCCCCACTTCTCGCAACACCCGCTCTGCCGGATTACTGCTCGGATGGTAGACCGAGGTCTTGTATGTACGAATGCCCATTGACAATAATGTATCTCGCCATTTTCCACACTTAAACTGGGTTCCATGATCAGTAATGATCGAAGATGGTTTCCCCAGGTGTGGGATATACTGTTCCGTTAGTATCCCCAGAATTTTCCGGGTAGTCGCTCGATTAGTAGGGTATAGCTTAATATACTTGGTGAAGTGGTCCATTATGATGGTTAGGTACCGATATTGGTGTCGACCTCCACTACGGGGAAATGGTCCGCAAATGTCTAGGAACACCTTCTCCAATCTGGCTAGGGAAGTGATTGGGATCATCACACCTTCCTTCTTCTCATTATGAGTTTTTACCAGGTGGCAGATTTTACAACTTTTTATATACATTCGTACTTTCCTATTGATGTTTTTTATATGGCAGCTCTCCTCCAGAGCTTTTATTACCTTGAGCGCGCCCATATGCCCGTAACGTATGTGGTAGTTCACTATCAATTCCCTTTCTATCTGTGTCGGAACAACCACCTTCCAGATTTCTTCCTTCAAGGAGGTTTTAATGAACAATATTTGTTTATTTATCTGGTAATATTGAGCAACGCTTTCGTCTCCCTCTTCTAGCTGAAGTTTGAGGTTTCTCAATTTCGGGTCCGCTTGTTGGTGGGTGCTCATGTTGGTCAATATTGTTGTTAAATCGGCTCTGGTGCTAAGAAGATGGTATATTTTTAGCACGCTTTCTTTCTCCCCTTCGAAAGTTTGTTCTTCCACATTGACCCGGGATAACACATCCGCTACTACATTCTTTTTACCTGGGATGTATTCCCATTGTAGATGGTATTCTTGAAGGGCAAGTATCCACCTCGTTAGTCTGCCATGGTTCAGTTTGCAGCTTTTCAAGAACGAAATAGATTTATGGTCAGTTCGGACAGTAACAGGGTATCCCAAAATGTAAGTGCGGAACTTACCGCAAGCAAATACCACGCTCAGTAATTCTTTTTCCGTCACCGTGTAATTCCTTTCTCACTGGTTCAAAGACCTGCTCGCGAAGCTAATTACTTGATGTTGACCCTTCTCGTCCTCTTGATACAGTGTCGTTCCCAGACTGATGTTGCTGGCATCGCAATTCATGAAGAATGGTAACTTAAAGTTTGGGTGGCGAAGTATTATAGTAGCCAGAAACTTGTCCTTAATTTGTTGAAAAATCCCCTCTTGTTCCTTACACCATACCCATTTGTTTTTGGATGATAATTGAGGTTGAAACCTCGCGGTTAACTCTGAATATTGTTCCTGGAACTTTCTATAATAATTGCAGAGTCCCAGGAACGACTGTAATTGCTTCCTGTTTTTGGGTGCCGGGAATTTCTGGATGGCTTCCACCTTTTCTGCCGACGGTGAGATTCCTTGATCGTCCAAGTTAAATCCTAAAAATTGCACTTCTCTGGCAATAAACTTGGATTTTTCCAACTTCAGCGTGACGTTACTGGCAGATAATTTCTCAAGCACATGTTCCACACGGTAACAGTGTTCCTCCCACGTTTCAGATGTTATTAGTAGGTCATCGACGTACACTGTTGTAAACTGAAGTGCTTCTTGTCCCAATATCTGGTCCATGCAGGTCACAAAGATGGCAACTGAGTTTACCAATCCGAAGGGCAATCTTTTGAATTGGTAATTGCGTCCCTCGAATATGAAAGCCAGATATTGGCGACTCCGTGGGTGTAACTCTACCTGCCAGTAGCCGCACACCGTATCCCAGGTACTGAAGTATTGGGTACCATGGAAGCGTTTCAGGATTTCCTCAATCTCACCGGGCGATGTTCTATCGTTAATGATTTTTTTGTTTATTTCCCGTGCATCCAAACAAAGCCGGACTTGGCCGTTTTTCTTAGGAATTGCGACAATAGGGCTGGTGTATGGGGATTGGCTAGGTTCTATAATATCGCTATTAATCATTCGGTTGATTTCCGCTCTCACAGCCTCCTTTCGAGAATGCGCAATAGGGTAGGATTTCCTATTAAACTCCACTGTATCTCGGAATTGAAGGGTACATTGATAATTTCTTACCTTGCCAGGCTCATCGGAAAATACTGATCGGTACTTTTCATAAATTTTTATCAACTGATTTGCTTGAGTATTGGGTAATTTCTCTCTATTAATTCCGCTTCGGAAATCCCTTATCTCCTGTATTTTCTGAGACCATAAATCTTCGTCCGTAGTTTCGTATACTATGGTGTTAGAAATGGTGTTAGTATTAGTATAATTAATGCTACGTATTTGCTGGTGGATACTGCTGGGAAGTGTTATCTCACTACCGACTAAATCGGCCGTCCAGGTCAGATCTTCGGTAAAAAGTGATACCCTCTCCATTCGTAAATCGATAATAGCCAAGTTCCTTCTCAGCACATCACATCCCACTAATATGTTGAAGGGTAATCCTGCCGCAATTAGGAAGACCATGTTCATAGCTATACCCTTACTAATGACATTCAATGATACTTGTTTTCTGATTGTCTTGTTTTGGCGACCAGTGGCACCGATTAATACAATGTTATTTATAGTTAAGGTTGGCAATAACTTACCACATTTTCCTTGGATTCTCTCCAATTCTGTAGTGTTAATTATAGATACATTCGCACCTGTATCGATCATCAGTTGTGCGAATGTTCCTTCGATTTCTGCATTAATATAAATTACTTCATTGTTTATTATAGGGAGGCGAGTGTCATCCTCCTCCAGTAGTTCATTTCGAATATTTTTCAAATAATTACATCGAATGATAGTAATTTTATTGTGATGATTTGCTCTTGGCAATTCTTTTATATACCCAGGCGATAGAAGCAGCAAAAGGTCCTTATTGTTTATTACTGCCTCCTCCCGTTTAAATTCTCCTCATCTTGGTTATTAATTGGACCAACAGAGGCATCAGTGGGGAAACCTTGAGTAGGTTCCAGCCTTTCAGTTCTCGGTTCGTATGTTTGTTCCCTATTTGTATGCCGCTCCGGGTCATCTAGGCTGGTACTTCGCCTTGGCGGATTATAACTGGAGTTGTCCCGTTCTCGGCTTCTGTGTCGATCTTCGTACTCGTGTACGCTGCTCCGCCGTTGATGGTTATACCTGCGATGGTTGTTTCCTTCTGCCCGTATAAAATTTACCCGGGGTCGGGAGAACCTGTTGTTGTTGTTATTATTATTAGGGTAACCCCTATTGTTATTGTAAAACCGCTCGGTGTTATTGGTATGATTGCGGTTTCTCTGGCTATTTACATTATTATTCGGGTGATAATTACTTCGATTACCGGAGAACCCGTTATTATTTCGGTTAATGTTCGGGTTTGTATTACCGTGGTTATTGTTGTTGTTGTTACCGTTCGTGGGGTGCTGATTATGGTAATTTGGATTATATCTGTTTCCTTGGTACCCACTGTTGATCTGTTGACTATTATTGTTCGATGACGGATTATTTCGAACTTCTGGCCGCTCATTTCTCCTTCTACTCTGCCTGTAATATTCTTCGTTCTCATAATTTTCTAATAGCTCCGTCATCGCCTGTATGGTCTTTATCTGGCTACCTCTTCGAGCTCTTATGACCTCTTCGTCATAATGATAGGAAAGCTTGTTCACCAGGCATTCCTCTGGTATGGCTGGTTCCAGGTGCTTGGCCAGGCACACCTTCCCAAGGAAATATGCAGTCATGGTACTGCCAAACTGAGTTTTGTATCGGCCATTGCAGATGTTGTCCCTTATTAAATTCTGGGTGGTTTCTGACCAATACTTGGACTTGAACAAACTTTTGAACTGCTGATAATCGTTTATTTCGCTTCTGTTCGCCATCCACCAATTGTCCGTCATATCCCGGAATGATTCGTCCAATAGTTCTCGACTACTGGACCATCGATTATTTTTATGTTTGGCCATATATTCCTCGATACGGGCCAAGAACTCCATCGGCTTCCTTTTATATTGGCGGAAGTTAAGCCATTCTCTGTTCTCGTTGATGGGGATATTAGTGAAGCTGGTTGGTCGGTTCCGAATTGCTTCCATGTCTTCCTGGTTCTGTCTCACTTGACCAGTGATGTTAGTCATCGCTTCCTCCATTCCGTCACATCTTTCCGTAATTCGAGTTCGTACCTTACTGAGTTCTTCCTGGCTTTCCTTTCGGTTTTCTTCTACCTTCTTGCGATTAGATTCTTCAAGATTTGTGACCTTGGTGTTCACCACTTCCTTGAACTCTTGTACCTCCACTTCCGTCAGCCGACATCTTCCATCAACTTCTCTTATCTGTTGATTTATAGTTATGGTTTCGTCTTCCAGCCTTTTGGTCATAGATTTCTTATTATCTTTGAGTTCTTTGTTCATCTCCTTTCTTAATAGCTCCATTCGTTCGTCTAACTTGTCTAGATTCTCCTGGTTCACTTCCCGTAACAGTTGGTTATCTTCTCTTAACTCTTCCCTTAACTGTTGATGGTCACTTTCGATTTTCTTATTGGTTTCTTCCATCTTTTCTTCCAAATTCTTCTTATTTTCTTCCATTTTCTTTTCCACCTTTTTACTGGTTTCCTCTATTCTTCTATTGGTCCTTTCGATCTTACGGCCCAACTCTTCCTTTGTGGACTGGTTGTCCTCCTTCAATTCTTCTAACCTTTTCCACATTTCTTCTTCCATCTTCTTACTGTTTTCTTCAAAGTCCTTTCTTAATTCTTCCTTCGTGGATTCTATGTTCTTATTTATTTCATTCAAATTGTCCTTCAAGGACTGTTGGTCTTCCTTCCTTTCCTTACTATTTTCTTCTGTAGTAGAATCCATTTTCTTGTTCAAGTTTTCTTCGGTGGAATCCATTTTCTTGTTCAAGCTTTCTTCGGTGGAATCCATTTTCTTGTTCAAGTTTTCTTCGGTGGAATCCATTTTCTTGTTCAAGTTTTCTTCCATCTTCTTGCTATTTTCTTCCATGTCCTTTTTCAAATCTTCTCTCAGGACTGCTTATCGTCATCCATTTTCTTACTCATTTGCATGAACATTTCCATTAATTTGTCCATTGTACTTCCTTCTGTAGTCCTAGACTTTTCCACTTCCTTGTCTTGGACATGGACGTCCCCTGTTTGGGTGGGTACTTCGGGTTGTTCCTCTGGTGGTGCTGGTTGTTTATGTTCCACCCGTTCTAATATCTTTTCCACGTCCTCCACTGGGGTCGCCTCCTTATCATCCATATTGAGTTCTTTTTCGGCCTCCGCCGCTCTCTTCTTTGATGTGGCACGACGCTGCATCTTCCCTTGTTCCCTGGCTGGATAACCGCTGCCAAACTGAATTAGAAATTGGGCGGGTAATTACCGCCTTTCAACCCATAATTACAGCCCTTTAGTTGGACGCCAATTTTGTAATAAAACAAAATAATTTAAAATCTGTTTATGTATGTAAGAATGTGTAATAATGTTCACTTTGGAAACGTCGATTTGGTAACGTTCCTGGTCTTCGTGGTTACAAAATAAAATCTGTTTGAATGTTGTTATCACAATTTGAAATAAAAAAATTTTTTAAAATTATTTCAAAATAAAAAAATTTTCTGAAAAAATGTTTTCTGAGTATTTAAGTTCTTAAAATTTAGGAACAAATCGAGTTTATTGGTTGTAATTAAAATTATGATGGTATGGTGTTTATTTTGGTAATAGTGTCACTTTCAGTAAATTTGTTTAAAAGACAATCTGGTTAACTCCAAGTTTAGGCGAAAAACGGCTCTCTTCTTCTTCTTCTTCTTGAAAGGTTGTCGTTTCGTATATACCGCCTTTCGGTTAGTTGGGTTTCTTGATTAATTTACCTGTTAAGTCCTTTTATAATAAAAATCAACTCCAAATTACCAAAACAGAAAGTTTATTAATAAAAATAATGAATTTGTTCGATTAAAATTGATGTTACAATGTAGTATCGACTCACTCAGGGCCGGTCGATATAAACAGTTTACATTAGTATTCTAAAAATATGGTTCTTTAAACGGTTATTTAAGATATAGCCAGAGAAGGTTATGGGCAGGAAAGTATAACACTTACAATTATAAAATGTCTTAAATTTAAACAATACAATGATAATTAGAAATAATAAAAGTTTATATATGATTTTTATTCAAACCAATTTCAGCCAAATGTCGTTTTCCCACTGCAGTGATGTGAATGGATCAAAATGGCCGACTGACGCATGCGCGATGAAGCCTCTAACATTGACGAAGTATTTGTTGAAATAAAGATGTCCTTTCTTCGTGTAAATGGTCTCAGCAATTGTATATGATCGTCCTGGATATATTTAAATGTCACTGGTGTATGATGGAATAGTTCACTTGGTGTAAAATGTTGTTATTGGATATATCTCATTGTGTCTATGTGTGTCGGTTTAACCTCGAATTTTCAGCCTGTATATGGTGTAATATCAGTGTTATTCCGTTTAATTAGTTTATGTGGTTCAGTTTATTGGTGTTACGCTGTTCATAGGTCAACTTCACCACTTCACAATAAATAAAATAGTTCAAAATAATTTTATACAAAATTTCACCGAACTCGGTTATAACGTAACCGCCATTAAAGGTTATTTCTATCAAATATTCACATTAAGTGCACTCTTCAACGTATAATAATCAACTGTTCTGATTTCCTTCGTCTCCTGAAAATCTTAGCCTATTTAATATATCTTATACATTGTTTCAAATTATCTTAGCTTCCGATACATTTTATTTTTATACATTATGCTCAGAAAATAATTTCGTTATTAGTTAACTGTACGAAATATTAAATACATATTCGGTTTCATTATTCTATTCTGCTTATTTTGCTAGTAATTAATTTAGTGTTACAAAGTTTCATTAGAAAATTATATTTTTTTACATTTTTGCCAGGTAGGCCTAAAATTATACTTCCTGTTGTCTAAGCAAATAATAGCCATTTTCCCTAATATAATTATTATTCTATTAAATCTGAAATTGATATAATTGTCTAGTCTTACTTAATTTATTGCAATTTAGTTTATTCCTGATGGTTTTTAAATACAATTCATTTGTATATGACTCCTCCTATGATAATGTCAGTTAGTCTATTCCATTTTTAATGGTAATTTTATTAGATAAATAAATAATTTTACTTATATAATGACCATATCTTTAGAAAGCCTTATTTACATGGTATACTATATGTTGGGTTTATCTTCCATAAATATTGTCAGTTTAACTGGCTTATAAGACTAGATTTATTAATTATTCTGCAGTTTAAATTCATTATATGGCCTAGATTTGATGTGTTGCTATTTGCAAAATTTTTACCAATGTAGTTATTTTATATCCTTCTCTGACTTCTTATTCTTATATACTTTATTAACAATTAGTTCTTTGACTGGTATAACAGTGATTATTGATTGTACAATTAAAATATAACACCTATCTCTATCAAAACTGGTACCTTGAATAATACCTTTTATGTGTATTGATTACCTAGTAACATAATTAAAAATATTTTATAACATTGGGAATGATATCTACTTTTAGATAGGGTATTCCAAATTTAAATTGACAACAAAATAACAGCTTATAACAATAATATCTCTTACTAATAATTCTTGTTTGTCTAATTATTATATGGAACAGGAACATAACATCTTGGTTCCATATAATGGTTAACACTTCTTAAAACTAATTATTAACAGTCTGCTCTGTATTTCCCAATTTTAAAGGATTTATTCCCCCTCTCTAAGTATAACACTGGCTATCTGTTTCTTATTTCATTCTATGGAATGTTCTTATAGATTCAGTAGCATTTCATTAGTAATATTACTATTTCATATCAAAATAGATACTGTACACAAAACACTTAAAGTTTATTACTTTGTATGGCAACTCATGCACCTTTTTAAAGTTTATCAGTTATAATTCGATAACTTACACTTGTCCACGGTGATTTATTAATATTATTACTAGTCCTTTTCTAGCTTTATAACATGAAATATTCAACCATGGGGGGACTGTGAAGATTTGTTCATACAAACTAAACAATAACTTTTTTGATGCACTGTTATTTAATACTATTAACACTTTTGGTTTTTGTCAGTTTTACATTGTGATATGGTTTTTTATGGCGTTATACTTTCTCTTTGGACATTCATTTATTTTTGGGGTTTTTGGGTTCTCTCCCTATGGGGTTTTTATTTTATATGGGTCGTCTCACTTCCTTCTTCTTTCTTCAGTATTTTTGGTCATTCTTCTTTCTTCTTTCTTCTTTCTTCAGTATTTTTGGTCATTCTTCTTTCTTCTTTCTTCAATATTCTTGGTCATTCTTCCTTCTTCTTTCTTCAGTATTCTTGTTCATTTTATATTTCTTCTTCCTTCTTTCTTCTTTCTTCAGTAATTTTGTTCATTTTATATTTCTTCTTCCTTCTTTCTTCTTTCTTCAGTACCATTTCACTGTGTATGCTTTTGTTTCTTCTGGTCTGGTTTCTTTGTCGGGGTATCTTAATTGCCTGCTTCTATCTTACCTGGGTAATTTTGTTATTCACATTTTTAGTTTTCTGAGTTTTTAAATTTGTAGTATATATATTATTTGCAGATTTTTTCTTTATTTTAACTTTTCTTGTGAGTATATTAATTAATAGTGCCTTTTAATTGATTCTCATCTGGATATTCCATAGATTAGAGCTTTATCAATGATCATTGAGTAATTTATTTACGTGGATTATCTGTCATGCTACAATATATATTAAATGTTTACTCTATTTAACGCAAATAACTATTATTACGGTTTAGCAATAAATTCCACACATATTGGGAAAATGCTATGTGTCAAAATACCTCCATATTTCACTGGAAAATAGGCCACTGGCTATGCAATCGAATGAAACGACGGCTCTTACAGACATGTTTACATATCTATTATAAAAAACATACAAATATTTTCAAATAGATTAACCGAATTCTCTATTGTTACTTAAAATGAATAGATAAAAATGTCACTAACAAAAATACTGTTTTGTTCTTAAAGTAAGTAGAGAAACTCCCCTTTTAAGAACTTTCGTTTGTACTTAGACTTGTTTCAATTTGTGAAAAGTAAAATATTCACTTGACATAAAGAGAAATACAAAATTAAAAGGGTCACACACACACAAAATATCGATCTATATTTACAAATATATGTACTTTTTACATATATTTACAAGTCTTTATTTATAAATATTTACATTTTTCGGGAACGGAGTGTTGTTGCTATAGCAACATGTTTCAAATTAATTTTTGTTACAAAACAAGTTGCACCATACCAACAAGTACAGTTTATGTAGATTATTAATTTTGTACATTTGAAATATTTTGGCCTACATATAGGCCTAAGCCTACACGGCGTTTGACGGCATTTATCCATTTGCGAGAGGGAGACTGCCACTACGCTAAGAATATAAACTGCTTAAAGTCCACTTTATCAGGTTTCAAGTTTTGCCATAAAGATAGTCAATTACAGTTTACTTAATAAGCAATAAGTAATACTTATACTTTTAAGCAATAAGTAATACTTAGGCTATACTTTACAAATAATGTTTATAAATTTAAAAAATATGTATGAATATATAAAATATCTAGGAAAATTAATAACCAATAATGAAATGTAAATCATTACACGTTGTAGTTTAAAGAAATGTATAAGTTACAATAAATAATTTAATTTATTTTAAATAAGTATACTACTTATTACCGTTATTTCAGTCGAGCTTACTGTAGAAGAAAAAACTCTTCGATGTTGTTCGAAACGAAATAATGCGAAAGCAAGAGTACAGCTCGATAATGTTCAAAACATTTTGTGACGTAATCTTAGTTAATGCCATTAGATGGTTTTATGGAAACCCATCCACGTTTAAGTTACTATCAACTGATGAAGGTCAGATGGTAAATATGTGTCGTGATTTTTTATATACACGTGACAGAAAACAGACAACGTACAGTACGGTAGAATCATGTATTTTTGCGATGTTACAAATTTAGTTCAGTACGTTAGCCACAGTGGATAGATAAGACCCTGGCCCCGTTCTTCGAACAGCGTCAATGAAGTTAATTTCGTTTTACTTTTGAATAACTTATATTACAGAACGTTTTTCTTGTTCTTGGAGCCAGTATATCAATCGGCATAGTAGTAATGTTTGTAGAAGTACAAACAAAGTGTTTTTTTCTTCATTTTAAAGTAAAGTTCTAAGTTGAAGAACGAATAAGATTTGATTACATTATCAAATATAGACCTATGTAATGTTATTAGTCACGGCACTCTCAATGTGACTGGACTACTCCATTCTGTATGTAGCGTGAGCCAGACATGGAGGTTGGTATCAGTCCAATTAGTCGCGACTTCAAAATAAAATCATCTTAATGGAAAAAGAAAATTGTTATAAGACATATTCAATGCCGTAGTTTTTTATTTTCCTTGTCACTTTTCTTGAAATTCAATCAATATTTAACTTTTACATGGTGAAATGCTAATTTACAATTGTCTGAATGTTACTCTGCTTTAAGTCGTAACTGTTTAAGTTGTAAATTAAAAAAAAACTTAAATTTCGGTTTTCCTTACACATTACACGATGTCCTATGTTCTTACTTGAAACCTTCAGCAAAATGTTGTTTTGCGACTGGCCCCTTGTAAGCACAAGTGGGAGAACCAGGATTATCTTACTGACTGCGATTCAGTTTTGAAGAAATATAACAGAATTATAATAGAAAGTACTATATATGCAAAACTTCTTGTCCTAATTTGTAAGGAACTTCGCTTGTCTCTTTTCTTTTTTTTTGTAATTGAAGGTAATTTCATAGAGTAAACGAGTTTATATATCCACACGCATGTGTAAAGAGAGAGAGAACATAAATATATGTATATAACATCGACATAAGTTGGACAGTTACAGAGACAGAAGATAGGTAACCAAGCACATGAAGAGATACGTGTATAGCCTACACGAATTTCATGCGTTTTTTAAATTTACGTCATTCATTTACACAACTGTGTCAACAAATTGTTACGAGCTTTAAAACCTTGTACACCCGAGTGTAGGAGGAGGGGTCACTCATCCAGTATGGTTATAATTCTCCCACTAAAAATAAAAATTGCAAAACACTGCAATTAAGTTGTTTAAACTGCAGTAAGAAATTTTTAAATTTGAATTTTTAAAAAAATTTAAATTTGCAACATCAATATCGATTGATATATTCTCATTCAGTAGGATTAAGCTTACCTGTTGCTATAAGCATTTTATAAAAAGGATTAAAACGACTAAAGAAGTTTTCTGCACAGGAAAGTAGTTATATTTCTGAGTAACTGCTTTGTGATAGGTTACATAATTACTGGATTCGTACGAGATATGATCATTACAAAGAGGAGCAAACAGAAATACTTCAGAGCTCTAAAAATGGAAGGTCAACGGAAACTAGAGAAAAACTGGTTTACTGAGCTTACTAGAGTCTTGTCCCAATCGTTCAGAAAGGCCAAAAACGTGACTGGAAAAATAAAAAATCTACCTCAGGAAAACTAATTTTAGGTAGGGTAATGTCAGAATTCAGGCTGGTGGTTTGTTATGACTTACGAATCCGCCTCTATCATCACCCACAGCAAGTTTAGGTATTGATTATGGGAGGTAGGGTTTGTAATCTCGAGGCCTAAGTTATAGTGCTTATTAGGGTAGATAAGAAATCCAGATCGAACTGAATCAATTTAATTATTTTTACAACAAACTGTATTTTGAATCAAAGTCGAAGTTTGTTCTTTCAGGCCTCACAGACGAGCGGCAAAACATTTGTTAATTGCTAATAACATACAAAACATTATAATAATAAACATTATAAAGCATATAATGCTAATAATACCTGAATGTACGTTGCTAAAAATATTGACAACGCATCTATTTTACATGCTGGTACATCATAATAATTACCTTAAAAACCTGAGTAAATTCTATACATCATACTACAAATATGGTAACTCATACTGTTTAACGCATTTTTATAATGGCATCACAACTGCAGCTCATATTCATATTTATGAAAAACCGAATGCTCATAGTGGATTCAGAGGATAATTTGCAGACATTTTCATAAATTCGTAATAATAGCAACCAATATTATAACATGATAGTCTCAACAGACAAGACCAAGTCAATGGTAATTTCAAAAGGTACCATTCGATGTAAAGTGGAAATTTAAAAGGAAAATTATAGGAGCAGGTCATGGACTTTCATTATTTAGGGACAGACTTCCTAGTGACCGAAATGCCTGAGAAGAGCAAGGTGACAGGCGATTAAAGGGCTCGTATTTCTGAATATTGATGGGATGTAACCTGGAAAAATAAATACCTCAGACTTTGAATGTAAAGTGAAGATATACAAGATGGTGGTATGACCAGTGCTGACGTACGGAGCTGACACGCGGGCTGACACAGAACAAAACGACTGTTACGGACGATGGAAATAAGTACACTCAGGACAACTGTTGGGAAAACGAGACGTGATAGAATACGAAACATTGACATAAGAGGGAAAAGAGAATGGAATGACCATGTTGACAGGGCCAGCAACGATAGATTAATACAAATAGTATGGGGGTTCTAGACCATAGAAGAGAGACGGAATAGACCTCTATCGGATCCCCTTTATGCGTGAGAAAGAAGAAATTTAACCGCGTAACTAAAGTCAAGAATTGTCAGTATATGATACAGAAGTAGTACGTTATTCTGTAAATCTGTGTGTGTGTGTGTGTGTGTGTGTGTGTGTGTGTGTGTGTGTGTGTGTGTGTGTGTGTGTGTGTGTGTGTAGAAACGGGGAGCGAGAAAGAGGTAGACAGTGATTGAGCGGATCGTACAGAATGCAAATCACTATAGAACAGTTAACGTTCAGTAATACATTTTATGGACGTATTTGGCTAGTGCAGTGTACCGTCACTAATCTACCCTATAGGCCTAACACAATCCAGATGCCCATCAACGTTACAGTGTCGACAAAACAAATCAAACGGACAACCACTACCCATATCCAGCTGTGTTATTCGGTCTCTCACACTCTGCTGAGTAGTACCAAATCAAGAGGCCAAATACGACAGGAAAATTGGAAATGCGTGAATACGGTATTAATCCAGTATTCGTAAACACATAAAACACATAGGCTACATTACACACAAAGTAGTTTAACATATATTTCAACTTATGACCAAAATTTTTAATTAGTTGCAGGTCACCTCCGTATTTGGCAGGACAACATACAAAAATGACAAATTCCAATCGCGTTTCCAATTATAAAAGCGAGCAAGGCTCGGTGAATACGTAACCGTGAATAGAGTATTTCAAAGGTCGTGTTATGACAGTTTAAGCTATCATCTATCCAATACAGCAACATTAAGTCCTGTTGTTACCCGTCAAGAGTAACTTACCACTGTGTCAGAACTATGAAAATTATTTAGATATTATATATTGGCTGGTAAACGACTTTCTATCCCAAAATAAGCTCAGATTTCACTGGCGCGAGGTTGCGATTTTTGTTAACCAATACATACAGGCGACCCGATAATACTGGCATGATAAAACACGTAGACTACTGAGACATAGACATTTACGCTGGACTGAACTCGACTTAGAATGAGCAATGTTGTCACTTCAATTAATTCTGAACGCTATATCAATACCAACAATAAAGTTGTCTTTTCAATAAAAGAAATTAAACAAATGCCACAATTTGCGATTTAAGGATGATTCCACAACAGGATAGCCTTACCAGGATGCAAAGTAAGTAAACAACACAAATCTAGTCTTGGTTACTGATTGTCGTGACACATTTATAGTAACAGTTAACCTTGATTTGTAAGTTATTACGCAGACAGTACCTACTCATCGTTAAACCACTTCAGTCCTTGTTGTCTGTGGAGAATGCAACAATCCTCGATTACAAACAAACAAAGACTGCGCGTGTCAAGGTAAACTCCGGAATATTAGCAAAACGCCTGTGATTATTAGCACTACAGTTATCGATTGCATATTTTCATCACTACATCAACACTATCTTTCCATGAATTAACTATAAATATAGTACGGTATGATTTTCGTTTGGTATAATTAGCTACTGATCATAAAGCCAATCAAGTAATCGATTACCTGGTACTCCTCCGGACTCAGATCATGGGAGAGCGATTGCTTACACACCTTCTGTCATTGGAGACTTTCATTTTTCCAAGAATCTTACATTCAAGGAACCTCAACTCGACTTCTATAAAAAAACTAATTCACCCTTAGTGGATAATCTGCCCACGAGTTGCCATTTTTTTTTTAATATCTCCATGTAGAAATATTTCCTTGTATATTTAGGAAATACGTTGGAGCAAGGACTCTCTTAAGGAACTAATTCCAAGCGACAAATTATTTTGCGAATCCTCGTTACGCCGGATTAACCCTTATCCGACAAACCTTCATTATGTGGATTACTTTCACATAGATTTCTTTTCAGGAAAAAATTGGGCACTCTCCCTTCCTTTCTAGAAGATAATTTCATAAAAGGATAAAAAAATGAATGTAAAACGTGTTTAAAAAGTGAAAAAAAATTAATAAAACACGCAAAAGACAGAAAATTCTATCACGGCGACGCAAAACAACGTATTAAAGCAGTACTAACGTTGAGCTTCTTCTCGATTTTGTGATGGAACATGATGACTCGCCAGATTACATTGTGGGTAACGGGCAGTAAACACCACACTATACCATCGAAACTACTTCATCTAACAGGTGAATTCTGTTGGCATCGGATATTTTTCATGAGTAATACATGGCCTTGACTTCGGCCTAGCTAATTTAGGCAACGGCAAGGGCCAGCTAATTGTACTATTGTTTCTTCCTGATTGGCGAGTTCTCTGACTAATTAGGCCTAAGCCTACTGATATAATTGTGATAATCAATTTATAGCGATTAGTTGTGAGAGAGGTATCGTGCCTTAAGCATTTACTTGTTTTTAAGCACTATTTAGTGAACTTGATAATTTTAGTTCGCAGCACCCAGCAATAATGTAAAATTAATGGTCGCAGTTAAAAAATAGGTACCCTTGAACGTAATTTTCAGTTATTATAAACTGTATGTACCGAAATCCGTGCATAATCCGTGTTTTTAATCAGTGAAAATTTAAATATAACAAAGCTGTTACTAATTTTGTTTTAAACTATCATCAGATTATTTCGTCCTTAGCCAGCGTGCAGTCAAGTCATTAAAGAACGGTTTTATTTTACCCTTTGTTTTTTATTAACTGAGTATTTAAATTCAAACCGCAATGTATTACCGCTATGAAGTTTCCAAAACGTTTTAACTCTGCTCACATATAATTAAGCGATACGTTTTCTATTGTGATACTAAGAATAAAAAATGTGTGTTGTATCCATTGCAATAATTGTATACATTTATGTATGAAGCCAGCGATAAAACGCGGCTGTGTGTGTGTGTGTGCAACGTGTTTTGTATATTTGTCCCGTTATCAAAGCACATTATCAATACGGCGAGAAAACGTTTGAGTCACGCAGAAGACTACCAGATTCAAGGTGAAGTGAAACAAAACACTTAGCAGGGAGATCTCAGTGCCAAGACCCTGTCCAACGCGCGACTTGTTTTTGTATAAGTCACTTGTACTGTGATCATTTGATATTTACAAGCCACAAGGTTTATGATAAATCCAGAAAGATACTAATTAAATGAGAATTAATTTAACACGACAATTAAAAGTAATTGTTCTTTTATGAGAAAAAATAATTTGTTTTCTTTGTTGCGCTTTTAAATATAAGTAAAATGTGTAAAGCACATAGTGTGAATAAGCAATACTTAATTAAAATAGAAATAAGATTCTAGAAGACTTTTATAGAAACCATACTAGCACACACGGTGCCTTAACAGTGTCATCTTCCAGTGTCATCTTCAACTTATCATCTTCCTAACATTGTTAAGTGCTTCTTGTGACTTGTCTCACAGTGAGATCCCATATTTCCGCAATATTTCAAAATCCCGTCTGTCTCCCAGACACATTGTGTTCAACATACTTTCTACACGGAGTCGCTAGTTTTGCTCGTATTGATCGATTTTGTCACAGACTTAAAAGATGCTGTTACTCATAAATTTTTCAAAAACAATTTGTTTATTTAGTTTTCTCTGCTGTCAGTGTTTCTTAAACTTTCACTTGCTCGAACATGGAAAGCAGTTCTTAATTTGGAAGACTACAAAATTCCTTGATTATAAAGGAACCCGAACAGTGCTGACCATCAAAATGAAAATATTGGAACGGTTTTGGACTAGTATATCGGAATGTATTACATATTGGACTAGAGACCAGTAAGGTTATGCGCTCGAAAAGTGATGAAAGAAACATACTGTCTACAGGCCAGTAAACCAGACGTTCTGTGAACAGGAGAAGCAATAGAGAATTAAAACTTGCAGTAAAAAGCAACTAAAAGTAAAATCAATACTGAGGTAGTTTATATTGGCTGGTAAAGATAGGTTTCCCGACCTGTAGACCACAACCGCGAAAGAAAAATAGAAAGGTCAAAGCTGATATCACAAGACGATGTAACAGTGAGATGCTAGATGAGACGAAAGCTACAATTGGCAAACAAAGACATAGATAAGTAGTTACTTTTCATAACCCCATCCCAATCCAATCAGCATCACTCACTTTTTATGAAATCAGTGTTAAGTGATATCTTTAAAACTATGAAATCTATAAATAAACTATCGGGCTTACACATATAAATTTGTTTTCTATGTAGATCAATAGGAATGTAGTATCCGCAATGTAGTTGTATTTGTTTTTTGTTGGCAACACTGTCGGTTTCGTGCTCATTGCCAGTTTGATCGGTTACTGAGCAGTTGTCAAGTCGCTGCACCAGTTCTAGTGTTGCTGCCGTGACGTCAGCTATGGTCGCTCTGCTTTCCATTTACACCAAAGAAGAGCAGCGTTCAGTGATCCGTTTCTTGTGGTCTGAAGTTTTTCCAGAGGTCGGATCCACCGGAGACTTTTAGCGCAACACGGGGATAGCGTTTTACCTCAACAGAGCGTGTCGAGTAGATTGAAAATTCAAAATGGTATAAAGAAGGATTCGGACCCTACCGAGGGTCACAAATCACAACATTGAATGCATACATGACTTGTGTCGGTTAGAGTCTGCAAATTAGTCAAGGTTCTATCTTTGAAATCATTCACAATAGACTTGGCTTTCATTTGTTCAAGATGGATTCCAAAACAACTCAACACGTTACATAAACAAAAGCTCTTGGTCATCGCCATCGAAATTCAAATCGCTATGATAATGCCTTCTTTAACAGGATCGTCACTGGTTATGTAGCCACTGAAAATACAAACACATATTCACCATTACGAACCGAAAAGTGAATGGTATATAAATATCAAGAATCACTCACTAAGACAAGTTCAAAAGTCAACCGTCAGGAGAAAACGTATGTAACAGGTTTTGGGAGCTTACGGAGCATACTTTAAGTCTGATATTCAAAACTCATGCCGAGCACTACTGTCGAAAATATTGTGAAGTTGCATGACAATGATCGTCCGCTGTTGAGACCCTCTAGACACTGAAGTTCAAGGTACTGGATCATCCTCCGTGTAGCCTCGATCTCGCCCCTTCACACTACGTGTTTGGTCTACTCCTAGTGAAATTAAAGGGTCGTCGATTCATCACAGACCGAGAACTGAAGGAAGCAGTGCAAGAATGGCTCGTTTCTCGGTCGAAAAAGATTTTTCTAACAGCATGGGGAAGCTTATGTATCGGTGGAACAAGTCCATTGAAAAACAAGAGACCGTATTGAAAAATGATGTTTTGTTAAATTCTCTATATTCACCGAAACAAAATTTGTTACTACGTTGTGGATAATTATTGACTCACCCTCGTATATTTACTGAGTACGTCTATATGCATAATTTAACAATTTATGTAGGCATAATCAAGCGCATATAACATCTTATTTTAGTTTCCCTTTAAATATAAATTGTACAAAATAATACAAGGTATAAATTACAAGAAAATATTACATGTAAAGTATTACAAGTAAAATATTTTTAGTGTTTATACATTGTTATACTTATGAACATGGATTAATTAAATATCGACATTTAATATATTTCATGACAGATTACAAATACTACATATAAATTTTACTATGTAAATTTGTGTATAAATATAAACAATGAATACATTCTGCTTAATTGTGAATTTGTTTTGGAAAAATAATAAAAACAGTTCGCTACGATAGTCGTTTATCCACAAAAAAAGATGTCGTACTCCCAACAGCGAGTCAGTAAACAGAGCACATGATGTGGCCGAAGGTTTTATTTGTCAGAACGTAAGTTTACACATCTCGCAGTACGAAGATTGCAAGCTCAATGTGAATCAGCCAGTGGCGGCTCGTGACTTAAGAGGCTGGAGGGCGCGACCTTTAGGCTCCTTAATTATTTATCAATATAGAATTTAATGCACAATAGAAATGTCGCCAAAATTTGATCACATAATTCATTCATAAAATAAGAATAGTAACACATGCAGCATGCAACGATTATTTAAAAATTTGATCTCACCTCAAATATTGTGAGCTGTTGTAAGAGTCAGCAGTTTTATTAATAAACATAACCACAAATTGTCCACAAAAATGTCTATGCTGTTTCCACAAAAAAGTAATATACTATATGTACATTATATTATTTCTATGATACCTACACTTTAAACAGACACTTTATTTACGGTATATACAAAGTCCATTCGCCTTTCCTTTTAATTAACGAACTTTTCTAGCATCAGAGGCCTTCATTTCTTTAACAAGTTCCTTGTTTATAGATAACATCGCAAGGGCATTCAGTCTATCGTTTTTCATTGTACTTCTCAAGAAAGTCTTTAGTCTTTTCAGAGTCGAAAAGCAGCGCTCAGGTTCGGCAGTTGTCATTTGGATAGTTATGATAATTTTCGGAAGTGTTGACACTTCTTTGAAAACTGACGTAAGATTGTTTTCTTCTATAAAGTTAAGAAGTTGTATTGCGCCTTTAATATTAAAATCATGCCGTCTGTATAATAGTTCCAATTCACTCCGAAGTTTGTTTTCTTGTAAGAAAGGGTAATGTTGAATCACTCGCTTGAATTTTTCTTCCGGAAAGTTTGTAGAAAAAAGTGGAAATAAGTCACTTGTTTCCACAGGAAATTCCTCATTTATTTGTGTTTCTATTTCACTTACTTTCTCCCTCTCTGCATCTCATTTTCAAAAATTCTGATGTCACTTTGCCACATTACACTGTCTTTGTTCCTACTCTGTAGTTGTTGGTACAGTATGTCCACATGGGATAGAATTCTATGGAAAAAAGTTAGCCAGAACTTGAAATTTTGGTCCTAAAGCGCCCTTCTGTGACCACTTGCCTCATTAACTGTGAGTCTGTTTGTACACTTTTCTTCAAGAACTTCGAAACATTCCTCCAACTTATATCGGTTTTCGTACACAACGTTGACTGTACGAATGTTGTAATTCCATCTTGTTATGGAAACTCTGGGTAACCTGGCTTTCACTACTTCCTTCAAAACGTCCGTTCGTAGAGAGATGATTGTGAAAAAAATGCTGGAATGGCAGACAGATTTGAGAAAAAACTTTGTTGTTTACACTTGTTGCTTTTTCTAATAGAAAATTAAGTTCATGAGCGTAACAGTGTACAAAATATGTGAATACACTTCTCTAATATTTGCCTTTACACCTCCAATAGAACCACACATAACATTAGCGCCAACATAAGTCTGAGCTATTAACATTTCCTTTGACGTGTGCAGAAGGGGATAGATATTGTTCATTATGCACTTTGCTAATGTTTCTGCACATTTACCTTCAGGACTAAGAAATCCCCAAAACCTTTCGTACACCGACCCCTTAAACACGTAGTTAAAAACTAATACCATTTGACAGTGGTTTCTCACATCAGTTGTCTCCTCACATTCGATTGTCACAAATTCAAAAGCTTGTGTCAGCTTTTCTATATCTTCCCTACAGACACTAAGCATACAGTCCAATATATCATTCTGTATTATTTTCTATGTACTTTTGAATACTGTGGCCGATTCTAAATGGTCTTTCAATGCAGAATCCAGCTCCGCAGTAAACTTAATTAAGCCTTTGTATACCCCTGGATTTGTAGACGATGCTCATTCGTTATGAACTCTTGGAGACAACTCTAAAACACTACAGAATTTGACACACGAAATCAGCTGTTTAAAACATGTCTGTTTTTGCTGACTTGGACATTGTGCTTTTCAATTGTTTGTCTAAATTACGAATCCAGACTAGACAGTATGTTTACTTTGCCTAACAAAGAAAAATCAACAACACTATTCATGTGATGGACGGATATTTCATGCTTCTTAATTTTTTCTGT
Organism: Magicicada septendecula; assembly: GCA_034769895.1. Lineage (NCBI taxonomy): Eukaryota > Metazoa > Arthropoda > Insecta > Hemiptera > Cicadidae > Magicicada > Magicicada septendecula. The sequence continues at coordinate 524,466,364 of CM068368.1, forward strand.
AAGATATTTTATATCATTAACCTCTTTTAGAGTCCAAAAACAATCACCATTGTCTCTGGGAGACAATAAAATACATGGAAAACAGAACATTATTCGTGAAGCTATTAAAAGAAACACACAAAATCAAAACCTAAACACTAAACTAATTCCCGTACTGAATTAACCACCCAGAGAAACTTATAAACACTAAACAGAGCATATCTCATATTATTATCAATAGTCTGCGATTAGGTGTACTGAGTGAATTACGCGAGTTTCTTCTAATCGTGGCGCGGGAGCCGGCGCGCCGAGCTACAGTGTAAACGCCGCCTATAAGCTTTCAATTTCGTTCAACTTTGGATATAGTGGGGGGACTGAGAAATGGGCGCGATTGTCAGAGCGCCGTAATGCATGCTGTTCCGAAAACATTTCTGCTATTACCTAACACAAAAACATTTTCTTGTCCGAAGCGTTAAAGAAATATGTAATGACTTTCCACAAATAGTGATAATGGGTTGTTGTTTAATGATATGATTTAATCTGGGAGGCGCGCGCCTTAGCGCCCTAAGAACGAGCCGCCCCTGCAGTACAATGTGATTCTCAACCTATACAGTTGTGACAAAAGGTCACGTGACCAGCTGGTGTCAGTGCACGAAAACTTTCTTTAGGTACCGATACGATCTGATACTGCTGGTGGCAATCGACTGAAGAGCCATCTCGGTTGTAGCGACACTCCCCCCTCGATAATGTTAACGATGTAGCTTGCGTACATAGAGGTTTTGCGTAGGTCACGTTATACTCTTTGACGATACATAGAGTCTACTGTTGTCATACTAATGTTGCAACAGCTGACAATAACGCGCGCTCACTTGTTATTATACAATAACATACCAGTTACCTTATCGATGACCGTATATGTTCAAAGTCATCGTTATTACTGTTATCTTTTACAAGGTCACGTAAAAAAACTTGTTTACAATGTAGTAGTACATAATTACAGACTTTGCTTGTGATATGACACAATTAATTTTTTAGTTGATTCGGAACACTATAAATAAACGCAGTACGTACTAATTAGTGAAGGTTTGTTTTTTAAATCATTCTAAAAACGATCTAGAAATTCAAATCTGTAATTTAAATGTAGCTGAAGTAGCTAATATAAAAATTTTTCTTTCATATGTCAGATATAAAAACTGAATAACAAATGTTCTTAAAAAATTAGAGTCAGAATAATTATATCTTCAGCAATTATAATCACAATTGTTGCCAAAGTAAACAAGAGAAAAATGTTTTAAATGGAATATAAAACGGTTAATTTCTTTTGGATACTTGAAGCTGAAGATTAATAATCTCTAGAGATGGATGACAATAAGAGATGAAAAATTAGTTCATTCTACAAAAATGTTACAATAACGGATGTAAACTACATGAAATAAACAAGAGACAAAGAAGATGGAATGAAAAGTGACTAAGATAAGCGAATGAAATCCGAACAAAAGGGGGATCAAGTACCACAAGATGACTAATAAACAACCAAATGTGCGAAGCATGGAAATAATGTTAAATAATTAAGCTAATTAATTATGTAAGTAAGAACACTTTTAATTGCGCCAATGTATAGTCGTCTTGAGAGTTCCGACCGCTTCATGCTAATATTTGTGGTTGAGGGATGGTTTAAGTATTACCTGGTCTTTGGGATGGGATGGTCTTTGAGGTTGTATTCTCTTAGCGAGTTGGGAAGAATGTTTTTTCAGCCCGCAGTGTATCTAACTCGGTGTACGATATTTGAAGTACAGTAATTTGTTTCACTGGTTTGGCAGCATTAGGTTTTTTTTATTGGTAGTACAATGTTTAAATCTAAGGATATATATATAATTATACCTGGAGGCCATCAGATGGAACAACGATGAATCAAATTTCCCACGTTTTAATAAGCGCTAGGCATAGTTTCAATCTTATGTCAGATTTTATCGAGGGGCCAACGTAGTCTCACACCATTTTCTAGTAATCGCACTCATTAGATCTAAATTATCAAGAAGATTAAAGGAGTGAGCCAAAGTAAACACAACACGTATCAGCTGAAAATACCTGAGAAAGCTACAAAGTAGGATAGCCTATATACGGGAAGCTTTTTCTGAGAGTCTATCGAATATAGAAGGAAGCCAAAGCGTATCGTCGATGAAACTTGGGAAACAGGCCACGTCATCAGCAGCAGAACAGAAATTAGGCTGTCAGGGAAATCCACCAAGAAATTATTGGTTCGATGAAGAATGTAGGGAAGGAACTAACAAAAAAAAGGCTTACCAGAAAATGTTGCAAAATAGAGGAACCCGTGGGACTGTGGAAAAACACAATCGTTTAAGGAAGGTTGAAAAGAAAATAAATAGGCAAAAGAAAAGAGAGTGAAAAAGGAACCAACTTCACGAGTTAGAGTGTACTTGGAAAAATAATGAAGTTAAAAGTTATACAAAATATTCAACTATGTTAGGAAACCACTTAATCCAAGGATGCAAGGAAGAGGATGGTACAATCATATCAGAAAAAAAATATTATCTTCAACAGATCGGAAAATGACTCCCACTCATTTTTAAACATTTGCATGAGGAAATAAACAGAATACTGTTTACAACATATGGAAATAATGGATACAGTTAGCAATAGACAAACTGAGGAATAATAAGTCACCTGTTGCAGAAATGTTTAAAAGTGTAGCGATTAACTTAATAAAAAGTTACACTCGTTTTGGACTGAAGAAAGAACATCTAGAAAATGGAACTGTGGTATAAACTATCCACTACACAAAAAGTTTGACTCAGAAGACTCCGATTTACAAAGGGCAAAAAATAATACTCTCAAGTCGGTTCAGTTATTGGCATTCGCAGATGATGTCGATATCATTGCTCAATCTTATGGCTTGATGACTGTGAGGCATTCCTCATCTTGAAAAGTAGTACAAAGAAAATATATTTAGTTATAAATGTGAATAAGACTAAGTATATGACAACTGATAAAAGTTATAATAATAGATCTGAATTTGTAAAGTTGCTACACCTTTGAAAGTGTCAACCATTTTAGACATCTGAGTTCTATAGTGGCAACAAATGAAATCCAACAGCGAATCTCGGTAGCAAACAGATGCTACTTTTAACTTTTAAAGCAGATGAGAAGTACGTTAATATCAAGATCAACAAAATTCATCCTCTAAAAACTTTAAGAAGGCCAGTCTTGACATATGGAGCAGTAACATAAACCATCAACAAAGAAAATGAAAGACATCTTTTAACTTTTGAAATAAAGATATTACGGATAATTTATGGTCCAGTAAGTGAAAGGAGTGTATGGCAGAACATTATAATCAAGAATTCAATGAAGTTTTTAGGGGTGCAGATATTATAAATTATATTAAATAATCAAGTTTGAGATGGATTGGGTATTTGATGACAGGGATGACGGGGGATGAAATTCCGAGAAGCTGAAATTCCGACGATGCAGCTGGATGGAAGAAGAAAGAGGCGCAGGGCAAAGCTGCAATGTATTGATAAAGTGAGCAATCATGCCAAACTATCTGGACTGAGGGACTCTGGAACCCTCGCGTCAGATCCGGACCTATGGAGAAGACGTCTGGAGATGGTCAAGATTCAGGAATGAGTTGTAGCACCAAGGATAATGAACTTGTTTCATAACACTGTAACGCCAAAACGTGGAAAAAAAAGGAGAAGAAGCAGGTGGCAGCTGGTGAATTGACATTGATATATGAAGGAAATTACGAGAGGAAGTTAACACAAAGAAGTGTGAAATCCTTTTACGACGACAGGCATGTTTATGGACATAACATAAATCCAACAGAGCAGATGTTCACTTGAAGAAATTAGGGTTTGTTCTAGCGAACGCATAGAAAAACGCCAGAAGAAGAGTCACGAGTGTAAAACTGAGAAAGATACAGTAAGGGTGGCTGAACGAGATACCAGGAATGCAACAGCAAAGTTGAATACACTCATCAACAATGCAGCTGGAAGTGTTCTTACTGAAAGGAATGGAAAACTACCAGATATAAGTATGAAAGGGGACTTACCCAGAAGAATACAATGAAGGTGGTTGAACCAATTAACAAGGCAGCTGGAGCCTTAGCGAGACTAAGGAATTGTTCTGGCAGAAGCGTAGAAAAACAACAGTAAGGGGTGACTGAACGAAGTACCGAGAAAACACAACAAAGGTTAATAAACCATACAGCTGGACACTGAGAGACAATTAAGGGATATTTCTCGCTAAAGGGGTATAGAAAAAGTGAGTGAGAGGGTTACCAGTAAATACTGAGAAAACTAAAGTAAAGTTGAGTGAACTCATTAACCAGTGCAGCTGTGCGTTAGGAAGGCAGTTAAGGGTGATTCTGTCTAAATGGGACATAGACAAAATAACAGGAAGATTTACAAATGTGAAATCAGACTTAACGTAGCAGGAGGGGTTGAACCAGAAGCCAAGGAATAGACCAGAAAACAGGAACGTAAAACCAATGGAAACGTAGCAGAGTAACACGTAAGAGAACTAGGAGGGAAATTTCGTAGAAGAAACAGAGAAGAACCAATGGGAACGCAGCAGTGGGACGAAAAGAGACTGAGTGGGGAATCCTGTGTATTTTGACTATATAAAATAAGCTGAAAGCGCGATCAAAAAAGTCTATTACTAAATTTTCGGAGAGTCGGTAGTAACGTATCGATGGAGTCCGTTATAATTTTCGCGGAGTCTTGACTTAAACATTTAAGAGTCTTTACTTAAATTCGGAAGTAGTCGGTGGTAAAAGTTCAGCGAGTTGACTTAAGACTTAACATGTGTAAATAGTTGTGAAGATTTATAAACGTATGCTATATTTTCGTAGAATCAAAAGTAACAAACGATGTGTATAATACAGTTAATATTGAAAGAGTGAGAACTAAGGTTTTATTAATTTATAACTTGTATAAACAATTAGGATCGGAACATGTGTTTGGAATCAGTCGTGTGCAAACTATAACTCACGTAACTCACATAACGAGAATAAACGCTATAAACTATTGAACGGTACTTGTACAAATGTAATGTCAGAAAATGACGAATAGTATTAATTAAAGTGAAGTGATAAAAGTGTTAAGTTATTATTCACTATGAGAGTAAACCACGATATGATTCAGCAAGGTGAGAATTCATACAAAGGAGTGAGAAGCGGATCAGTAGGCACAACGCAGATCTAAGGAGCGGGAAATGAGATCATCGCAGATCCACGCGATGTAGATTTGGATAATCGTACCAACAGTAACTGTTATGTATTAGTTAATATTTTGCTAAAACACCTGTCTGTCCTACTAAAAGAACCTACACATAAACATGTACTATTAAAGAAATTACGCATGAAGTAACATTAAAATGTGAAGTAGTATGATTACAACATTTCAATTAAGAATAAATTCATATCTTAAACATGAATCCATTTAGAAATAAAATGTGTGTTAACATGATAATTAACTAGAGATAATTGTTGTTCATGCTTAGATAAATTAAATTGAACCTTGAGATATAGAGATCCTAGAAGAAATGTCTATTGAGAGAAATCATATTTTAAAATAATGAATGATCATAATATGTTAAAAATCAAGATAATTGATATTAATGTCAAGTAACGTAAATTTAATAAATGCATTAATTAGGCTGATAAATGTGTATGTGTTTCATTATTTAAATAACAACCTGAGGGATGATACAACAATATTACTTAATTAGTTTTCTTGAACACGAAAATATAATTTGTACTCATCACATCTAAGTAAACATTATACCATTACAATTAACATCAATAGACATCTCTGTAACTTTAATTACCGTTGCAAATGACGCCCAAGAATGTAGGCTATATTGAAGAGAACATAATCTTTTAATTAACACAATATAATTAATGGTAAAGAGTAATTAACGTTATAAATTGGCGCTCCAATCGCGGGGCTTAAGAAGGTAATTTCTTTGTAACATAAAAAATAGTTATAACACCTTAAAAATTTTCTATATTAAACAGTTTATTTTTTGTAATTCGAATATTATATAGACGTGCCTATTGCTGTACATGAATTTTGCTCCATTTTTAATAATTTTACAGTATTTTCTAATTTAATGCTTTATTACCATTTCGAAAACAAATGAACCATTAAAATCTTGCATTTATCCATTATAGGCTATCATATATATATATATATTTATATATCATAAATCTAAGACCGATTGCAGACTCAATTTAGAAGATCTCCATAACCTCTGTCGTTGAACTAATTTGTTTGTATTTGGATTATTTGTATTTGTCGTTGTTTACTGAAAACTTTGAATGTATTTATTTGTTTTTGAATGAGGAGAATACGAAATCGTATTTAAAAATTTTTGTTAAAATAATTCGACAATAAACCCCAACACTATTATTTGCTTTATTTTATTCTTACCTAATAATACAATTATTATCGCAGTTAGCGAGGCGTCTTGATAAGATTTGTGTAACACTATGTAAGATACAACACTATGCGATGTTAAGTACATATAGTATGATCTGAGGCTGCTTTGGGTACTACAACTATTATAAATTTTTACATGAACTGGAGTATTGCACAACCCCCTACCAGGAGGACCAGAGACTCTTCTGTCAGGGTTACCATACCTTATTCGAAAGGCCCCTGTTTTGGGGCGCAGGAGATTCGCCTTCACCCTTCTCTTTCTGAGATAGGATTTGGTGGCTTAGTATCAGTTATTCTGATACTGAACGTTTGTTAGTTCAGTATCTTTGTTCAGTATTGTTAGTTTAGTAATCCTATATTTCTGAGAGAGGATTTGGTGGCCTTGTATCAGTTATTCTGATATTGAACGTTTGTTAGTGTTTCCAGTGCTCACCTATCGGCATCAGTGAGCATTATAAGATCCTAAGCCACCTAAAATTTTAAGAAATAAAAATGAAAAAAGGAAGACACCCTAGTCCTTGAGTACTCTGATTGCGTCGTGGTCAGAAAGGAACAAGAGTCAGTCAAGAGAGACTAGGCAGGAAAGATTAAAGGAAGGGATCTCTTCCAAGACAAGTTGAAGCAAAGTAAGAATCCTGCTAGGGCACAGCAGGATTGCCAAACCCGTATCCACAAGATGTCGGCATTGAACTATTAAGTCATTTGGTAGAAGAGACGTAGGTTGTCCGATGGGTGCCGGAACAGGTTTATATAACCTAATCCTTAAAGTGAAGAAGAAGAAGAAGAAGAAGAAAGAAGAAGAAGAAGAAGAAGAAGAAGAAGAAGAAGAAGAAGAAGAAGAAGAAGAAGAAATGTAGTATGATTGTTTTTTTTTAATATCGGCTTCAGCTGTTTATTTTTTATATGACTGATACACAAGAGGCTATGAAGGTAATATTTGAGACTAAGGAGGCAGACAATGCAGGGTTGGTCGGTATTTGCCGTTTTACAACAGTGGTAAAACCAGGAAGCATGTTGTTATCCTACTAAAACCATCAAACCTTAGAGGAATCGACGTCAGCAATCAGTTTCTATGTGCCTTAGAGAGTGGGTACATTACATGCGACGACAGGTTAATGGGTTTAAATTTTGTGAAGACAAAATTCAGTACCTCTGGTAGCCCATACAAAAAAAAATACATATACCTAAACGTCTTGCACGAAGTGGTAAACTAACGTAGCCAGGGTAAAAAAATCATGGAACTGGTAGTGACTCGAAGTTTTTGGTACTAACGACTTGAGGCGGTTTTTACTTTATTATTTAAGTCGGCACTAATTTAGTGTTCGTAATCTGAAACTGACATTATCGGAAATTGTTTCATGTATCTTTACTCTGATATTTTTGTTAAATAAATTGCCTTTAAATGTATGAGAAGTATCTAATGTCACCAACATACAAATGCGATGCTTGAATATATGTAAGCTTCCATCTGCCTAAAAGTAGTTAAAGAATACGCTTATCTCCACAGGAAAACACACACGCGCGCGCTCACAGTTAAGATAATTTTGCGTTTAGAAGCTAGTGCATATAAACTACTGCTCCATTTGTTATACCTAATTACAGTAATTGCTTAATTTTTATTTCAACTGTTCCTTATTGTAGACGTTTCTGGGTTTTTGTGTGTTAATTGCTTCATTCCACTGGCGATAATTAAGCTTGAAATAAATTCCTTGCGAGTGCGGGAAAAAGAGAATTGTAGGCTCTTCAGAATTTGTTTGTGTTAATATATTTTGTAAACGATGTTTGCACGGATGAAATATGTTTCGTATGTGATTTTGGATCGTTGTTTAGGTCATATTAAAGGCTGATGCGGCTGTTTTAGCTCTTAATAAGACTATCGTGTAAATTTTGTAGTGTCCTCACGCTCAGCAACCGTAGTTTCTTGTTCTTTTTTTCATGGTTTTGGGCGTACATAACATCACGTATTTCACCTGATGGTGAGTAGGCTTACTAGACGTTATCCTCTCAAAATTAAGTAGCCTCACGTAATCGAAATATACGTTGGGTATATGTTAGAGTATTTAAACTTTAGGCTATGCGAATGACTACTGTATTGATTCCTTCAATTTAATTATTTATCCAGCACTGAAGGCATGAGTGCCCACTGCGACTGACATTAAGGTTATTTATAGCAACGATATGAACTTTGTGCAACCTCAGACGTCCATAAAAGTACCTCTGACTTGTAGAAAGGCTCTCCTGAAATTCCCACATGTAATATCATAGTAATGGAAGATTTTGTATTTAAAATTCCTATTTATTTTACTAAAAGTAGATAATAACCCCTATTTTAGATTTTGATAAAAACTAAGTAGGTGTAATATGATCCAGTAGACAAATCACTTACGTCCTTTTCATATTTTTTCAACATGTTTTTTCACAGGCAGTACGTTTGATATATAACGTAGGGGGACAACACCAAATAGTCGCCAGCACAGTTCTAAGCACGGATCTCTGAGCAAGACGTTTTGGTAAGTCCAGTCGACATTAGACTTCAAAAAAATTCGTCCATTATTGGAAGAACGTCTGTTAGCAGTGCGTTAACGTACAATTTTACTATTTTAGTTATGGCAGCGATACGATTTAATACCACTGCCCTTCAGTTAACCAAACGATTTAGCTCTCCCACCCTAACGGGGGATGTGAGTTTCAGATTACGAACACTACATTACTTCCGACGTAAATAATAAAATAAAAAGAGTCTCGAGTCGTTAGTACCAAAAACTTCTTCATCGAGTCGCTACCAGTTCCATGATTGATTTTTTTACACTGGCTACGTTAATTTATTATTTCGTGCAAGATGTTTAGGTATATATATATATTTTTTTATAGGCTACCAGAGGTGCTGAATTTTGTCTTCTATCTTGCTTTTTCCAACTGTACCCAAACCCATTAAACTGTAGTCACGTCGTCCCATGTAACGTACCCAGAGTGTACATACACCCTCTAAGGCACACATAGAAACTGAATGCTGACGTCGATTCCTCTAAGGTTTGATGGTTTTAATAGGATAGCAACATGCTTCCTGTTTTACCACTGTTGTAAAACAGCAAATACCGACCGACCCTGCAATGTCCGCCGCCTTAGTGTCAAATATTACCTTCATAGCCTCTTGTGTATCCGTCATATAAAAAAAATAAACTGCTAAAGCCGATATTAAAAAAAAAAAACAATCATGCTGCATGTACTCAACATAATGCATAGTGTTACACAAATCTTATCAAGACACCTCACTGACAGCGATTAGCAATTATATTATCGGGTGTGAATAAAATAAAGCAAATAATAGTGTTGGAGATTATTCGTCGAATTATTTTAACAATAATTTTCAAATTCTCTTCATTCCAAACAAACAAGTACATTCAAAGCACCTGAAGACACTTAATGGTCTGGTCTAAAGACACTTGATGTTTGATGCTCTGAAGATACGTATGAACGTTTTTGTGGTCGATGGGGGAGGGTAACCTCCTACCACTAACCACTACCACTACCACTTAACCTACCACTAACTACCACTTGGTTTAGTTCTACAGATACTTTTTATTTTCCTCACAATTGTTTCATAAATTACGGAAGCTTCAGATGTTAGATATGAACTCAGCTCATTTACACTGAACAGTTCAAATCTAACCTCTGATGCTGCCGTAACTGACGAAACAATTATCATGAAAATTAAAACAAAAAACATATTGAAATATATCAAGTGATTATTTATTAACTTTAAATATTGTTAAAATGCTTTACCAAGTGCTGAGCGACAATTTGGTCAGTGTAATTCTAAACTACCTTTTAAAATTGAGTCTTCTTCTGTGAAATACTGGTTGCGCGAAAGTCAGATGTAATCTTCAGCTTAGCATAAAAGAATGCACTGTACGTATAAAAAACTCAGATTAAAATTTCTGAAGGAAAATATTCATACGCTTCAACTCCAGGATGTACAGTACCGTGAAAGTGTAAGCCATATAAAACTGTTTTACGACAGTGCAGAAATGAAAGGAAGAACGATGACCTTGAATACACGTGTCGTGAGCTACCGTGGTGAGATTACACGACTTTGTTTTCCAGCGAGCGGTGCCGTTTGCTGCGAAGTGATGATCAACCGCGTTAGGAATTGGTAGCTAAACACTGTAGTTGCATAGCGATGACTCTACAAGACTGATCAGTTCATTATCTATTGTGGTCCATCGTGTAAAACGGGTTTCACGAATTTAACATTTTTGTTCCAGATTCTAATTCACGGGCCCTGTTTTTCGAACACTTGTGTTCACTGAGGTTACCGGTTCGTTTCCTTTTGCCATGAGACACAACTGTAAATACGTTTCGTCTTTAGGTGTTTTTGGTTTGCAATTAGGCCTACGTTGTCAATGGTGAACTTGTAAACGTTAGGTCTTTCGCATTGTGTGGGCCAAACATAATTACGACGCTCCTATTTTAATAAATTCAGTTATTAAACACAGGCCTGTACTAATAATGTAATATTACTACATGAGACACGTAGTAACCAACGGATTTGAATAACCATGTAGCAGACATGTTGTAACCAGTACGAAATGTATAGGGTTCCTAATTTAAATCATTATAATAATGGTAATTTTATAGTGAAAACCTTTACGTTTTTTTAGAGTCTATATGAAATGAGAAGTAATAAATACAACTTTGTAACAATAAGAGGAAATGTGGTTATATCAACAATTATTTTCTGACGTAGGCTTCCGCGGCCGGTGTCCATTATGTTTTTGAAGTCTTCTTCCGGTATGGACCGCGTCAAAAATATCTTCTATGACAATGTTTCACTCGTATTGCAATGAGTGTCCTCAGGTCTATAGTCTGTAAAATGAACGGTGGCGGTTGAGACAGGCCAGACCGACTTTCACCCTCACTAACACACACGCAGCGGATTATACCTGGCCCTTGGTGGCCGCCGTGACTCACATACTGGACATTTCTAAGCGCAAGAGCTTTTACTGTGCTAAAATTGCAAAACCGTTATTGTTTTTGAATTCTGCGCAAAATTCTAAGAAAATTATACCAAACAACAACTATCAAAAAGTATCAACTATTCACAACATAAGTGAAGACTCATGAATTTGGTGTAATAATACTAATAATTATGTACCATTAATTTAAAATGTTAATGTTTAAGTTTGCATGTTTGTGGTTACATTTTCTTACATAATTGTATGCTTAATGAGTTATGGTTATTCTTATTTATTATACAAATATTAATATCACCAATTATAATTGTAGGGTAGTCGCATTCTATAACATATTCTCAAAATCATTTTAAAATTATTATAGGTTTGTTTGCATTGACGATAAATGTCATACAAGCATGGGCGTAACTTGGGGCCTAACTTTGGGGGGCAGGGTAAAGCTTCATAAATTCAAGTGTATAATGTGACCATCTATATAATAAAATTAATAAAATATATTATATACAACATTAGAAAGTTTAGTAGTAATTCTTAGTTAGTAAACGAGGGACAATTTCATTTTTTAATGATCAACAAACCTTTCTTCATAAGTTGTGCTTCCAGTTATACTTACCTAGAACAAATATACTGTAGGCCTATAAACATTTTCAGTTTTTCCACTTCTTATACCCAGTTTTCGTAAACGCATCCTCTCCCTTAGGGACACTGTCACAAAATGCTCGGCAGTAGTAGCAGTAAGCCGAATCAGTCACAACACAAAGAAATTTTCAAATTGCCAGTCAGGCAGTTTTCAAAGAAATTAAGCCGTGTTACTCTTTTACGTTTCTTATCTCCCATTTCCCAGCACTTATCAACACAAATAACGAAAACAATCACAACAATAACGAATTAAGAAAGAGACAAGCGATGTGTACTTTAAAGGACTACGTACACGACCTAGTAACCGACCGCACGTGTATCAGTAATCATTAACAAATAACAGTTGCAAACGACCGCGTCTTTTAAAGTTCGTGAAGTAAGCCATCGACGTCTTGCGGTGTTCCAAAACAAGTCTTTGTTTGTGTAAAAGGCACGCATTGTATTCCAGTTAATTAGATCTCTAGCGTTTCTTTTTTTTTTTTTTGAACAGAAATATTATTTTGACGTATATCTTTCAAATCTGTCAAAGATTCCCCTTACAAGTTTCTTCGAAAGAAATAAGAATAATAAATTTACGGTAACTAGTCATCTGATAACAGTACAGACGTTATTAAATAGTGCTTACTGTGCTCGCAAGCATAGAAACTGTCTCCTGTTTGGCTATTTGTTAGTTTTTATTTATAAACAACTGGAAACAAAATTTTATAATTCTCGGAACATAGGGAGGGGCGAGTGCCCCCCTTTCCCCTCCCAAGTTACGCCTATGCATACCTACAAGGAAAGGTTAAAGCTATTACACTATTACTAAGATTAAGACTATTGGTAACATGAATAATTTCGGCTTTAGGAAGTAGGATATATTGTTACTTATGTAGACCTATAATATTATGTACAGTATGTCTAATTTGTGTTCATATTTAGTTATTTATATTTTACTGTATATTTAGTATATTATTGTTTGAAGACGAAAGAATAAAATTTGAATTTGAGTGTAACAATATTTTATTTTTTTATTTTTTCACATCAACATTAGTCGCTTGATCAGATTTTTATAGAGTTGAAAACAGAGATTTGTCGCAATTATGTCGTGTTTAGACTCATTTTTCTTAAAATTTTGTGGAGGTTACAAAAATGGTAATTTCGTTTGGCATTAGCATCAAATTTAAAAAGTTGTAATGATGTAGTGGACGTCACACTTTGCAAATCATACCTGCGGCGTGCGGGCCGGCTGTGAACGTGCGTGCGTCAGTGAGGGCACCTCAGGCAGTCTGGCCGATCCCAACCGCCACCGTTTATTTTACAGACTGTAAGCATACTCATTGTAATATGAGTGAAACGTTCTCATTCAAGACATTTTTGACGCAGTCCATACCGGAAGAAGACTTCAGAAACAATTATTTCTGTTCTTGAACGAGCCAGCTGCGTTACGGATCTTGGTTGCTAGGATTGCTTTCTATAAGATAATTGTAATGCCTTCACCCAGGATAATGTTGTTAGTGGAAACACAATAGATTATGAGTACTGGGTGGTACAATTTGTTATAAAGCATAAACGAAAGAAAGCAGTAGGGGGATCTGGCTAGCTAGCACATTTATGAGAGTTCTTAAAACTATTCTTCTGAATGGGTCAAGTGCGCAATGATTCGCAATGGGTCACGTGTGCAAGTCTAAAGAGGGATTCGTAGATCCATTCTGTTCGTAGAAGATTCGTTTGAAAAGAAGAAATAGAACATAAATCTTATTAAAATCATTATCTATCGGGCTGTTGGGCCATGGTTGATTGCTTAAGTTATCATTGTTTCTTAACGTTTCGGCCACATCTGTGGAGGCCATTTCAGTAGATTAGCGTTCAACAGATAACAAGCAATCGACCACAGCCCATCAGGTACTGATATTAATAATGTTGACTCCGAACGTGATAGCCTACGTAATAGGTAGAACAGAAATCTGTTACAAATGGTCGCTGGGCAATTCAAGCGCGCGGAGTACCACACACGAGCGTGTATCGTGTAGTTACTGTGGGAACAACGATAAGACGAATTACATTTTACTTACGAAGACATGTAATACTCCTAATCAGTGTAGGTCCGGATACGACACGATCGATATTAGGCCTACTATCTAAAATTTCTTTCCTTGGATAGAAATATCGTTGCTTAAAAATACGATACATATATTTTGTTAACACCTAGGAGAGATCTAATTTTAGAACTGTGTAACGTTTACAATACCTGAGATAAAAAACTGAAGCACCGTTGTAATGCATAAGTAATAATGCCTTATGCAAGTAGTATTGTTTTCTATCCGACCATACAATTTCATATTTTTGTGGGTTATCATTATTTTATAGTGCAGTGAGTATGAAAAAAGTCACGGTTTTCTCTACTTTTAGACGTGAACATCAGTAGAACTCCTGTGAATAAACCAAACACCAGAAAACAAATTCCTATTATAGTATGATTTGTACATATGCTGTCTATTACAACTGAAAAATTGGGTTTGGTAACTATTACACATTAAACCTTACTAACATTCTTCTTGTATCGTGTTATCGTGTTGCCTGAAAATGGTATAGGCCCAAATTTTAATTTGTTTTAAGCAAAATATTCATTATACGCAACTACATATAAAATTACAAATATATAACTATTAGTAATTTTTTAATCGATAGATATTTGAAATACGGAATTTAATATGCCGAGGGAGTTGCATTCACGCACGTTGTGGTCTCTGTCATGATTATGTCCCCCAGCGCATCAAACAATGCTGCTTCACGCGTATTGGGACTAAGTACTGAACAAGTAGGCCTACAGTATTTATAAATCTATGGATTTGTTTACTACACCGATTTACTGTACACAAGAATAACTTCTTCACTACACGTGTTGGGCTATAGCCCGTTTCGACTTCACAGAATCTCTGACCATTTTTTCCAGGGTATTCCACGATCTCTCGTTCCCACTGTCATATATTCACACGCTTGGTTAGGAACACGCATGTCTACCATGCGTTCCACATGGGATTTCCAATTCCGCCTGTATTTCTTTATTCTATCCAGAATCGACAGTAACTTCAGGTCTTTCCTTACGTCATCGTTTCGTAGGTGATTTCTCAAACTACTTCCCTTAACTGCACTTAAAAATTTCACTTACGAGGCCTATATTTTTGAAATATCTTTTTGCAGGAGAGTCCATGTTTCACAACCCTATATTAAAGTCGGCACAGCCACGACCTTATAGAACTTTAGCTGTGTCAACCTCTGCGTTTTATTCTTCAATACTCGTCTTATTGTTCCAATAACTAAATTTATTTAACTTTCTCTCGATATCGTTATCCTTCCTGTATGAGATATCACATTCCAAGTAATTAAAATGTGATACCTGCTCCAAAACACTATTATCAATTACAATTTTTGTTCTTATGGGGTTCTTCCCTAGTAATACCATTACTTTTGTATTTGAGATCTTAAAGTTGTATTTCTGGCAGATTGTATGCAAGGTATAAATAGACCTTTGTAACTCATTTTAACTCTTCCTTACAATTATTTGGTCATCTGCGTATAGTAATGTGCTAAGTGATCCATTATCCCAGATTCGTATACCTGCAGAACAGACGTTCATCCATTCTCGCAAAATTTCATCACTATACATATTAAATAAACATGGAGAGCGGTTACAGCCTTGTCTAACACCTTGATTTATGACCACTTCTTGAGATAATCTTCACTTACTTAAATCTATACGAATAGTTGTCCCTGCATACAGGCTCTTAATAGCGCGAACGAGCTGAAGTGAAAGTGGAACCTACGTATTAAAATTTCCCACAACCTACGTCTACACAACCTGTCAAAGGCTTTCTCATAATCTATAAAGGTCACATGTGTCGCTAAATACCATGGCGCATCTTTTCTCAGTTATTTGTTTTACTGAAATAACACTGCCATTTCAAGATCGTCCAACTCTAAAACCACTTTTTTCCTCTAATAAAAGTGCCTCAGATATAGCTTTAAAGCGCTGATTAAGGATTCATTAAAATAATTTGTAACATGTATTTAAGAGGCTAGTTCCTCTGTAATTGTTACAGCAGTCCCGTTGCCCCTTCTTAAATAAGGATATCACTTTTACCTGCAACCAAGACTTGGGGACTTTACATTCTTTTCAACATTTATTGAATAAAGACAAAAGTTGAGCCATCAAATCCTTACTTCCATATTTCAGGAGTTCTGAGTTTATTCCATCAAGACCAGTAGCTTTTCTATTTCTTAACTTCTTTAGCTCCACCTCTAACTCTTCTAATGTTATAGGATCGACTTCTGATGACGTATCATCTTGAATCTTCTTCTATAGGAACAAACCAAAGTTTAGTATAATGCTCAATCCAGTGATATACAAAGATATGCAAACTGAATTTACATTTATTGACTCACTTGCGATGTGCGCTTCACTACTTTTCTGTAAGGTAGGCCTATAACCGGCTCGCTAGCCTTCATAATATTTTCATTTTCGCTGTCAAAATATTATCGAACTTTCACTATCATTTCTTTCCCATGGTTCTTATTTGTGGAACCTTTACGAAAAACGCCTTCTCCGAAGATCCACATGATTATCTTGTCCATTTCTTGAACCTGTACTCCTTGTACTCTTTCCACTCAATATTTTTTTGTGACTTAAATAAATTATTTTAGGCGGCTCAGTAGACCAGTGGGTATGGCACCTGGCTACTAATCTAGAGGTCCCGGATTCAATTCCCGGGCCCGCAACATGAAAATCAAGGTGCGTTTTTCAGTCCCCAGGTCGACTCAGCCTGTTGAAAATGAGTACCTGGGATAACATCCTGGGGATAATAATGGGCGGCTGAAGCGTAGTGCTGGCCACACTGCCTTCCTTGTATGCCCTACGGCTCACATTAGGCAGCCTACCCTGCCTACTCCTAAATTAAAACAGCACACACAACAAACACATTCAAGGAAACACAATAAGTAACCGGCCACAGTGCCAGCAGTCATCAACTACAGTTCAAGTTGTATTCCTTAAGCCTACTGCAGAAAGAATTAAGCAGAGATAAGTGGTAAATACGTCACCGAGAAAGTTTTCTTTTGTCTATCGTTGAAGAACACTTTGCATACGTCTGGCTCAATAGTCCTTATTGGACTAAGCGTAATGTCTAATCAGATTATCTAACCAATATGAACGAACTCGTTTATCAAGTTTGCAGCATTTTTGTATCCAAGAAAGTAAGATAGTGATTACGGTTCCCACTTTTTATTATTTTCGTATGAACTGTCTCTCGTGAACCCCTACTGTATACTTTAATGACAGAGCACAAAATGTACGTTTTTCAAAAACCAATAAATAAATAGTTTGTTAATATGTTGAACATCCTCTTCCGTTTTCACAAACATTTTCTACTGATGTACAACAACGTCATATCAGTTATCAGCACGTAGGTTAAACAAAGAAATACTTTTTGTGCGTGTGTCCGTGAATGTCTGTACGTACTGTGTTTGACCCGTGTGATTTGTCATTGGCGACCCGGTTGAAGTAGGAAAATTTTACATTCTACTAAATAACAGTTAAATACCAATTCATATAAATCAGGTAGATATGCTTACTACATTAGTACAGTAGACATTAGTATAATTTTTTGCCAATTATAATGAAAAGAGCTATCTTAAAGGGTACCTATTATGGAAATAGCAGACGTTCACAAAAAACAAATAATAATAAATTCTACCAGATTACGTACAGAAGAATATAAATTTTTCATTCTGCGTAGAATACAATGGCAAACAATGTCGTGAAAGAACAAATTTTTTATTTTTTCTACAACAGTTAGACAAAGTCGATGCTTGTAGTAGAAGAGCGAAAACACGCACTTCTGACACGTTTTGTTCAACTGTAAATTAACGGAAAATGCAAAGAATATAAAATTACAAATTCAAGTACACAAACAAACGAGGATTTCAGAGGTATATTTAACTGATTTTTATCTCCGATGCTGTTAAAACTATAAACCTTTAAAATTAGGGTTCTCCTCTCTTTGAACAGAGGATAATTACAGCATATTCATATACTCAATACATAAAAATATTATATAATAATTTACTATAATATTGAATGGAGTCCTCAACCACTTGTAAACGGCGTGGTCATCCATCCAAGTTTGAAAAAACCAATATAAGCATGTATATGCGCTTGGGTATTTATGTGTCTTAGTCGAGTGGGATAGAAAATTATTTATTCACACTCAGGTAGCCTGCACCTCTTGCCAATGTGGAAATCCCCAGATATCGGTCTACCTACTGAAAACTTCCTCCTTAAAGGCAGAGCCCTTAGTAACTGATTTCTTTTTTTTTCAAATGTACAGTACACTGTTTTCATAGATAGATTGATATCCTTTTCCCTTTTTAAAAGTCAGAGATATTTATTTACAATACGTAAATGGCTATTTATGTATTTCAGAGTAAGACCGAAGAAATATACGTTTGACAAAAAGTTACTTTAAGTGAAACGTATAAAACTCTACGAAGTGTAACAACAAGTTCAAATAAACAAGAAGTTGCGAGGAATAATGAAGACACTGCAAGTACGGTATATGAACGAGCAAAGGTGGTTCTCAGTTTTAACTCGACCGTTTGGTATTTGTTTGTTTGGTGACATGATAACTTTTGAACACATCAATGAATTTTCATAAAACCTGGATGCCTGTCCATACTTTTACCCTACACAACCCTCCAAAACGGAACCCTATTTTTACATTGGTCCAAAAAAAAATAGGGGAGCGGGAGGCAAATATGTGAGTTTAAAAGAAAACGCAAAATATCATGCGGGGCATCAAATTAAAGGGAATTTTAAATAAAATGTGAATTTAGTGTTATTTTTTGTAAATAACTATATTTTGGGGGCCAAAACGTGTGTGAAAATAAAATCGACAAATTAATCACGTGAGTCAAAAGGAATTTTAACTAGCATCTGAATATAATATACAATTTTATAAATATCAAATTTTTTTGAACCAACAGCCTAAAAAGGGGACCAAATTTGAAAAATTGTAAAAATCCATCCGGGTGTCATATTAGAGGCACTTTTAACACAACTCCCATTGTCTTCAATTTATTAGCGTTTATTATACGATTGCTCTACAACTATTAGTTTACTAGACAGAAAATAGTAGGATAATCAGGATTTTCGTAATTTTTCTGAATTTTGAAAAATTATCTACTATCAAAATGTATTCAATAATAAATGTACTTCGGTCAAAAGAGAACGAGTTCTGCAGCTCAGGGAGCATACGGTTAACTAATATACAGTATTTCATGACTAGTTTTTCCAAGTAAGCTAAGAATCTATCTGAGAAATCTCTTTCAATAAAATCCAATAGAGCTTATTACGTAATTTTATTCACCACGTCTTATTATTTTGTACTATCTGTTATGAAAATTGTTAGTAGAATTTGTATATTGATTAATAATCAAGATAGAAACCAATTGGTTTTTCTACTTTTAAATCTTCTAATTTGTAACACAATAGATTTTTAACAACGAGTAAGTTTGACAGTCACTCTATCGTAAATATTCTACTGAAAACTTTTCTAAACAAAGTCGGAATACTTGAGGATACTAATGTACAGCAGACGATGCAAAAATATAAATTCAAGATTATATAGACGTCTAAAGCAGTAGCCTATTTTCCGTGATAAGAAATGCCATTTCTTTCCATTTTTAAGCCAAACGAACCGCACTTTTATGGCGAAAAACAAAACACAGCAGTCCATAAAATACGTGTTTCGCACGTAGCGGTGGGGCGCCTTCTGCATTGCTCGTCATTAGAATACTCAACCATCATTTTATTTATTATTCAACCTTGGATTCAATATACTACAAAAATAATTAAAATTAAATTAATTACTTCGAGATATAGTCTAGTTAATGATACACAACGCCTCCTTCATACCCAAGAAAAATATATATATAAAAGAAATTTAACGTTGATTACTACAGATTGAACTAAACGTGATACAATGCTTGGAATGCAGTGATAAGGTCTGCCGATTTAAAACAAATTGTTTGTATACTATAGACGACACTCACATCCTCTTTGTCGCTGCAATTTTGCTCTGAAGAGCAATTTTATGTTCTTTTAACTTACAGTATGCCTGTAGTTGTAATGTTACTTCCTTTTCCATTCACACGCCTCTTTCCTCTCTCACAGAATGTACTTAAATATTATCAATCCAGCTACTGTTCCTACTCAGTTCTCATTTTGTCCATTATTCTGATGTATATTACGTACAACAGTAAACTGTTTCTGATTTTTTGTTCGCCTTGTAGATTTCGATTGTTCGGAGACTCGATACAGGCTTAAGAAAGCGATCGTCCAACCTATCACACACAATCTGCGTTTTAAATCACTAAACCACATATATTTACATGTAACTGATACTGTGGGCAAAACATGTGAATATGTCCTTCATTACTCAGTCTATTTTTTTTTTCAGATAGAGAAATAAATTGATCGGTAGGCTGAAAGTATCAGACAACCATAATTTAATACGGTACTGATAAATATAAAAACAACGTGTATTGTAAACGAAGTACTATAACTAAAACGGAAATTAAAAACAGAACAAAATGAGGTCACTAAAAGACAGTGCCATCTGATAATATTAGTGATAACATTCTTCAATGTGGAATTGGTTTGTACATGCGCTCTGCAATACAAGTTCATACTGCATTCACTCTGCACAGTATTTTCTATTATTTGTAAATACCCCCAACGCATACTGTATTTTCTCCTCATCTCACTTTACTATATCTCATTTAAACAGCATTGTTCTTCAATTAATGTTGTAAATTTTCTTCAACTAACATGTAAATCTTTTTAACATTTCTCTAGTTATATACCAAATCAAACATATTTCTTTTCCTATATTCCTATCCTGATTCTCTCTGCCTTAAGCGCGCGCGCATATGTGTGTGTGTGAGAGAGAGGGGGCTGAATTTTTTTGTTAATATTTCGGCAACTTTATAACTGATCACTTGTGATTTTAGAAATAGTAGCTCTCTATACCAAAGCTTTTGCTTGCTTTGCTTCCGATTACAACGATCGGCTAAAGTATTCCTTATCTTTTCCACAGGTGACTATGTTTGGTATTTGAGCATTTTTTCAGTTTATTAGGAACCATACATCCGTTGTTTAGTTTTTCTTCCTACATGATGGATTCTAGTACAGGATGGTTTTCAGGTCTACTGAACAATGATCATCTGGCAGTTTATTTTCCGTATGTGTGCTTCAGTTGAGCAACACAATATCCATCTTCTCTGTGGATATGGCTATTCCACGATCTACAAGAAAATTAATTGTATTCTGTCAGAAACAGTATTTTTACATATTTGACTAAATTCTTCCATCAAATTTCAAGTGTTCGCAACCATTCTATTCGCAGAGTTCCTTTTTTATTCTATTTAAAGGAACGTAGGCCTAGTCCTTTGCGGCTGGTGTCAATATTGCTGAAACTGTTAAGCCGTGCTCCATGACGATGACCCTCAGTGGTGCGGGAACAGAGATCTCGAATGTTTGCATAGGAAATGAGGCCGATGCGGTTAGTCGGAATATTTACCAACCACCAGTGAGTGTAGTTTACAAATGAAAAAAATGTATACATAGATGTCTGCATATTGACTGTCGCGGGCAATGGATAATCAGCGTCTACTAAGCCCTAAGCGGGCATTCGAGATTTCTGTTTCCGCGCCACTGAGGATGGCCTCCATGGGTAGGACTATGGTTGAAACGTTTGGGACGGAATATAGACTCCGCGGACAACGGCCTAACAGTTTCAGCATTCCTAGTTTACATATACGCCTTTTTTCAATTAGATATTTTAATATCAGGTCTACTTTTATAATATTTCAAATCTAATCGATTATACAATGGGAGCTGATAACAATCGTGACAATGGCCTTAAAATCCTCTACCCATTACTATCTACACTAATTTGGTATAACGCATCTTAAAAGTTAAGATTAAATAAAAGTAGTTTCTATGTTACATGTAAATGCAAGTGGCGAGTAAATCATATGTGCATTGCAAAAATATTCTACTAATTCAAAATGATTAATGTGCAGTAGTAAAAAAATAACACAATGAACTCTGTTGTTTTGATTCTAGACTCAAACGAATTCAAACGGTTTTTATGAAACCAGTCGTCGTATAGATCCAACGCATTAGGGTCTTTTGCGTTATACGACCACAAAGCATTGGCATTGGCATTTTGTTCATCTTTCATTAAACGGAGTATAGAAAAACAAGACTCATCGATTTCTACAGTCATGTTAGGCCCTGCAGTTTTAATAGGATTCTTCAACAGAGAGTCCGCGCATACTTCACGCAAATAGTTTTTCCAGTCGGTCATAGTGTGCGTACTCCTGTTGAGCTCGTCTGCACAAAACTGTGATGTGGTGTATTCCTTAGTCCACGAAAAAATAAACAATACAACGGTGTCACAAGACAGCCTGCTGCCCTCTAGCCACGTACCGTTACGTAAACCGACGGTCGTCCTACACTGTGTTTTACCACATCACCACCTACAAATTTTTTCAGACAGCTGAAGAGTCATTTCATGACCATTCGCACAGTATCGTCTTTTGTGTAAAACACCTTTGTCCTTCAAAAACTGCACTCCCTTCTCATTACTACTTATTTCCCGCACTAAATGAAATCAAGACATGTTGCTGAACACACCGACAAGACAGGAATGCCTACGACTACAGACGGTGGAGCGATAAGATAACTTATAATTATTCTTGTATAGTGTACGACAGTCTGTAAATGAGAGAATATCATTTTAACTAATCAGTAAACAGAGATAGCAAATTCTGAGAACTATACTCAGTTTAATGAAAGATGAACAAAATGCCAATGCCAATGCCAATGCTTTGTGGTCGTATAACGCATAAGACCCCGCATAAGGACCCTTGAAGAAATAATTCATCATAGACCATGGCTTCTGACAGAATAACAAAAATATAGCGTTAGGTCTACGTTATCAAAAGAACCAAAATTGCAATGGTGCATATGTTTATTTATTTATTTTTATTTTGTGAGTCAACTGTAAGCTTCAAAAGACATGTTCTTGCACCATGGCTTCCAAGTTGTCATGACTATATTTTTGATCAAACACTATATTTTTAAATTTATTTCCTGTTTCCGATACCACTGTGTACCGAATACTTGGCTGTAGGATACAAAATTTATTCTTTACGCCTGTACCCACCTTTGTGTAATTTCGGTGGAACATGTTAAACAAAAGTGCTACAGATAACATAACCCGTGCAAATAATCACAGATATAATCGTAAAATTTCTCTCCTTAGAGACATCAACTTGCATAATATCTATTTTATTGTCACTAATTTTACTTCTTTTATTAGATCTAGTTAAATGTTTATTAATAATTAACCACGCCATTTTTATTATTGTTACATCTTCGTTTTTATCGTCATTCAATTTGATGAATTGTAATTTAAAAAATAATTTCTTACAAAAACCTACAGGCCTGTTAACGATATTAAGAAGTAACCGTACATAGATCATTACAGCGTAAATCAAAATAATTTTGTACCACTCACGCACGCGCTCGCGCGTGCCCTCACACACATTCCTTTGGTCCCGTTGGCTTAGTTAAGTAAAATAAATGATGTGGACGAAAATAGAATGTCATTGCTTAGTCGGTTTAAGTTACCGTATTTAGACTAACTTGTGCTTCTGTTAGTAAATTATTATACGACTTACACAAAACGTTAAAAATAATACGCTCATTAGCCTAAATCCAACACCTAACACTACACACATTGGAAAATATTATCTGACAAACAGACCTCACAAGTTGACGTCCCTCTTGTTTTGATAAACACACACACACACACACACACACACACACACACACACACACACACACACACACACACACTCACTCACTCACACACACATCTGTACAGCACATATACGCTGAAGTGAACAACATTAAACAGCCACGGGGATTCCCTAGTGGAATTTTCTTTTCTCGCTTATAGTCTGCGCGCAAAGCAAAAAAATTTAAATAGTTACACACACAAACCGAGGACGTTTTATAAACTGAAAACACAATAAAACGATCCACAAAATCTTGTATCACGTAGGTACCGCTGGAAAGCCTTCGAATTCCGTGCCTCATTTTTCGCGTAGGCCTATATTTTTGTAGCTAACCGTGTGTTTCATACATTTTACAACCTTAGATACAATGTGTTCTAAAGTAATTGTAACTAAATGAATTACATTCAGATAAAATATGTTTCCTTCAGCGTCCCCCATAATACTAACACGTGTTCTTACTATTTCCCAGACAAAGAATGGTATAGATTTACTCGGTTCAATGTAACTTACTTCTTAATACTAATACGCAGTCTTCATTATATCTGTTCTTGTCACAGAATAATCCGTCTAGTACTATCTTGTATTGGCAGACAGGT
Source organism: Magicicada septendecula (assembly GCA_034769895.1). NCBI lineage: Eukaryota > Metazoa > Arthropoda > Insecta > Hemiptera > Cicadidae > Magicicada > Magicicada septendecula. The sequence goes on from CM068368.1 coordinate 524,490,922, forward strand.
AAGCTGAAATACTATAAAAAGTAAGGTAGTGATGTCATGTCATCCATAAACACAACCGATTGTTCTGAAAGAATGGTTTATCCAAAGAACTGTCGGTAATTATGAATTTCTAGCCAATGCTGGTATGGAAATGAATTTTTTTTTTCTATTTTTCTATGTTATATAGACACGCGAAAAATAATTTTAAACGGCGGTCGAAGCTATTTACGAAGAAAAAAATTACTCCCATAAGCACGCATGGAAAGGTGAATGAGCGCCACATTAACTGTGGCAAATGACATTTAACCTATCTTCCTTACACGGTCGTTTATATCCGATAACGGCTTCACTGATATCAATGTGTACTATTTTTCGAATTGTTTCATTATAGTTTTGGATCACGAAAAACACAATTCACAATAGCACCACTAACCTTTTACTTTTGAACATATTTTACTTTAATTAACGTGTTGTGTAGTCTGACGCCTGATTGGTCGAAACAAAAAAATAGCGCGTTAATAAACCGTTAAGTTCAAAATTTTGAATATTCTCACTTCTAATTAGTTTGTCCTGGACATTTGGTGTGTCTGTTAAGACAAAAACGAGCCAACACTATTCATTCGCGTGGTTTTGCCCGAACTATAAGGTAGTGTATTATCGTGTAGCGGTAATTATTTTGTGAATTTCAGTGTTTTCGTTTGTGTTATTGTGTTGTTATTGTGTGGTGCTATTATTAATTATTTCTGTTGTTTAGGAAACACCTGATTTTTATTAAATAAACTAAAACCAAACTTATTAATTAAACTAAATTAATAGTGCAATGGCCTGCCAAGACATTCAGTGCAGTAGGAAACCGGACGACTGCATTCGAATGAATGAGTCTGATATTATCGACTGTTTAATTTCCCACGAGGTAAGTAAAGATTCAATAAATTGTCCTTCGTGTTGGTCCCTATTAGCACTGAATAGAGAGGCATTATATTTTCGGTGTCACAATTTGCGAGAAATGGTTGCTAAAAAAAAGAGGAGATGCCACATCAAGCGGTCAGCAAGAGAAGGTAGTTTCCTTTCTAAGACCCACCATCCTCTCACAACCTACTTTTACCTGGTCTGCCACATCCTTCATAACCCTCCGCCTCGTCAACACCTTCTCATGCTGAATTATGATGTGAGCGACCACTTCGTCGTCGACTGGTACAGTTTTTGTCGAGACGTTTTCATTTTCGACGCCCAGCGCACTTCATCTAAGCTGGGGGGCCCTGGAAAGACTGCAGAAGTACACGAAGTTAAATTTGGTCGCCGCAAATATAATCGGGGCTGGGCCATTGAAGGACAGTGGGTGTTCGGGGGAGTGGAACGCGGTGCTGGGAAGTGTTTTCTAATACCGGTTGAGCGCCGGGATTCCACTACTCTCCTCAACATAACTGAGGAGTGGATTCTTCCAGGCACAACTATAATCAAAGAACTATAAAGAAGAGGGGTTCGTTCACCAACGTGTGAATCAAAGAAAAACTTCGTATTTTTATTTACGAAGAAAAAAATAAAATAATTACTCCCATAAGACGCCAAAAAAACGCCATATTAACTGTGACAAATGACATTTAACCTCTCTCTCTCTCTCTCTCTCTCTCTCTCTCTCTCTCTCTCTCTCTCTCTCTCTCTCTCTCTCTCTCTCTCTCTCTCTCTCTCTCTCTCTCAAGCACAGGTATGCTTTCATTTGCTACTGCACAGAGATTAGATGTTAGACAAATGATATATGTAACGTATGAATATACTGTAGATATCTATATATTAAAACGTGAACAGAAAACTTTGTACCCCTTTTTAAGCATATTGAGCGCACGGAGAAGTGTGAGATTTGGCATAGTTAAAGTTTTTTATGGAGAAGGAGTGCAGAAAGCTAAAATTTATATACAATATGTGTTACAAATACATTAAATTAAATAAAAAAAATAAAAATAAAACATTCATTTGCACTTGAAAATTCATTTAAACTTTTTCAAACAATGGTAATTGTTAAAAATAAAATAATTTTGTTGCCAGGCAATAAAATTATAATTTTTACTTCCGTGTTCCTTAAGGAAATGGAAGTATGGTGATGGAAAAAAAAATCGTGTACGAGATTATTGCAGATTCTGATTGTACTACACTCAAAACATGAAAAAAAGTCGTTTTTCGAAAAGTGTCTGTGTGTGTGTCTGTAGATTTTTTTCTATGGCAAACGATAACAGCCGCAAATTCAAACAGAATCAAATAATGTTTCGGTGACCAAATTGTTTTTGGTGAAGATCGGTTAAGAGAAAGGGGTAGTTTACCTGCAACGGTTTTTTTTTATCAAGGGTAATTTTGTTTGTTTGGCAAACGATAACAGCCGCAAATTCAAACAGAATCAAATAATGTTTCGCATACAGTCCTGAATTGTAGAGTTCTCAAGATCTGTTGATTTTGGTACAGATCGGTTAAGGAAAAGGGGTAGTTTACCTGCAACGTTTTGTTTTAAAAGGGTATTTTCTATGGCAAGAGCTGCAAATTCAAACAGAATCAAATAAGTTTTTGCATACAGCCCTGATTTCTTGAGTACTAAAGATCTATTGTTTTTGGTGAAGATCGTTTGAGGGAAAGGGGTAGTTCACCTGCCACGTTTTTTGTTTTATCAAGGGTATTTTGTATGGCAAACGATAACAGCCGCAAATTCAAACAAAATCATATAATATTTTACATACAACCCTGAATTGTAGAGTTCTCAAGACCTATCGTTTTTGGTGAAGATCGGTTAAGGGAAAGGGGTAGTTTACCCGCAACGGTTTTTTATCAAGGGTAATTTTACTTCCATATTCCTTAAGGAATGGAAGTATGGTGATGGCAAAAAAAATCGTGTTCGAGATTATTGCAGATTCTGATTCTACTACACTCAAAACATGAAAAAAAGTCGTTTTCCGAAAAGTGTCTGTGTGTGTGTCTGTCTGTCTGTGTGTCGGTGTGTCTGTCAGTCTGTAGATTTTTTTTCTATGGCAAACGATAACTGCCGCAAATTCAAACAGAATCAAATAATTTTTTGCATACAGCCCTGATTTGCAGAGTACTCGCGACCTATTGTTTTTGGTGAAGATCGGTTGAGGGAAAGGGGTAGTTTACCTGCAACGGTTTTTTTTTAGCAAGGGTAATTTTGTTTGTTTGGCAAACGATAACAGCCGCAAATTCAAACAGAATCAAATAATGTTTCGCATACAGCCCTGAATTGTAGAGTTCTCAAGATCTGCTGATTTTGGTGAAGATCGGTTAAGGGAAAGGGGTAGTTTACCTGTAACGTTTTATGTTTTAACAAGGGTATTTCCTATGGCAAACGATAACAGCCGCAAATTCAAACAGAATCAAAAGATTATTTGCATACAGCCCTAAATTGTAGAGTTCTCAAGACCTATTGTTTTTGGTGAAGTTCGGTTGAGGGAAAGGGGTAGTTTACCTGCCACGTTTTTTGTTTTATCAAGGGTATTTTCTATGGCAAACGATAACAGCCGCAAATTCAAACAGAATCAAATAATGTTTTGTATACAGCCCTGATTTGTAGAGTACTCAAGACCTATTGTTTTTGGTGAAGATCGGTTAAGGGAAAGGGGTAGTTTACCTGTAACGTTTTATGTTTTAACAAGGGTATTTCCTATGGCAAACGATAACAGCCGCAAATTCAAACAGAATCAAAAGATTATTTGCATACAGCCATAAATTGTAGAGTTCTCAAGACTTGTGGTTTTTGGTGAAGATCGGTTGAGGGAAAGGGGTAGTTTACCTGCAACGTTTTTTTAACAAGGGTATTTTCTATGGCAAACGATAACAGCCGCAAATTCAAACAGAATCAAATAATGTTTTGCATACAGCCCTGATTTGTAGAGTACTCAAGACCTATTGTTTTTGGTGAAGATCGGTTAAGGGGAAGGGGTAGTTTACCTGCAACGTTTTTTTATCAAGCGTATTTTCTATGGCAAACGATAACTGCCGCAAATTCAAACAGAATCAAATAACTTTTTGCATACAGCCCTGATTTGTAGAGTACTCACGACCTATTGTTTTTGGTGAAGATCGGTTGAGGGAAAGGGGTAGTTTACCTGCAACGGTTTTTTTTTTATCAAGGGAAATTTTGTTTGTTTGGCAAACGATAACAGCCGCAAATTCAAACAGAATCAAATAATGTTTCGCATACAGCCCTGAATTGTAGAGTTCTCAAGATCTGTTGAGTTTGGTGAAGATCGGTTAAGGGAAAGAGGTAGTTTACCTGTAACGTTTTCTGTTTTAACAAGGTTATTTTTTATGGCAAACGATAACAGCCGCAAATTCAAACATAATCAAATAATTTTCTGCATACAGCCCTGGTTTGTAGAGTACTCAAGACCTTTTGTTTTTGGTGAAGATCGGTTGAGGGAAAGGGGTAGTTTACCTGCAACGTTTGTTATAAAGCGTATTTTCTATGGCAAACGATAACTGCCGCAAATTCAAACAGAATCAAATAATGTTTTGCATACGTAAGTGAATTGTAGAGGACTCAAGGCCATTAGATTTTGGTGAAGATCGGTTAAGGGGAAGGGGTAGTTTACCTGCAACCTTTTACGTTTTAACAAGAGTAAAGTACTTGAAAATTCATTTAAACTTTTTCAAACAATGGTAATTGTTAAAAATAAAATAATTTTGTTGCCAGGCAATAAAATTATAATTTTTTCATTTTAATGTGAATTATGTATATATTAGAAAATATATAGTGCTTGGCAGGCAAGCATATTTCAGATTATAAGTCTTAGAATATGGAAGTCATGTATGGTTCTCCATACCGATATTTTACTTCCATATTCCTTAAGGAATGGAAGTATGGTGATGGCAAAAAAAATCGTGTTCGAGATTATTGCAGATTCTGATTCTACTACACTCAAAACATGAAAAAAAGTCGTTTTCCGAAAAGTGTCTGTGTGTGTGTCTGTCTGTGTGTTTGTGTGTCTGTAGATTTTTTTTCTATGGCAAACGATAACTGCCGCAAGTTCAAACAGAATCAAATAATTTTTTGCATACAGCCCTGATTTGCAGAGTACTCGCGACCTATTGTTTTTGGTGAAGATCGGTTGAGGGAAAGGGGTAGTTTACCTGCAACGTTTTTTTAACAAGGGTATTTTCTATGGCAAACGATAACAGCCGCAAATTCAAACAGAATCAAATAATTTTTTGCATACGTCCCTGAATTGTAGAGGTCTCAATGACTTTCGATTTTGGTGAAGATCGGTTAAGGGGAAGGGGTAGTTAACCTGCAACCTTTTACGTTTTAACAAGTGTAAAGTACTTGAAAATTTATTTAAACTTTTTGAAACAATGGTAATTGTTAAAAATAAAATAATTTTGTTGCCAGGCAATAAAATTATAATTTTTTCATTTTAATGTAATATAATACTTTTCATTTAATACAGCAATAAAAAGGCAGGTAAGACACAGCCTGGCTGTTTGGCTGAAAATGATTTTAAATATAAATCTTAGAATATGGAAGTCATGTATGGTTCTCCATACCGATATTTTACTTCCATATTCCTTAAGGAATGGAAGTATGGTGATGGCAAAAAAAATCGTGTTCGAGATTATTGCAGATTCTGATTCTACTACACTCAAAACATGAAAAAAAGTCGTTTTCCGAAAAGTGTCTGTGTGTGTGTCTGTCTGTGTGTCTGTGTGTCTGTAGATTTTTTTTCTATGGCAAACGATAACTGCCGCAAATTCAAACAGAATCAAATAATTTTTTGCATACAGCCCTGATTTGCAGAGTACTCGCGACCTATTGTTTTTGGTGAAGATCGGTTGAGGGAAAGGGGTAGTTTACCTGCAACGGTTTTTTTTATCAAGGGAAATTTTTTTTTTTTGCCAAACGATAACAGCCGCAAATTCAAACAGAATCAAATAATGTTTCGCATACAGCCCTGAATTGCAGAGTTCTCAAGATTTATTGGTTTTGGTGACGATCGGTTAAGGGAAAGGGGTAGTTTACCTGTAACGTTTTATGTTTTAACAAGGGTATTTCCTATGGCAAACGATAACAGCCGTAAATTCAAACAGAATCAAAAGATTATTTGCATACAGCCCTAAATTGTAGAGTTCTCAAGACCTTTTGTTTTTGGTGAAGATGGGTTAAGGGAAAGGGGTAGTTTACCTACAACGTTTTTTTAACAAGGTTATTTTCTATGGCAAACGATAACAGCCGCAAATTCAAACATAATCAAATAATTTTCTGCATACGGCCCTGGTTTGTAGAGTACTCATACACCTTTTGTTTTTGGTGAAGATCGGTTGAGGGGAAGGGGTAGTTTACCTGCAACGTTTGTTATAAAGCGTATTTTCTATGGCAAACGATAACTGCCGCAAATTCAAACAGAATCAAATAATTTTTTGCATACGTCAGTGAATTGTAGAGGACTCAAGGCCATTAGATTTTGGTGAAGATCGGTTAAGGGGAAGGGGTAGTTTACCTGCAACCTTTTACGTTTTAACAAGAGTAAAGTACTTGAAAATTCATTTAAACTTTTTCAAACAATGGTAATTGTTAAAAATAAAATAATTTTGTTGCCAGGCAATAAAATTATAATTTTTTCATTTTAATGTAAATTATGTATATATAAGAAAATATATCGTGCTTGGCAGGCAAGCATATTTCAGATTATAAGTCTTAGAATATGGAAGTCATGTATGGTTCTCCATACCGATATTTTTCTATGGTAAACGATAACAGCCGCAAATTCAAACAGAATCAAATGATGTTTTGCATACAGCCCTGTATTGTAGAGTTCTCAGTACCTATTGGTGTTGGTGAAGATCGGTTAAGGGAAAGGGGTAGTTTACCAGACACTTTTTTGTTTTGTCAAGGGTATTTTATATGGCAAACGATAACAGCCGCAAATTCAAACAGAATCATATAATATTTTGCATACAGCCCTTAAATGTAGAGTTCTCAAGACCTGTTGGTTTTGGTGAAGATCGGTTAAGGGAATAGGGTTGTTTACCAGCAACATTTTATGTTTTATCAAGGGTAATTTTTTTTTTTGACGAACGATAATTGCCGTACATTAAAACAGAATCAACTACTCTTCTGCATACCTTTCTGAATTATACAGAACTCAAGGTCTGTTGATTTTGTTGAAGATCGGTTAAGGGAAAGGGGTAGTTTACCTGCAACGTTTTATGTTTTAACAAGGGTATTTTTTCTATGACGAACGATAACTGCCGTAAATTCAAAGAGAATCAACTAATGTTTTGCATACAGCCCTGAATTGTAGAGTTCTCAAGACCTATTGTTTTTGGTGAAGATCGGTTAATGGAATAGGGTAGTTTACCAGCAACATTTTATGTTTTATCAAGGGTGTTTTCTATGGCAAACGATAACAGCCGCAAATTCAAACAGAATCAAATAATTGTTTGCATACAGGCCTGAATTGTAGACTACCTACGACCTGTCGTTTTTGGTGAAGATCGGTTAAGGGAAAGGGGTAGTTTACCTGCAACGGTTTTTTATCAAGGGTAATTTTTTCTATAGTAAACGATAAAAGCCGCAAATTCAAGCAGAATCAAATGATGTTTTGCATACAGCCCTGTATTGTAGAGTTCTCAATACGTATTGGTGTTGGTGAAGATCGGTTAAGGGAAAGGGGTAGTTTACCAGCAACATTTCATGTTTTAACAAGGGTAATTTTTTATATGACGAACGATAACTGCCGTAAATTCAAACAGAATCAACTAGGTTTTTGCATACCTTTTTGAACTAAAGAGAACTCAAGGTCTGTTGATTTTGTTGAAGATTGGTTAAGGAAAGGGGTAGTTTATCAGCAACGTTTTATGTTTTAAAAAGGGTAATTTTTTTATGACGAAGATAACTGCCGAAAATTCAATGAGAATCAAATAATTTTTTGCACCTCCTGAGTTGCAGAGAGCTCAAGGTCTATTGATTTTGGTGAAGATCGGTTAAGGGAAAGGGGTAGTTTACCTGCAACATTTTATGTTGTAACAAGAGAAATGTTTCCATGACGACCGATAACTTCCGCACATTCAAACAGAATCAAATATTTTTTTGCATGCTTCGCTGAATTGTAGAGGACGGAAGGTCTGTTGATTTTGGAGAAGATCGGTTAAGAGAAAGGGGTAGTTTACCTGAAACATTTTATGATTTAACAAGAGTAAAGTACTTAATTTTTATAAATAAAGTATCCTGATAAGAAGCTCATAGTAATCCACTGTAGAAACGTAGATGAAATATCTATAAATGAAGAAGTTAGGTGAACGGGGTGGGGGTAATTTTCTATTATTAAAAATTATAGTTGAAGGTGGAGGGGAGAATTTTTTATGTGTACTACGTTATCGGCAACAAAAAAGTAGTTTTTTGTTAAAATTGCTTCCCGGGATGTTTGACCGTAGTCCAATGTTTTCTGCAAAACCAGACTTTTCGGCAGTGCCATCGACTGCCATCATCGGTGAAAATCGAGTGCGAAAACGTGAGGTGGTATACGTTAGTGACCACAGTACTGTGGTTAATGCTGAAGCATAAGTAGAAAGACATAGTTTCTATGGAAATATTTCATTTCGAAAATGATTTTAAATATAAATCTTAGAACATGGAAGTCATGTATGGTTCTCCATACCGATATTTCATTTTAGTGTACGTTCATACTGCCAATGTCAAACACATAATAGTCTGTCGTTTGTTTTCGTTCATACTGCCAATGTCAAACACATAATAGCCTGTGGTCAAACAGTCGCACAGAGTAGAGATTGTCGCCAAAGAATTTTAAAATGTTGCCAACAAATAATTACTGACAGATTGACTGAATGAGCTGTGAATTTTGTGTGATTTCAAATGTTCCTTTTTCAATAGTCTGTGGAGTGTATGTCAAGGCAAAAAAGCGTTTATTTTATATTTTGTATATTAGATATCTGTGTTTTATATATTAATGTGCAGTTGAAAGTGAAATACAGCTTGCTTAATATACACCTGTTGCAAAAGGAAAATTTTGTAGCAGCAATTTGAATTGACTTACTCTCGCCTAATTATTATTGGTGGTTTCAAAAAAGTGAGTACATTTTATTATTTTTAAATTAAACCCTGTCTAATCTTAGTTTCAGTAATTTCATTACATGTTTTTTTTTTACATTCAGATATTCGCACCTACTTCCATTATGCCTCGACATAGAACACTGACGGGTCGGAGTGAGAGACAAAGAAGAAGGAATATATATTCGCGTGAAAGTCAAAATGATAATAGACCAAATGCAAATTTAAATAGTGTAAATAGTATACAAAATGATGAAATTATTTTGAGGGATACATTTAAATGCGCACTGAATGTCATTCCAAGAAATTTTAATACTTTTGATTGTGGATTAATGCATTTACAATGCAGGTTTTGCAATGCAAAACATTTCGAATCTGAAGTCACTTTAGGTGAAAGGACTGCATTCACTTCATGTTGTCATAAGGGTAAAGCAATATTACCGGCCTTAAGTCAAAATGAATACTTTAAATCATTGTATGATGGACTTACTTCAAATGAACCTTCAATAAAAATAAAGTCAAAAAATTATTTTGAAAACATTCGTAAATACAATTCATCATTTGCTATGGTTAGCTCAGAAGCTAAAATTTCGGATACAGTTACGCGTGGAGTGTATCATTTTAAAATACATGATGTTTTTTATCACAGATCAGGTCCAATGACTGCTGGATATGGTCGCTCACCATGTTATGCGCAATTATATTTTTATGATGTTGACACTGCTGTCAATTATAGATTACGTGAACACTATAATCAAACATGCAATAGCAATATAATGCTCGAAATCTCTCTTGAATTGGAACGCATTAATCCTTTCGTTCGGTCATTCATTGCAATGAAAGATCATTGTCAGAGAGTTGAAAATCAAAATAAATAAATTTGTATGCTCATTAAAGTAAATCGTGATTTAGGTCTACGCCGTTATAATGATGCAGTTCAAACTGATGTAGCAGTAATATTTAGTACAGTTGATGGTGAGCCACCCTTTGAACGAAATATGGTTTCGTTTTCAAAAGTTAATGGTACCATTAAAAATATCTCTGTTTTGGATTCATCATTGGACCCTTTAGCGTATCCATTACTTTTTCCAAATGGTGATACTGGGTGGCATATCAATATTTCTCATAATGTACCAACTATATCTAATTCAAGAGCTCCCAGAAATAAATTAACCATGCTTCAGTATGCAGCCTATCGACTTGCAATTAGAGAAGATTTTAGCATGTTGCACCATTCACAAAAATTATTTCTGCAGTGGATAGTTGATATGTATGTGAGAATAGAGGGCACAAGGTTACATTTCATTCGACAAAATCAAACAAATCTTAGGTCTGAAGTTTACAACAATTTAACAGATTATTTAGAATTGAACCCCAATGAAAATAATGTTGTCCATAGAGTAATTTTACCATCTTCATTCAATGGATCTCCAAGAAATATGTATCAGAATTATTTAGATGCAATGTCAATTGTACAACATTTCGGAAAGCCTTCTTTGTTTATTACAATGACTTGCAATCCAAGTTGGCCTGAAGTAGTTAGCAATATTGGTGTAGGTGAGTCAGCTAATTTTCGACCTGATATTGTTGTGCGTGTATTCAAGCCAAACTGGAAGCATTAATTGAGGGCCTTACACTAAAAAAAATCTTCGGTAAAGTTGAAGCACTCATTTATACAATTGAGTTTCAAAAGAGAGGATTGCCTCATGCTCACATTTTACTCTCTTTAAATGAGCAAGATAAAATTGTTAACGCTACCGATATTGATAAAGTTGTATCTGCGGAGATTCCTAACATTCAAACACATCCTACATTACATGAATATGTTGTAAAACACATGATGCATGGTCCATGCGGTGTACTTAATCCAAATTCTGTATGTATGAGAGATGGAAAATGCACAAAAGATTATCCAAAACGATTTAATGAATTTACATGTGAATCATTAAATGGATATCCATTATACAGAAGGCGTGATAATGGTATTAATGCTGAAGTTCGCGGTAGTTGCCTCGACAATCGTTATGTTGTACCATACAATCCGTATTTACTTGCCAAATTTAATTGCCATATAAATGTTGAAGTATGCACTACAGTTAAAAGTGTTAAATACATTTATAAATACGTGTATAAAGGCTATGACAGTGCATCTGTTGAATTAGGTTCAGAGAGAAATGAACCAGGTCAAGAAATACAAATTGATGAAGTTAAAAATTTTTTAAATGGCCGTTATGTCGGATCAACTGAAGCTGTATGGCGCATCTATGAATTACCAATGCATTTTCAATCACATGTCATCGTTCGACTTGACATTCATTTACCGCGTAGACAGAATGTTTACTTTCAAGAAGGGCAAGAACGTCAAGCAATTGACAATGCAAGACAAACAAAATTATTAGCATTTTTTGAATTGAATCGATCAGATCCATCAGCGCACGAATATAAGTATATATTGAAATTCCTTTGCATTATGTGTGGGAAGATTCCCGAAAAAAATGGAAGAAGAGAAGGCGTGGAGGTGATAAAATCATTACACGCATATATGTAGTATCACCAAAAGACATCGAACTTTTCCATTTACGATTGCTTTTATTACATGTCTGTGGTCCAAAATCATTTGAGGATGTTAGAACATACAATGGAATTATACACACTTCTTTTGTTGAAGCGTGCCATGCTCGCGGCGTTGCTTCAAATGATAATGACTGGCGCGAATGTTTAAATGAAGCAAAAGAATTACATTCACCAAAACAAATGCGAAATTTATTTGGTTACATTTGTGCATTAAATGTACCAGCCAATGCATTGGCGTTATGGAATGAATTTAAAGTATATCTTAGTGAAGATTTTTTGAGAGATTACAACGAAGAAGTATCCTTTAATACAGCTCTATTAGAAATTGAAGATATTTTGAATGTTCATACTTTGTCATGTCAAGAACTTGGTTTACCAGTTCCCACGTATTCGCAGAGAACAGACGAAGCAAATGCTATTGATCCAATAGAACAAGAGTTTCTGTTTTGTGAGCATTATGAAACTGCAAATATTGAACAGCATAATCTAATTGATCGTGTGATTCGCGAAGTTTTGCATCATGATACTGGATCTAATGTTTTTTGTTTAACCGCTCATGCAGGTTGTGGAAAAACATTCACACAAACAGCAATCATTCACAAATTAAATTCGCTTAATCTTAGTTGCATTGCAACAGCGTTCAGTGGCATAGCTTCAACTCTATTACTTGGAGGTAGAACTTTACACAATGTGTTTAAATTGCCTATACCCATTTTGGAAAATTCTGTAGCGAATATTACCGCAAATAGTAGCTATGGACGTTACATAAATTCATCATCATTGATAATTATTGATGAAATTTCTATGTGCCCAATGCAAGTGTTGAAAATCATAGATAGATTATTGCAGGATCTATGCGATGAAAATGATAAACATAAACCATTTGGAGGGAAAACGATACTTCTGTGCGGTGATTTTCGGCAAATCTTACCAGTTGTCCCACACGGATCACGTGCAACTTTAATTGAAAATTGTGTCACGAGTTGGCATAAATTTGTTTATTTTCATAAAGTAACGTTTACTCAAAATATGAGAGCCTTACCAAGTGAAATAGAATTTGTCGAATTCTTGAAAAAAATTGGTAATGATGGAGCCCCACAATTCCCTCAGTTTGGTGAAAATATTATTGAAATACCTCAACAAATAATAGGAGATGAAAATAATATTATTAATGAGGTGTATGGAAATATTTCCGAAAACATACTTTCAGATAACATATTGAAGTCAGTTATTTTAGCACCTAAAAATGATGATTGTACTTTTATTAATACTGATATACTTAATCGAATACCAGGTGAACAGAAAACATATCATAGCTACGATAAAATAATTTGTGATGATGACAATGAAATCAATAACTATCCAGTAGAGTTTTTGAATTCTTTGACTATTAGTGGTTTGCCACCACATAAGTTAGTATTGAAAGTTAATTGCATCGTTTTACTGATCTGAAACTTAAATAGAAAGGAAGCATTAGTCAATGGAACAAGAATGCGCATCAAGTGTATGCATCGTAATGCTACTGATTGCGGAGTTTTAACTGGAACCGCACGCAATAAGAGAATTTTGATTCCACGTATAAATTTAACATATTCCGGTACTGTTTTACCATTTAACTTTCAAAGAACTCAATTTCCAATTATACCTGCATTTGCGATGACAATAAATAAGTCTCAAGGACAAACATTCGAAAAAATTGGAATTTTATTGAGGCACCCAATTTTTACACATGGTCAATTGTACGTCGCAGCAAGTAGAGTTCGATCATTCGATGGTTTGAGATTTTATATTTCCGAATATAATGGCCAAGGGCATTTAGCAAATGATGAAAGAGTTTTTACAAAAAACATCGTTTACACAGAAGTTCTGAATCATTAAATTCACTTTCAAACTATTTTAAGTTCAATGGACAACATTTATTTTTTTAACCGCCCGGTTTTTTTGATTTAATAAATACGAGGCACGTATTTTTTATTTCATTTTTTATTTTTTATTAATTTTTTATTTAAATTTTATATAATTCGAAAAAGATAGGCAAAATAACTGTGTAGTCTTGGCGAAACCTGGTCAGTATGGCAATAAAAAAACCCAAGGAAATGTCAAAAAAAGAGTTATTGCTTTTTAAATATGGCTTAGCCAAGCTAAACCTCATTTTTCCTATCTTTCATATTTTTCAAATAACTCGAAAATTAATGCATAGAAAAAAAATTAAAAAATTATATAAGCTTTGTAGCAGATAATCTTCAAACTGTTTTCGAATTTTGTACCTTACCAAAAATTAAATGTAATCCACTGGAATTGAAAACAATGTATCTTATACTTCTATGAATGTCAAGTCTCATTTTTATTAGCGTTTATTTGATTCAATAATAACATGAAAAAATTAAAACTGACAATGAATTATATCAAAAAATAAATACGAATAAAAGCTGTAATTGTGTTTTTTTTTCAACTGTTACTAACATTAAATTTTAAATTTCATAGGTATTGCAGGGAATTAAGGCAAACAACACACGCTAATGACGTATTTGTACACGCTCGCAGCTGACGTAATAGAACAAAATTTAAAAAAATTATATGCAATGATTATAAAGGTATATTCTTTGACAAAAGAACCTCAATAATGTTCAAACTTAAAAATTTAATGAACTACGGTCGAATTTCGACCAATGGGCGACCACTAGTATACTGTATACTACTTGGAGTCGTAGAGTTATTAATGACTTAAGAATTGTGTAATAAGGTCTGAGGGGCGAAGCCCCGAAGACGGCCGGTCTAGGCATTGTCTAGTTCCGCGCGCGAATAGACTCTGTGAGTCCCGGCGACGGGCGTTGGACATTAAAGCATTCAGTTCTGTTTCAAAAAGAGGGATGTTTAATTTTGTTGCGGCCGTAGGCATGTAGGCCTACATGTAGCCTATGTATAAGCGTATATTTCATAACTGTAGATAATTGAGAATTGTGTAATAAGGTCTGAGGGGCGAAGCCCCGAAGACGGGCGGTCTAGGCATTGTCTAGTTACGCGCGCGTGAATAGACTCTGTGAGGCCCGGCGACGGCCGGAGCGGCACCAGAGGTGCCGTTGGACATTAAAACATTGAGTTCTGTTTCAAAAAGGAGGGATGTATCATTTTGTTGCGGCCGTAGGCCGCCCAAGCATGTATGTATAAGCGTGTATTTCATAACTGTACATAAACGCATGTAATTTGGCGCGTAAACTTGAACTGCAGTGATAGGTAATCCGAGCATGACGTCATAACTCGTCATTCGCTGTGCATTATTGCGCTGTCGCCCGACTGCGGTGATCCCACTAACTACTCAGTTAATATGGCGCTCATTCGCCTTTCCATGCGTGCTTATGGGAGTAATTATTATTTTTTTTCTTCGTAAATAGCTTCGGCCGCTGTTTAAAATTATTTTTCGCTAGTTTACGTATATAACATAGAAGAATAGAAAAAAAAAATTTCACTTCAATACCAGCATTGGCTACAAAGGTCATAATTACCGAACTGTCGTTCTCTCCCAATGACGTTTTAAACTTTACACGACTCTGACTTCAAGAATAAAACGAGTGAAGAAACCAACCTCAATTGCGCAAGCGTTAACAAATCTCTCTTAACCACGGATCAGATGCTTTCGTCTGTTTTCATAACTGTAACGCTTCTTTTATAATAACCGGCATTATTAGTAGAACCAGTGACTGCTACGGCTGATAACTTTGGCATTAGTTAACTGCGCTAGTTCCACTCAACAAAAGTAACAGCAACAATCTTCTTCCTCTCTTCATTTAGGAGATTCTAAATCAAGTAGGCCTACATTACTAAATACAATCGCCCCATTGCATTCATGGTCGTTCGTCTTTTGAACGATTATCCCGGATCCCCTTGACTAATCTTGTCGATCCATCCTGTCGACATGGTAATTCCAGAATGATCGTTTTTCCTGTATGTAGTCCATTATATACGACGTGTGCCATGTTTCTCGAATACTGACATTTGTTATTCTATCCCTCCGTATTCGTTCGTCATTCTTCTCAATTACTTCAGCTCAGCAACCTCTGTTTGTCTTCTAGTCTTGCCTCTGATCCGTACGTCACAATAGGCCTCACTGTACGTTTATATACACTGCCTTCATTTCCAAATGTAAATATGTATTGTTCCAGATACATTACTCATATATTCTGACATTCTGTTTGCTTTGCAATCTGGCAGCTCATTTCTTTGCCTGTTGAACCATAATTTGTTATCGTTACCATTAAATAACTGACTCCCGTTGCCCGCCCCACAGTCTCGTTGTCTACTACTAACTTGCACTTCACTGGCGTTGTAGCAATAGTCATTCTTTTACTGTTAGCTGTAGAGATCATATTACGTTGTTCATACGCGTTGGTAAATATGTATACAAACCTATGCAGATCATCTTCGATGTCAATTATAAGTACAGCATCATCAGGTTAACAAATAATGTTGAAATTAGTATTACCCATTTTATCTTTCATACTTTTCATAGCTATTATTAATTCGCCCATTACCAGTAGTAGTAGTAGTAGTAGTAGTAGTAGTAGCGGCAGCAGAAGCAGCAGCAGCAGCAGTAGTAGTAGACTAGTAATTGTAACTTAGTAGTAGTAGTAGTACGCAAACAGTTCCATATGTGTATATAAACACACACACTAATAATAAACCAATACACTAATAATTAATTAGTGAATTACTACTTAGATAGCGACTGAATAAATAAACAAACAAAACTTTACATTATAAGTAAACAATTATTTTGACAATGCTGAACAGCAAGTTTCAGTAAAATGTACATCGCAAATAAAATAAGTACGTATTTGCATATTAAAATGATATTACAATTATGTATATATTTGTGTGTGTGTGTGTGTGTGTGTGTGTGTGTGTGTGTGTGTGTGTGTGTGTGTGTGTGTGTGTGTGTGTGTGTGTGTGTGTGTGTGTGTGTGTGTGTGGACACAATTGTATTGATGTTACAATTTTCATAAACTTAAGCCATTAGTAATAGACTTTACAATACAATTGCAATAATAATAGCATACACCATAACTTTGATATTACACATTTTTATTTTGTGCAGTGTTCGGACAGAAATCCTAGAACAAGCGTCTAGTACCTGAGATACATCTTATTTACGCAACACATTAGAAGAAACACGGAGAAATAAAAATAAGTCAAACAGCTGGCACCGACACTAGTTTGTAAAATAAAAGTACAAGTAGGCCTATAGTATGGGAAGGAGGTGAATTAATAAACAAATAAAAAGAAAGAAAGAAATCCTCTTGCTGGAAAAGCGACACAGGTCAGTACGCTTGTGGACTGGTTGAACGTTGTCATATATATTTAAATTTATTTCCACTTTACCAGTTTCTCTCTCTCTCTCTCTCTCTCTCTCTCTCTCTCTCTCTCTCTCTCTCTCTCTCTCTCTCTCTCTCTCTCTCTCTCTCTCTCACACACACACACACACACACACACACACACACACACACACACACATGCGTGCCCGGTCTCTGCTCTTTTTTTTTGTTCAAAACAACACCTTTTGAACAACATTACTTCTTCGTCTAACGTTTACTTCTACTCTTCACAACGTCCACTAAGTTCCTCATTACAACAATACGAGTTATGAGCGATAAGCTGCGGTCCCCTGCTTCCAGTTTCGTCCTAGTCTTGAACGTCGTGTCATCTGTCTGCTTCCAATGTAACAGAATAACAATCAACTTCTCCCACTCACAAACCAATTAATCGGGGGAGAATACCGAACTAGTGTTCGGAGGAGGTGAAAGAATGAAGAATCTACTTATTTTTCTGCTACCGTACACGTCTGTATTAATTACGCAATTTTGCTGCGGCACTTTAGTTTCACAGCTTAGCCTACCTGTCTGACAGTAACTTCAGCTGTTTATAAAAGTTGCATATTTTAAAATGTGTTGGATATCGAGTCTTTCTGTCGTACGTATTGGCCAGTAGGCCTATTATGTAATAATTATGTTTGACTTTAAGCTATTACGTGCCCGCGGCTGGAACGGCACGCTCTTGTTCTTCACTAGATTCTTTAATATCTCGTGCAATGTATTCAATCAACACTGTTCATCCAACCAACATACTCACTTTGCCGCTTGCCGCTTTTTCCTTCGATACACCCAGGTTCACATAAACTTGTACATGGGTCCCACTTGGAGTATCTGTTGACCAGACATGGTGCGTAACGAAACGTATTCAACTTACCATACGCAGCAACCGTTACCAATATTCGTGACTATACCGCTAAGCATCAGTTGATGCTTCCTACTGTAATTTGACGTATCTGATTTTGTTAAATTGAAAAACATTCCTTTAACCTAAAGACGATAAATTGCAAAATAATTAGACAATCATAATAATTTACGTGTAACTACAATTAATTGTAAAATGATATTTATTGAAAAGAAATATCATAAGAACATACAAAATCACGCGTATAAAAATTGTGACCAGGCAAATTCAGAAAAACAAAGCACATTGCATACTTCGGTTTAAATATAATAGCATATTATTTAAATTTTCAATAACGCGTACGGCGGTTTACTATGGAAAGTTAACAGCCGTTATGGCCGGAAGGGAGTGGAGTCGAACAAACGTTTGGGGAAAGAAATGTTGACGTGCACGTAAGTTGTCTTACATTACGTTTACTGTTTAGTGGCGACTAAACCGTGTTAACGAAAAACATAAGAATCGATACAGTTCATGTCTATAAAGAGCAAATACAACTAAACGTTATACAATTGACAAGAGTTGTCTGTTAGTAGGCTATTCTTTACGGTCTGCCTCGACTATTCCTTAAACAGACTACTTATATATGTAGACTTTGATGTTGATAGTATGCAGACATTTTTATTCACAGATAATCAATATTTATAACGATTTTCGAGTAATGCGTGTTTAACGAAATAGACTCCTACTATTTATCAGTAAGCATTATTACTTTTAATAAATAATGTTCACGTCTATCGATCAAAAATTTTAATTTTTACTACGCGTGTTAATGTTAAGGTGATTATTAAGACGGAAAAGGTTTTAGTGATAGGCTAGTATCGAAGGCCAGTATATTGCGACTGCTTGTGTGTGTCGCGCCAAAAATTCATGACGTGGCGATCACTACAGAGAGAGAACAGTGATCCAGTGCCAACACAAACAGCCGTACGATGTTTTGATTTCCTGGTCGACTGCATCCTACCAATACCTTATCTACTATCGTAAGGATTGTTTAATTTAATATTACTCTCATTTTATGTAAGTTACCTTATCATCTACTCAGTTCCTTGTGAACTTAGTGATGTATAAGATACTTTGAATGTTTTCCACAAATATCTGCAAGGCACTGTCACTTGACAATTATCGATAGATTTCAGATACATTCTGGTTTAATCTACTAGTTTCATGAAAAAGATAAATACATTTTCTAATATTTATCTTAAAGTGTGTCAAATTAAGCTCATTCTACCATGCCACTAATTTTAATCTGCTTGTATGTTGCTCTCTCTCTCTCTCTTGCTGTCTACCTATATATCTATCTATTTCCCTCTTTTTCTCCTCCTTCACTATTCACTCTTTTCACTCTCTCCTCTTTTTAAGGCCACTGACACCACACACGCGGGCCATCCATCCCGCGGATGTAACGGATGAATGTTCGAAAAAGATCGCTCGCCGGCTTGTCAAATGAGACACTTCACACCGACACTTCAGACGTCCAGTGGACGGATGTTTTGAAATCGATCGCAGAGCGATTCTTTGCGAACGTCAGCGTTGACATTTTGTTCTGCACATGCGCACAGCAACTCGACAGCTGCAGTATAGTTGCGCCACGTGGTCGACTGATCGTTCTCACTTGTGCTTTGTTTTTACTTTGTAATTTTCCTGGCTACGGAGCAGCTTATAGAAGAAGTAAAAATACACGCTGTGCTGTGGGACAGTCGATCCCCTACGCACCGAGATACCAAAGCCTGGGTCGAGATCGCAGCCGCTCTCGGAAAAGATAGTAAGTAAGATCAAAAGTAATTGAAAAATGTTACATGTCATGAAATGTATTAGTTATTAGAAAATATACTGATGGAAGTAGGGGCTGGCACACTAAAACACCTGTCTATCCGTAGGATGGAAATTTTCGGTGTGAAATGATACTGCATGGACATCCAGAACGTCTAATCCGTGGACGTGCGGTGTGAAATGGCCTTTACTTAATCACACCTTTTACCGATTATCATCTAATGTGTCTTTATTAGTTTTTCTGTGAAGTGTTCCAGGCCCCCTGAAATTTATAATACTATTATACCGAACTGGATCTTGGGGAACCGGGACAGTATTTTGGATAAAGTGCTTAGACTACCCCTCCAATACCTCCTCCTCCTGCGTATACATCCTCCTCATAATACACCTACTTCGACTTATTTTAAAACTTGGTTAAAACATGGCATTCACGGATTTTTTATAACGTTATTTGCGCTGTGATAACACAATTGTCAGTACATATTTACTTAAAACTAGAATGGAAAACAGAAGGATGTGGAATACATCTAGAATAGTGAAATGCATTAAACCGGCATAAACGTACAGCAAAGGTGCTTGGCTGCGAATCACGGCATCTATGCTTGTTTCATAAACTCCGAAAATGCATCTGACAAAGTTCTTCAAGGAAAATTAGTTGAAGTCGTAATGACAAAAAAGCCAGGATATCAATTAGAACCACAAACAATCTCTATTGACAGGCCAAAATTAGAGTAAGGGATAAATTGTCAGAAAAAGTAAGAATGCTCCATGGAGTTGGTCCGGGCTGCGTGCTGTCTCCTGTATCGTTAAATAAATACAGTGAGATCACATTTCAGGAGTATTGGAAAGTACGAACGGGAAAGTTGAAAAAGTTGGACAAGATAATTTTGACTAAAATGTACCTCAAAATCAACTTACTGCTGACGATCTACAGCGCTTTGAAGCTCTGGTGTAACGCTTTAATGGTACCAGGTACCAGCGGGGAAGAATGAATTTGAAGAAAAAAAAAGTGTGAAATTCTCAAATTTAAAGTAATGATACTGCTGATAAAAATACCTTTACTTCTGCTGATGATTATGATGATGACTACTACTACGTATATTATTATTATTATTATTATTTTATTAATAAACCCTCGCATAATTATCTAATCTAGTAATTATAGTACTTAATTATTAATCTAGGCTGCAATAATTACTTTGTAACAACGACCGTCTCTACATTTCTAGTGTAATTGGGACTGTTGGTGTCTTCATGTTGGTGTCTTCGTCATTAGTTTCTCCAAACTATAATAAAAAATTAATTTCTTCTGATAAGAAAAGTTACATTCTTGATAAAACTAATCACTTGTCAGACATCCAATACAGCGTAGTAGATAAAAGGTAATTTCACACACACACACACACACACACACACACACACACACACACACACACACACACACACACACACACACACACACACACACACACACACACACACACACACACACACACACACACACACACACACACACACACACTCTCTCTCTCTCTCTCTCTCTCTCTCTCTCTCTCTCTCTCTCTCTCTCTCTCTCTCTCTCTCTCTCTCTCTCTCTCTCTCTCTCTCTCTCTCTCTCTCTCTCTCTCTCTCTAGCAATTCGCTTACACGTATCCATTCGTTTACGAGTAACACATGTACTCATTTACTTTGATATTAAAAGTAATAACAAAATGACATCACACTGTCGTAGTCCGACTAAACTATGATTCCGTTGGTGAATTATAACACGATTTACAAAAAAAATCAAAACAACATGTTCACTGGCCTAAATCCAACCACCTAAGGCTACACACAATCAAAAATATTATGTGATAAACAGGTCTGACAGGTCGAAGTTGCTCTTATTTGGATAACACAAACATAAAATTTGTATATTGATGTTAACAACAGCAAATAGCTGAGGGATTCCCTTTTCCATAAGTCTGGATCGTTCTATGCTGTGCTTAAAATTTCCATAAATTTTAAGTTTTTACACAGGTTCGCGACACCTGTGATACTTAGAAGTAGGCGAAGGGAAATTAAATATGCAACTACGTTATATTAAGACACCATTAAACATACTGAATTATTTAAATTTAATTAATTAGAAATTTGAAAGATTTATTAGTTTCTTGTTGGTGCAAATATTTGTAAATTTACTAAAATACATCAGGCTTTCTACAACAACTTCGACTTTCTTTCATCAATCCATACAATTTCTTTCAATGTTAATATGTCTTCTTCTACTACTCCCTCCTTTTCTCTTTCTCTCTTTCGTCTTCTTCTTTCCTGAATTTATTATTCTTGAAACATTACTCTCTGCCTTCGTTAAACACCAACGATTTTAGTATTCTACCCCTGAACGGTTTTATTTTATTTCTCAACATTCTTAAAACACGTATAGTACTTGCACTGACTTTCAGCTGAACCACTCTCGTGAATTTCCTATTCGAACACTTGTGTTACATAATTAGGTTAAAAGAAAATATATTTTGTTAGTAGAAAATACGTTTTCTTTAAATCAGTGTCGAAAACATTTTATAATTCAACGACTGTACGAATTTATTTAATATGCTAGGCCTAACTGGTAAAACTTTCAGCTTAAAAAGTTTCTGAGTAAAAAAGAGTCCTTTATATAAAAATCTGGTTTTAAAGAAATCGCAATTAAAATTTAGATACGTATTAATTTTAATTATCTCATTTACATTTTGGTTTACTTACAGTTTCACAGTACATCAGCATTCTTGAGGGCCATATGAGTATTCTAGATTGTTTCCTACTATATTTTATACCACCTATCTACCTCTGTTAGCCTGATCTGTGGACGTTTTTTCAGCTTCACTATCCTGATGTGATCCATTTCATTAAGTTCTGAAACAGTATTTCTGCAGGACTAATTCTCATAATTTTATTTCTAGAATCTAAAATTGTTTATCCCATTATTAAAGGAAATAACTAATCATAGACACCAAGGTTTATTTAATAAAGTCTAACAAAGGCAGTGTCTGGGAGCATATTCTAAAAAGTCTATTTAATGATACATTTGGGTTCTGAAGTGAATCATGAAGGCACCTACGTAGCAGCAAGTCTGGAGTTCTAGGCCTCTTATTAGTAAGCTTTATAGCTTCTAGTACAGGAATGGGCAATGAATGTTTGTGAGAATACTATGTGATATCAAGTTTAGACAGATTCAATTTACATCAGGTTGGGCATAAACCGTGATCTGGGTCTTCGTTAGTTGACACTTTGTAAAAATAGAGCCTAAATATGTTTTCTCTTATTTTCCTTCGCACACACAGTTGCCTTCATTCCTTCTAATTGTCTCCCTTATTTGTATGGAACACTACCTTATTTGATTCTGTAACAACCAACCATGTCCCGTCAAAATCTTTTCATCTTATAAACGTTGGCCTTACGTTGCTGGCCTTTTCATAGCCTACTACCTATACGTTTCTAACTTATAAATTATTTCCCTACAAAATCCAAAAGGCGAGGGGGGAACGAGCATACACTCACCAGTCCCAGTTTTAAATCATAATTTCAGGAGTGTTTTCATTAACTTTGTTATTATAGAAGCATTGGTATAAAATGCTAAATATTTTTAATTAAGACGTAATATTGTAACGAAATCCATTACATTTCGTGATTACGACGAAATCCATCCATATAAAGTTCTAAGCAGGTGGGTAAGCGAGTCATAGTATCTGACTGTATCATCTGAACCAGCATAGATGTTTTCTGTGGGTGCCTTCTATTTCAGTGTGTAGATGTGAAGTGTAGTGGGTAGTTCTCCTATACGTTAATAGCATCAGTTCATAACATACTGATCAAAATCTAGTCTAGTGACCGAGTATAGTGTGGTGCTTCTTTGCCTTCGTAGTTTTGGGTTGTATTTTATTAGATTTTACAGAAATTTTAACGTTTCTTCAAATATAAATATTTTTTTATGTGTGTGGCTAAATGTTGATGCACGTTGTCACAAAGAATAATAGTCGTTTCTGTAACAAAGTTTCACTGGAAAAAATCATAAATGAATAAAATCCTAATTTACCGAACGCAAATTTCTTACATGCGTACTGAATCCGCTGTGCCAAATAACGTATGAAAAAAGATGTGAACTTCAAAACGATCCGAGACTCTCTGCGTGTCCGTTCCCTGGACGCCACTATACGGACACTGTCCCGAAAATTGTATCGCCGCTCCGCCCGATTCCAGGGCAACCACCTGGTTAGCGCCCTCGGTCGCTACCAATCTGTGCCAGGAGAATCTTGGACCCGGCCTCGGCGCACACTCACCCTCAATTAAGTAATTAATTGAAAACCCACGGCCGGTAGCAGGCCACACCCTAAATCCAGACCTATCAGTCGTCCCTGCGGCAGGAGCTCTATTTGAAGCTCGGAACGTAGTATATGAGCGGGCGACGGGCAAGCCCTTCGTCTCGCACAGCCATTGAACTTGTCTTGATGTGAACTTCCCAAGACAACAGACCGTTACATGTGCATCCTGATCTGAAGACACGAAACAGTGCCCAGGAAGAATAAACGAAAATAATCTAATTGAAAAAAGGTTTTAAGCATCAGTAGTCAAAACAAATGAAATTAAAGACTCTTATAAAGTATTGGGAAAACGTTATAAATGACAAACACAATTTAAGTTAGTATTAAAATACAAAAATTGACTGAATAAAAAAAATAATACGTTAAAATAGTTGTCCTAATGAAGGACTGTCAGTAGACGTTTTAAATTACAAATGACTGAAAAGCGACCTAAATAATTAGAACTAAACAAATTCTAATGCAAAACAGTATTTAACGCCACACACTTTCTGACACTTTCGCTCTATATACGATTTAGATTTCGTTTTTTTGGGCAGAAGCCAAACTGTTGATTTCAGTATTATACTTTAGCATCACAAGCAGCTAGAAGTAAAAGAACCGCTGGGATCGCGAAGTAGTTTTTACGTAATCCACGTAACTACATAAAATTTAAACTAGACCATATAAAATAATGAGAATTTTTTAATTCCGAAATTGTACAAAGAATTTTTAATCAAAAGAAAACCGATTTTGGTATTTTAAGGTGTAAAACATTATAATGGATAAAATATTTTCTCCATGTAGTATAGAACACAAACACTGCTAGTACACTGTAACTAAAATATAATAAAATGAAATGCCTGTTCGATGTATGAATGAAATATAAAAACGACTACGGCTTTTTGATTAACGTATGAAGCATCGAGTATTTTGACAAGATGGCGACGACGACGACGACGATGATAACTAAAGACCGGATTTTCGTGCAATTGCATCTTTTTTTTGCTAACTTCAAATTCATTAAAACTTTGATAGAAATTCGAATCATGAAAACCACGTTATTTCGATACTAGTTTTATATTGCACGAAATTGCACGTTTTGACGTTAATGCACGAAATTGCACGTTTTAAGGTTTTCCTGCATGAAATTGCACGTTTTAAGGTTTTATTTTTAAATTTGTCTGTTATTTAAAAAAAATCAGTCAACAAAGCGGATAAAACATTAAAATTAATTACTTTCAATATAAACAAACACTATACGTTTTATAAAACAAGTGGAATAAAACAAACCATTTTCTTTGAATCAGTTTTAATATTTTTTCGTAGAAGTTTTCAATTCTCGAGTCGATGATTTTCTGGGAATCATTTTATGTTTTTCAACACCCCCACTCCCCCCTATATCCGGTAGCCGTGTTTGTATTTCTCAGTTCTTTATTTTCATTCCTTCTGCCACTGTCAAGTTGTGCAATTCAATATCAAACATGCCTAAAGGGAAAAGTAGTGTTTGCTCCAAATTAAAGGGATGGATACAGCCGTACCCAGAACTAAAAACTGATGGAAAAATCATTTTTTGTGAATCTTGCTGCAAAAATGTAGGTGTCGATAGAAAATCGCAAGTAGACGCCCACTGCCAAACAAGTAAGTTTTAGACTTAAATTATGAAATGGCATTTCCTGAATCCTAATCTAGAAAATGTAATTTAATGTACTACCTACGTTTAATTTTAATTTTTCCTAAACAGTCAAATTGCCCAATTTATGCTGACCTTTAACTCATTTATCTCGGTCTGTGTACCTATATTTTTTTACTTTATTATTTTATTTTATAGGCAGTCATAAACAGGCAGTTGAGGCCGCTAAGAAAAGAAAAAACGTAACTCAACTTTTGATAACAGAAAGCTGTAGTGGCGCCAATAAGAAGAATTCTTTTAATCAGGACTTGTGTATGGCATTAGTCTCCTCCAATATTCCGCTATTCAAGGTTTCATGTCCGCAATTTACAAACTTTTTAGAAAAATATACTGGACAGAAAATACCTGACGAGAGCACACTAAGAAAAAATTATCTAAATGTCTGCTATGAACAGACTTTAATAAAAATTAAAAATGAAATTTCCAATAATTTTATTTATATTTCAGTCGATGAAACGACTGATTCGAGAGGGAAATATATTTGTGCATTAATAATTGGTATTTTGCACCCAGAAATTGAGCCTACCCCTCACTTAATTTCTTGTAAAGAATTGGAAAAAACCAATTTTGAGACGGTGTCGCGGTTTGTTAACGATAGTTTGTTAAATTTTTTCGGTCAAAACGGGTATCAAGATAATGTTTTACTTTTTGTAACCGATGCAGCCCCTTATATGCTCAAAACTGGGAACGCTCTTAAAGTGTTTTACCCAAACATGGTTCACACAACATGTGTGGCGCATGGTCTTAATAGAGTTGCCGAGAAAATACGTGAAGTTTTCCAAAATGTAAATAAATTAATAAGTTGTGGTAAAAAAATCTTCTTGAAAGCCCCTCAGCGAGTGGCTTTATATAGGAATGTAATGAATTGCCCCTTGCCCCCAGAAGCAGTTCTTACCAGGTGGGGAACCTGGATAGACGCTGCCTTTTTATTCCGAAAATTTGGATAGATATGCAGAGTTAATAGAACGTTTGGAAGAAGATGCTCTTGCTATCACCAAATTAAAAAGCACTGTAAAAAACAATTCAGTTAAGTCCGAATTGGCATTCATAAGGTCCCATTTTAGCCCAATACCCGTTGCAATAAAACGTT
Source organism: Magicicada septendecula (assembly GCA_034769895.1). Taxonomy (NCBI): domain Eukaryota; kingdom Metazoa; phylum Arthropoda; class Insecta; order Hemiptera; family Cicadidae; genus Magicicada; species Magicicada septendecula. The sequence goes on from CM068368.1 coordinate 524,517,690, forward strand.
TAGAGGCAAAAAATCTATCGTTAGATGAACAAATCAATATCGTACAAAGTATTGAAGAGACACTCAAAAAAGTAAATAACAACAAAGGAAAATTAATTTATGAAAAATTTCAAACCGTATTTGAAAAAAATCTTGGTTTTAAAATTTTACAAACATTTTTTCGACGTTTTAAATGGCAAACGTTCAGATGTAGATGTGGCACCAAACATTTTAAGTTCCTATAAAAAATGCCCAATTACGAGTATTGATGTAGAAAGAGCTTTTTCTCTTTTAAAACATATCCTCGATGACAGGAGGTATAATTTAACAGAAAAAAATTTAGAAATGTACATGGTAGTAAATTTTAACGAAAAAAATTTATTTCTTTATTTTGTTTTTGTCTTATTGAATTGTTTATATCGTCTAATTAATTGATTCTTGTCCTAGAGAATGTTCCTATTGTTTTCGTCTTTTATAGTTTAAAAGATAGATTTAAAATATATTCTTTTAAAACATAATATTATGTATCTACTTGATGGTAATTAATAGAATTTTGTATTATGTTTTGTCTTACTGTTTATGCTTTTTTAAACCGCATATAATTATTGTTCCTAAGAGTGTTTTTTATTTAATTTTATTACTACAAAATATAGTTTAAATAAAGGAAAATTATTAATTTTATTGTATTCAATATTTTACTTCATTTTATGCCTACTTGGTGCTAATAAAAAATAAAAACGAAAATCTTTTTATTTAGTACACCTTTTTGCATGTTTTGATTTTTTTATTGCACGTTTTTGCACGTTTTGAAGTTTTTGTTGCACGTTTCAATGGTTTATACTGCACGAAAATCCGGTCTTTAATGATAACAAAAAAGGTTTGTTTATTAGAGGCGTATGAAGATGATAATAAACAAAATATTAAGACTAGTTTTAAAATTACTGTGTTCGTCAATAGTGAACTAAAGTGTCAATTTAAACACATAGGGTCCACACTCAATCAGAGCAATCATTGTTTTAAAAAGTACTAAGAGCGACGACAATCACAAATTGCTTTCAACTAACATACAGAATATACCTGCTAGCTCTGAACACTTTAGTTTGCACTGAATAACTAAAAAGCAAGTATAAATTTGCCCAAGAAGGTGGGAAAATTGATATCTTTTGAGGAAACAACTCTTCACTTGAATCCGGTGGGTTAAAGTTCAGGTGGGACTTTACTTAACTGAAACAGTTCACAGCCTAACGAGTGAAGCCAACAGTACTATGTTGTGTTTTAAACGAATCCCAAGAAGTGCAGAGATGAGCAAGTTACAGAGACCCAGAAAGTCAGAGTGGCAAAGACAGAGGGGCGAAACAAGAAATTCTTAACTACGTCCACAGTCTTCCATACTTTTACCTAAGTGCACCTTCTATTCAAACATCAATGACATGATTACACGAGTGATAAATTTAGCACATATTAGATGATTAAGTTTTTATAAGGCTACGTAAGAGAAAAAGGAAATAATATATTATTTGCTGTACCAGTTAACAAAATTAAAAGTGACAAATGTTTTAAAAATTGTGTTTTGGTAATTTGACCCTTAGAAACACTTTTCCCCCAAAAATATTGTAACACACACACACACACACACACACACACACACACACACACACACACACACACACACACACACACACACACACACACACAAAATACATTAAAGTAGTAGTAGTAGTACTGTGTTGAGGTAGGTGAGTCGTGTTGGCATTAGCGACCGAGTTGGCACAACGTTAAGGTCATTAAACCGTCGTAATTGACCGATCCCCGCGCTCAGGTCGTCGGGCGCCCTTTATTTCCGTCGCCAAACATACCCCAATGCATCTAATAAACGCCAGCCAACACAAACAACACGTCAAGCTTGGCTTATTGGCGTGTTTATGTCACCGCGTACATAAACAATATCAATGCCATCAATTACTATTTAAACATTTTATTTGCCTCCAGAAACGGTTGAGATTAAAACAGGTTAATTACCTTCTGTCACGTTTCTTTGAATCCAATTGCGGGATTACTCGAGTTTCGATCACAACTGTGTCATCATCAGATCTTATATACAAATATGGTTAAAACTCCATTTTTCGATGTTTGTACGTCACGTCAGATAATAAAAACAACACGTACACGGTATAAAACATTAAATAAAATAACGCACAATAAATATAAATATAAAACGAAACGTAATAACACACAAAACATGCGTGTAACCTATGCATACATATGTAACCTATCTTAGTCCAGACCTATCCAGATTTTCCCGTAAACGTTGCATAAAAAGTTTTGTATAAAATAAACTTTCTCCATTCGAGTTACGATTTGAAAAAATTTTAAATTTAAAAGTATTTCATGAACAGTTTCACAATAAATGTAAACAGTAGTCCCCACATATACTCACTCAAGTTCTGTATTCACCGCTCGGTATCAGTAATATGTTTTAGTTATTCATTCTAGATGCATAATATATAAACTTTATTAAAATTAATGTGTAAACCTATAAACATAGTAACAATAGAATTTCCAGTTATAGTACGGTAGGAATAAAATGCAATATATTTTCACATTTGTAGTATTGTTCATTTGTTAATGTATATTTTACTGTACATTATTTAGTTATAAATTCTCTCCCTCTCTCACTCTCTCTCTCTCTCTCTCTCTCTCTCTAACTACACGCGTGCGATCGCACGCTCAAGTCGAAGGACTATAATCAAGCATTACAAACGAATTTAATTCATAAAAATAAACAAGGAGAAAAAAACGAACTGCCTCCATCAATATGTGAATTCTGCTATCTGAAATATTAAACGCTTTTAGTTTTTAATAATTGTAATACAATGTAATTTCATTTAGTGGTGAAACAGAAGAGGTAGGGACCCCCTAATGGGGGAGAGAGAAGAGGTAGGGATTTTCTCTTATATAGGCCTACATGTAATCACAGCAATGTGTTTACGACGTAATTAGTACATGAAAACAACGGTTGTCCTAAAATAACTACTCCCAAAATATATTTGGTCAGAAAATTATTACTGTTCCCTGGGAACTCGCGCACCTGACTTGTCCACCCACGTAGGTTACTTATTATTTATTTAACGGCCATAAATATTTAACACCCGACGTAAATTACATCAGATAGAAACTTTTTTCGACGCTACAAGTTTTTAATCGCTTATGTTCTATCATTTACTTAATAAACACTTGAACAAAATTCGTCGAAAAACGGTTCCTGAACACCGTACAAAATATATCTGATGCACTGTCTCACAAGTCTTACTACGCCTAAGTAACCACTACCCTAGGGTAAGTAACATGAAACCAGTAAATGACGTCATGAATTCTAGTGTGAGTACCGTACTTTACTGTCTCTGGTTGTTATTCCTAGTGTAGCCCTTCCCACGTTTCTCTATTCGTGTTACCTGTTAATTTTTCTGACCATAAAACGCTGCAGAATCAAACACCGCCTAAACATAAGGATATAGGCGTATTCTTCAAAATAATGTTTACCACTCTAATAATCCGTTATTGTAATAATTAAATTCTCGCCAGTTACATATACAAACGCCTGCGGCTGTAATTTAATTTAACAATACAGCCCGAAAAGTGTTAAAACCCGAAATAATATACAGATCAAGTGCGAATACATCTCGATAACTGGCACGAGCTTGTGTGTGTGTGTGTGTGTGTGTGTGTGTGTGTGTGTGTGTGTGTGTGATCAGATATTAAAACTTCTAAAGTTCTACTAGTTACAATATGGTATATAGGCCTACAGGCAGTGATCTGTTACATATACAAAAACAAATGATCGAGAAGAATGTATTATAAGGAAATACAAAACGAACTCATACCTCATAGTCTCTACCTCATCTCTGAGGTGAATTGGCGGACACCGTGCCAATCAAGACACTGATGATTGCCTCCGATGGTGGGGTCGAAACGTTTGTCAATAGCAACAACCGTGGAGCACGGCCTAACAGCCCGACTCCGTTCCTCCAGCGCGCAAGCGCAAACACTCCTGAATGTCAGAACATGATTATTGTTAGCGTTACCGAAAATCTAGAAGTCTTCTACTGAGATTAATTTGCTGTCAAGTAACACAGTAATGTATCACACAATGAAATAAGTGCGAATGATAAACTGTCGTAAACAATATACCATCGTCACTTCTCTGTCATCCTAGTTTCAGATACACACAAGCAGATTTTATATCATTATCATCATCATCAGCGCCGCAGCAGCAACTCTCTGCCCAATACTGAAAAATTCCTCCCAATTATTCTCCAGTGAATTCTCTCCTGAGCAATTCTTATCTATATATTTCTTTCACAATAGTTAAGCAGAATCATCTCTCCACCTTGGACGTCATGCCGTTTGATGTCTCTTGATCTGCACTTTACTGTACATGACCTACCTTCGTAAATATCTGCCATCCTGCCTATTATTATTTAAACTTCTTAATTATGCAATTTTCACCTACACAAGTTTATTCACGTATTCACTCAATCGTCTTCTATCTCGTTTTGTTATTCCTACCGGACTCCTTTAGATGGTGTTTGAGCGGAATACTAAGTTTTTTATCATTCTCTTGGTTACTGTCTGTGTTTCTGACCCACGAAGCATTGTACTAAACATGTATGATTAAAAATACAATGAGACACTAATTATCACACTTTTAAACACAATAGCAGTTTGGTATTCGTATTTATGCAGAATGATGTAAAGGTAAAATTTACGGTATATAAAGAAAATTTTGTACTATTCTTCAATCAGTCACGCTGATCATAAATTAAATATATTATAGCGTCGTTAATTGAATTCAATTTATCGCTAAGTACATTATCCGGTATATTTCTCGAGACATAAGAACATTTAGGAAGAAGTAGTATACGTCTGTCCACGAATTGACATACTTTGTAATTACTGGAAAGCGATCCACGACCTAATGTCTACTGGAGTGGAATGTTCTGTGTAACTGTTTCCACTCCGCCCTCATCAGAGTTCCTACTCCGGCATTCAGTTCATGTCCAATTTCAAGTGAAGACAACGCTCCATATTCTTTTATTTTTTCATATTGTAATAAAATAAATTAAATAAATATATGTGTGTGTTGATGATAATAAGCTATTGTGGATTATGTGACTCCGATGTAATCAAGTCCAATGTAATATGTTTAATTGGTGTGGCTCTCGACGTCTTACTGGCCTGAAACACTTCCTTAAGTTTCCCAGCTGGTCGAGTCCCAATGGTAGCAAGACCGGTCGAGTAGCGTAAAGTTGATGAAGAAATATATATGCTCAGCTTCACCGAAAGTTTCAAAACAAAAATTATTGTTTTGAAGAAAATTAAAAAAAAATTATGTTTATAAAAAAAATAATAAAAAAAAAATTTTAATTTTATTAATTAATTAATTAGGATCAATTAATTAATATAGGGCTGTGAAGTTTTAAACAGTGTAATGCTCTTCTGAAAATTTTTATTAAAGTTTTAGTATAATTTAAATAATCTATCACCACTCATAAGACTGTCTGTAAACCAATCGATATTTGTTTACCTTTCTATTTTTTAGGTTATCTTCACTTACGGGTGGTAAAGTCCTTGTAGATTATCAATTAGAATTATATTATTGGTAATTAGTATTATTGAAGAAATAAAGAACTATTAAGTATTGAAAAGTATTAATGTTTTATTAAGTAACAGCAATATTGACTCTTATCGATTAGTATCGATTCTCAGGATATCGAAAAAAGTTACAAGTATATGTTATAAAAATTATATAGGGTTCTTTAAACAGCCAGTTATTACCAAAGTCAGAGAAATCGGGCTAATATTTAAAAAGTATAACGTTACAATCAAATTAATAGTTATTAATAAACACAGACATTGAATAATAATTTGTAAATATAATAATTGTTTTCACCCAACAGCTGTTGAACTAAGAGGAGGCACTGGGATTGTCAAAGAAAGATGGCTGCCGTCAAGTCGATCAAAATGTTGCTCGTTCCTGCCGTGTTCCAAATAATGTATTTTGAAGCAATATTCCTGTTCTTGTGTCTGCAAATCTCTTGTTATATGTTGTGTAGTGACTGGTGTAGTGATTCTGGGTTGTATTTAGTATGTCTGTGTAATTATAAGTCAAACACTTTCTCCGATTCCGTCACTAATTTGGTTTAATGTATTATACAGTTTTCTAGTGTTTTATGGTGTTTTTCGGAGTAGATTTATATTGTTCTGTGTTATGGAGTGTTACTTGATCGTTTCTGTTATAATATGATAGTTTCAGAAGTATTTTACAAGTCACTCGCGATTTCACAATAACTCACTATACACTCGCTTTGTATGACGATTATAGGTTAGGTTATCCACGTTATCAAAGGTATGTCATGTTAACCGTTCAACTACCAATAATTAACTAACTGTTTCCTTCAGTTTCAATTAAACTCTTAGCCCATATAATATTATCCTTAACATTGTTCAAAAATATTTTCACATCCTGTGTACATTTTACTATTTCACTATATGAATGCCTAAACTTTGGTTATTTGTCAATTTTATTCACTAGATTTGATTTAAATTAATCTTTCAGTTCATTCTGGTTATTTTCAGATTAAATAATGCCATTTTATAGTGTTTTCTGTCCGAAAAATAGTAATTTTACTTTCAGTTTGGTATACAAACTGTTTGGAAGTCAAAACATTAAAATTTACTTCCTGTCATTATATAAATTCAGCCATTTTATCAGTTATATTTAATATTAATAATTCTATATTGTATTAAAAGGTTCCTATTCCCTTATTTTCTGGTAATTAATTGAATTAGTTGTATTCTGAAACATTATTCTGAAATATATGACTCCCATGTCTAAATTTCTGAGTTTAGTCATTTTCACTTTTATTCATAATTCTGAATATAATTTATTAAAATCTCTCTAAATGGTATGTGCAATTATATGGCATGATCTCAAGTTTATTTTGTCTAAACCCCTTTTGTTTATTTGCATTTAATTGAGCAATTTCTCTGTTTTGATGAAGTTTGGTTTCCATTCTTTTGGTCTATGATTTTTTAACAATTTTTCTTACAAAATAATTTACAAACAATATATGATGTGTGATACCCTCTCTGACTTTTACAAATAGTATTATAAATTAAACATGTTTTTAAATTACACAAAAACAATTAGTATTGGTTACAATACAAACAATAGTTAAAACAAATAAAGAATATTTTTTTTTTAAATAAATGGTTGTCTTCAAGTCAGACATTTTGCAACACAATCCTTATTTCTAAACATGGAAATATGGCTTACAAAAAAGGTTTTTTACTAACTAACATCTTAATTACTCTCTACTATTTACAAGTGGTAACTATTTTTATAGTTCTGATGTTAGTTGTTTCAGACCCAAACAAATGGCCTTATATCTAATACATTTTTAAACATTCTTGTACTATATACATAAAAAACCTTATATTTATATTCTTATTTCTAACTATTATTATAAGTAGGATTCTACAGTTTTTATACCGTCTTTTACATTGTCTTTGGGGAATTGTACCCTGTCATTAACAAATAAATAGTATTAATTGTTCAAAAGGTATTATGAACTCTGTTTTTCTTTTTTCATGTAAAACAAAATGTTATTTTAAACAGATTCATGTCTTATGAACAACATATTGTCACAGTACATATTTTAAGTCATTGAAAAATGCATATTTCATTGCATCCAATGTTTGTGATTGCCAAGAATGAAACACAAGGTTCATTTTTTATAATACCCAAAACTATCACTGGTTCACTTTGCACTTATATATTATGTTAATGCTAAATGGTCGTATAGTCTTATTAACATAATAAATTGGTTAGCGTTTTTCAATGGAGATTTGTTCCATGGGTACTATATTATTGTTTCATCTTAGTTCACAGGAAACTTTTACTTTATACACTCCTCTCTCTTAAATTTATATACATGTGGTTTTTATTTCGTTATACTTTTATTTTTAGATATTTATTTTGGGGATATTTGGATTTGGGTGTCTTTTATAAGAGCATGACATCTTCTTCAGGATGCTGCCCTCTTCTTCTTTCTTCAGTCTTCTTTTCTCCTGCCTTCTGGGACTGGTATCTTCTCCATCTTCTTCTTGTTGCCATCAGGTTTCTTGGGATCTTCTCCATCTTCTTCTTTATTTCAGAAATACACAACCTGTATTGGTTGATCTTGGCTTATTTTAGGGTTTCTATTCTATTTATTCTCCCTCGTTGTGGGTTTGGTCATATTCTGTACTGCTTGGTTATTTACTATTTTACCTTCCTGGGTTATACCTTGAAAACCTTTGGTTATGAGACTGGTCTTGGATGACTCATCACTAGTAACTCCTTTTATATTAACTTGTATTTTCTTTATAATAATGATTTCTTTCCACAGTTGCTATGAATTAATCTTTTTATATTAAACTTAGTGCTTTCTTCCAAATTTAAACATTATAACTTCATTATTCTAATGATCAATTGCCATTCAATATTATGCTTATATCTGTCATGTTACAGATTGCTCCCCTCCAGAAGTAATTATTTCAGACATGTTTATGGATGAAATAATTTCTTATGATAATTTCATCATTTCTTATAATTCATTTTCTTCTCCATTTTCATATCGACTTTTTTATATTAGAGTTTTATTGATTTTATATATATGGTTACTTGTCTTACTACTGATCCTTTTCGGATAGTTAGTGTCTTCTGAGATATATTATAATTGTAATACATTTTCTTTCTATATCAACTTCGTGTTGTATCCTTGGGATATTAATTCCCTAACATTCCCTATCACGTGGGCTGGGGCAGATCAGAGGGGCACTGTACGCTACTTCTCTGCTGGCCATACACCACTTCTATAAATTGAGTACAGGGGCATATCCATCCCTGCTCAAAAAACATAATGCTGCTGGAATTATCTTCAGTCAGTCATCGAATAAATAAATAAAAAGTAGTCTCATTTTCGACTAATAAAAATATCTTTGGATTCTCCACTTCGTAGTCTCTCAGATTATCTCACATTTTCTATCTTAATAAATCTTCATAATCATTATTATACTCATTACATATATATTTTTCCAAAACTCTTAACTTGTCTGATATATTTAATTTAATTATGGTTGAAAACCTTTCTTTTAATAATTCTGGTTACTGTTTACAGTGTAACTCTCTTTCTTCTTCATCTGAATTCTCTTTATACTTTCTTCTGGTTATTCATAGTATTAGCATGGTCTTTATAAATAGTCTTTCGTATTCATTATTTGAATGGTCTTAATATATTATATTTAATTTTTTTAACATTGTATCTTTACATTAGATATACAGGTTGTTATATTGATCATTTTATTTAAACATTTTGGTTCTTTCCTTTCTCTTAGAAAGTTATTAATCCGCCTTCGCATTCATTAGCATTAATTCATTTATATTATATTTCATGTGGTATTTCTTCTCTTTGCATTTCATATAGGTCTTATTATTATCATTGGTTCAAAATCATCTTCTCCATATGTTTGGTATGAGTTGTTCTTCTTTGCTCTTAATTAACTGTTTTCATTATCGTTTCATAGGTAATTAGTCTCTTTGCTTCCAAATTTTTTTTTCTTCTCTGGCATATTACACTCTTTTTTGTTATTCTTCTCTACTCCTTCAAATGCTATTGTGAATATCTAGCATTTATTCTGGATTAACGTTAATTCTCTTTTCTGAATTAACCACTTTATTTTCTTCTCAATTCAATCATAATTGACCCATAATTATTTTTTGGAACTTGGTTAGTTTTAATATAAAATTCAAACTATTCTTTTTATTTAAAAGAAAAATATTTCTCATAAATCCTTGTAATATGTTGATCTTATCTTGTCTCAAAGTTCTGACGTTCTATCAACATTCAAATTCTGTTTAATTCATTTATTCCCAGAATTGTTTCATTCAGAATTGTTTATAGTACTGTTATCTTACTATTATTTCTGAATGTTTTGGTATTTCTCCAAATTCAAATTCTTCTTAATTATTTACCATAAAGTTTTCTCACAAACTTAGTTATAGTAAGTTGGTCTTACTTCATTTTTAAATTTTTTGTAAAATTAAGTTCAAAATTCTCTCTCTTTCTCTTTCTTCCATAAAGTTTTGTTCTAAATTATCAGGTTGTAGTAAGAAGTACTTACTCAATTTTAAATTTTTATAATTATATTTCAATTCAAAAGTCTTTCTTTTTCTTTCTTCCATAAAGTTTGTTCCAAAATTATTAGGTTGTAAGATGTACTTACATTATTTTAAAATTTTTTAAAAAATTCTTTTAATTCTCCAGAATGTTCTTCTCAAAATATTAGGTTGTAATAAGACGTACTTACATATTTTAGGATTTTTAAAATATAAAATTCAAACTATTCTTTCTTCTTATAATTCTCCAAAATGTTCTTCTCAAAATATTAGGTTGTAAGATGTACTTACATTATTTTCGAATTTTTAAAATTAAATTAAAAAAAATTCTTCTTATAATTCTCCAGAATGTTCTTCTCAAAATATTAGGTTGTAAGATGTACTTACATTATTTTAAAATTTTTAAAAATATAAATTCTAAATTCCTTCTTCTTATAATTCTCCAGAATTTTCTTTTCAAAATATTAGGTTGTAAGATGTACTTACATTATTTTTGAATTTTTTAAAATATAAAATTAAAAATTCTAAATCTCACCACTCATTCTTCATAATATTTCTTCATAGAAGCTTGATTGTACACTCCTTTGATTTTTCCTGAAACGATTTCCTTCAACTCATATGTATTGTTGTGCTTATCATTTACCACAACATATGGTCCAGTGTATAATAATAGTAGTTTTTTGGTTATGCCTTCTAAGGTGCTAGGCAGCTCTCTATTTTTTAGGAGGACTTTTTCACCCTCTTTATATGTTACAATTCGCCCTATTGCCTTCTGGTACTTGGCTTGCCGTTTTTCCTGATCTTCTGCTACCTTATTGTAAAACTTCAACTGGTTGAATTTCCTATTGTTGTTCGTTGGAAATTCAATGATTTGTTCAATGTCTCGGGGAGTCGGCTTCTCATACATGGCTGAGTACGGTGGAATTCCTATAGCTGGATGGTGGGCGTAATTTAGGAATGTTTCTGTCGCTGCTAGGTACTCTTGCCACTTTTTCTGTTGGTTGTGACAGTACGTGCGCAATATCCTACCCACTTCTCTTAGTACTCTCTCAGCCGGATTGCTACTTGGGTGGTAGACTGATGTCTTATATGTTTTGACCCCAAGTGCTAATAAAGTGTCTCGCCATCTCCTCCCCTTAAACTGTGTACCATGGTCGGTAATAATAGAAAATGGTCTACCGATCTCTGGGATATACAAATCAATAATCACCGCCAAAACCTTTGCTGTCGTTGCCCGATTAACCGGATATAGCTTTATATACTTGGTGTAGTGATCCATTATAATTACCAAGTATTTATATCTGTGCCGACCACCGCTACGGGGAAATGGCCCGCATATATCCAAAAACACTTTTTCCAGTTTTGCGTTGGAAGTTATCGATATCATGATACCCTCTGTCTTTTCATTGTTTACTTTTGCACATTGGCAGATCTTACAGGACTTGAGGTATGTTCTCACCTTGCGGTTGATATTCTTGATCTTACAATTTTCCTCTAGAGCTTGTATCACTTTTAACGCTCCCATGTGACCATACCTGACATGGTAATCGATGATGACCTCCTTTTCTATTTGGTGCGGGATTATCACCTTCCATGTCTCATCGTCCAATGCGGTTTTTATGAATAAAATTCCCTTGTTAAGGTGGTAATATTTAGAAATGGTTTCATCATTGGCTTCCAAACGACTCACAATGTTTTTCAGCTTAGGATCAGACTGCTGATGGATTCTGATGTTTATTAACAAAGCTTGTAAATCGGCTCTGGTCGTGAATATGTTATAAATTTTTACTAAGCTCTCCTTCTCTCCCTCGAAAGTCTGATCTTCCAGATTTATACGTGACAACACATCCGCTACCACGTTCTTCTTCCCTGGAATGTATTCCCATTTCAGGTCATATTCTTGTAGGGCGAGTACCCACCTAGCCAATCGGCCGTGACTCAATTTGCACCTACGAAGGAACGAGATGGATTTATGATCAGTTCGTACCGTGACTTGATATCCGAGAATGTACGTCCGGAACTTGCTGCATGCGAACACCACGCTCAACAATTCCTTTTCTGTCACACTGTAGTTCTTTTCGCACTGGTTCAGTGTGCGACTAGCGAAGCTTATTACCAGATGTTGTCCCTCCTCATCTTCCTGGTATAATGTCGTTCCTAAGCTTAGATCGCTAGCGTCACAGTTTAGAAAGAACGGTTTATTAAAATCTGGGTGACGAAGTATCACACTCTCCAGAAACTTCTCTTTTATCAATCGGAAAGTAATATCTTGATCTTCACCCCAAGTCCATTTGTTTTTGGCAGATAACTGTGGTTGAAACTTGGCTGTCAACTCGGAATATCGGCTCTGAAACTTCCTGTAATAGTTACAGAGTCCGAGGAAAGATTGCAGTTGTTTCCTGTTTCTTGGTTGCGGGAACCTCTGAATTGCCTCCACTTTCTCTGCTGATGGGGTAATACCTCTGTCGTCTAGGTTGAAGCCTAAGAATTGTACCTCGCGCGCTATGAACTTGGATTTCTCCAACTTCAATGTTATGTTGTTCTGCGCTAGTTTGTTTAGTACAAACTCCACTCTGTAACAGTGCTCCTCCCAGGTTCCGGATGTGATTAGTAAATCGTCAACATAGACGGTGGTAAATTGGAGCGCTTCTGGTCCCAAAATCTGGTCCATGCATGCCACAAATATGGCGACAGAATTGACAAGTCCGAAGGGCAGTCTCTTGAACTGGTAATTGCGCCCTTCGAAAATGAACGCTACATACTGGCGGCTTTGTGGATGCAGCTCTACCTGCCAATAACCACAGACCGTATCCCAGGTGCTAATAAATCTGGTACCATGAAAACGCTTTAAGATTTCTTCTATTTCACCGGGAGAGGTTCTGTCATTCACAATTGTCTTGTTCAACTCACGCGCATCTAAACAGAGCCGGACTTGTCCGTCTTTCTTCGGAACAGCAATAATTGGACTAGTGTAAGGTGATTGACTAATCTCAATTATGTCGTTTTCTATCATCTTGTTTATCTCTGTTCTCACGGCTTCTTTGAGCGACTGCGCTATTGGATATGACCTCCGGTTAAACTCTACGTTTTCTTTAAAACGAAGTTGGCACTGGTAGTTTTTTACCTTCCCTGGATCAGAAAACACCGCCTTGTATTTCTCATATATAGCGATTAGACGATCAGCCAGATGTGTTGGTATTTTCTTGTTATCGCTTCCGCACTGGAAATTCCGTATTTCTTGGATCTTAACTGACCATAAATCATCTCCTCCATGATTGTATATTATGGGTTTGTAAAGAGGGCTGTTTCTAATAACATTTATTTTACGAAGTTGTTGATGTATAGGGCTGGGAAGTATAGTTGTGCTTCCTACCAGATCTGCGGTCCAAGTTACTCCGTCTGGGAAAAGTGATACTCTATTTAAATTAAGATCGATTACTGCCGAATATCTACGAAGAATATCGCAACCGACTAAGATGTCAAATGGTAATCCGGTGGCGATTAAAAATTCCATGTCTAAAGCTATATCACGGCTAACGACACTTAAGGAAACTTGCTTCCTAATGGTTTTATTCTGGCGACCAGTTGCACCTACCAATACAATGTTGTTGACTGGTAACATTGGCAAAGTTTTACCACATGTACTCTGTATTCTCTCCAACTCATTGGAGTTTATTATTGAAATATTAGCTCCTGTGTCTATCATTATTTTAGCGGGAACTCCTTCCACCTCCGCTGTTATATAAATTATCTCATTATTACTGTTGCTGAGACTCTTCTCGTTCTCTTCCAAAAGTTCAGTTCGTATGTCTTTCAAATAATGGTTACTGATAATAGTGAAGTTTTTATCATTGTTTGCTTGTTGCAAATCATCCTTTTCTAACCCAGGAAGTATAAGCAGTAACGGGTCATCGTTGTTGATTACTGCCTCCTCTCGTTTAAAGCATTTTGGTCATTGTTTAAGTTACTGTTGACCGAGGCATCGTTCGGGAAACTCTGGTTTGTTTCCTGACGTTCTGTACCCTGGTTGATGTTTAACGCCCTGTTCGGTTGTCTGCCAAGATCTTCCAGGCTGGTACTTCGTCTTTCCTGTTCGTATCTTGGGCCGTCTCGTTCCGCACTCCTCCATCTTCGGTCGGCGCCGTGGAAGCTGCTCCTCCTCGGTTGATAGTATCTCCTGGGTCCGCGATCTTCTGCTCTTATAAAATTTACCCTAGGGCGCGACACTCGGTTATTACTATTGCTATTATTATTATTACTAATATTATTATTATAGTAATTTCGGTTAGGTGGGTAAGGTCTGTCACCATTATTGTTGGGATATGGATTTCTCTGACTGTATGGAACATTATTATTTTGTTGATAAAAGTGGTTTCGATTATTTGGGTAGGGGTTGTTATTTCTCACGCCGTTAAAATTTCCGTTAAACTGGTTATTACGCGGCTGGTTGTTAGGGCCGTCGTAATTACTGGGCTGGTTCCGGTTATTTGTATGGTTATTGCCGTTATTGGGGTAAGTAGTCGGCCTTGCTTCTGGTCTCTCATTTCTCTTCCTGCTCTGCCGATAATACTCTTCATTCTCGTATCCCTCCAATAACTCAGTCATTCCCTGGATCGTCTTGATCTGACTACCTCTCCGGGCCCTGATAATGTCCTCATCATAGTGATAAGATATCTTATTCACTAAACATTCTTCTGGGATTGCTGGCTCAAGGTGCTTTGCCATACACACCTTCCCCAAGAAATATGCCGTCATACTGCTACCTAATTGTGACCTGTATCTTCCGTTACAAATATTGTCACGTATCAAGTTCTGGGTGGTCTCAGACCAGTATTTTGTCTTAAACATTTTCCGGAACTGTTGGTAGTCGGAAATTTCACTCCGGTTGGCCATCCACCAATTATCTGTTATGTCTCGGAAAGACTCGTCGAATATCTCCCTGCTATGGCTCCATTGAGTAATTTTATGCTTGGTCAAATATTCTTCTACCCTGGCCAGGAACTCCATCGGCTTTCGTTTGTATTGCCGGAAGTTGAGCCACTCTCGGCTTTCGTTGACGGGCAATCCGGTGAAATGAGTCGGTCTGTTTCTAATCGCTTCCATCTCCTCTCGGCTTTGTCGCACCTGACCGGTGATATTGGCCATGGTCTCTTGTATATCATTACATCGTTCTGTGACCTGGTTTCGTACTTTTCCGAATTCTTCTTGATTTTCCTTTCTCTGTTCTTCTACCTTCCTACGACTATGTTCTTCGATATTTGTGAACTTGATGTTCACCACTTCTTTAAACTCATTCACCTCCTTTTCGGTCTGGTTGCACTTTCCATCAATCTCCCGAATCTGTCGATTGACCATTATATTTTCTTCTTCCATCTTCTTATTCATCGCTTTTTTGTTAACAGTGATTTCTTTATTCAGTTCTTCTCGCAACAATTCCATCCTTTCGTCCAGTTTGTCCAAATTCTCCTGATTTACCTCCCTTAACTCTTCTCTTAGAATTTGATTGTCCTCTCTCAATTCTTCCAATTTCTCCCCCATCTTCTCTTCCAACTTCCTGTTGTCTTCCTTCAATTCTTCCTTCAACTGTCGGTTGTTCTTCTCTATCTTCTTCCTGGTTTCATCGATTTTCTGATTGGTGTTCTCAATTTTATTAATCAATTCTTCTTTAGTTGACTTGAATTCTTCCTTGAACGATTGGTTGTCTTCCTTCAATTCTTCTAACTTCTTCCCCATCTCTTCTTCCATCTTCTTGTTATCTTCCTTCAAATTTTCTATGTTCTTGTTCATCCCAGTCAACTCTTCTTTTGTGGATTGATTATCCTTCTTCAATTCTTCTAACTTTCCTTCCATCTTCTTGCTGTTTTCTTCCATCTTCTCTTCCATCTTCTTGCTGTTTTCTTCCATCTTCTTGTTTGTTGTTTCGATTTTATTTCCTAAATCTTCTTTCAAGGACTGGTTGTCTCGCATTAACGCTCTGAACATTTCTTGTACTGTCCGATCATCTACTTGTGATGGTTTTTCTAATTGTTCCTTCCGGACATTGACTTCCCCTGTCTGAGTAGGCATCTCCGGTTGTTCCTCTGGTTGCTCTGTTTGTTTGGACAACACCGATTGTAATACCTCTTCCAACTCTACTGGCGTTGCCTCTTTGTTGTCCATATCAGCTTCTATTTCTTTCTCGGCCTCCGCCGCCCGTTTCTTAGATGTTGCACGTCGTTGCATTTTCCCTCGAAATTCTCTGGCTTTGTAGCTGTTGCCTAGCTCCAACTAGTGATTGGGCAGAATTTATTGGCCTTCCAATCGCTAATTAAAGCCCCTAAAGTTGTGCGCCAATTTGTAATAAAATAAATTAAATAAATATATGTGTGTGTTGATGATAATAAGCTATTGTGGATTATGTGACTCCGATGTAAAAAATTTTAATTTTATTAATTAATTAATTAGGATCAATTAATTAATATAGGGCTGTGAAGTTTTAAACAGTGTAATGCTCTTCTGAAAATTTTTATTAAAGTTTTAGTATAATTTAAATAATCTATCACCACTCATAAGACTGTCTGTAAACCAATCGATATTTGTTTACCTTTCTATTTTTTAGGTTATCTTCACTTACGGGTGGTAAAGTCCTTGTAGATTATCAATTAGAATTATATTATTGGTAATTAGTATTATTGAAGAAATAAAGAACTATTAAGTATTGAAAAGTATTAATGTTTTATTAAGTAACAGCAATATTGACTCTTATCGATTAGTATCGATTCTCAGGATATCGAAAAAAGTTACAAGTATATGTTATAAAAATTATATAGGGTTCTTTAAACAGCCAGTTATTACCAAAGTCAGAGAAATCGGGCTAATATTTAAAAAGTATAACGTTACAATCAAATTAATAGTTATTAATAAACACAGACATTGAATAATAATTTGTAAATATAATAATTGTTTTCACCCAACAGCTGTTGAACTAAGAGGAGGCACTGGGATTGTCAAAGAAAGATGGCTGCCGTCAAGTCGATCAAAATGTTGCTCGTTCCTGCCGTGTTCCAAATAATGTATTTTGAAGCAATATTCCTGTTCTTGTGTCTGCAAATCTCTTGTTATATGTTGTGTAGTGACTGGTGTAGTGATTCTGGGTTGTATTTAGTATGTCTGTGTAATTATAAGTCAAACACTTTCTCCGATTCCGTCACTAATTTGGTTTAATGTATTATACAGTTTTCTAGTGTTTTATGGTGTTTTTCGGAGTAGATTTATATTGTTCTGTGTTATGGAGTGTTACTTGATCGTTTCTGTTATAATATGATAGTTTCAGAAGTATTTTACAAGTCACTCGCGATTTCACAATAAATCACTATACACTCGCTTTGTATGACGATTATAGGTTAGGTTATCCACGTTATCAAAGGTATGTCATGTTAACCGTTCAACTACCAATAATTAACTAACTGTTTCCTTCAGTTTCAATTAAACTCTTAGCCCATATAATATTATCCTTAACATTGTTCAAAAATATTTTCACATCCTGTGTACATTTTACTATTTCACTATATGAATGCCTAAACTTTGGTTATTTGTCAATTTTATTCACTAGATTTGATTTAAATTAATCTTTCAGTTCATTCTGGTTATTTTCAGATTAAATAATGCCATTTTATAGTGTTTTCTGTCCGAAAAATAGTAATTTTACTTTCAGTTTGGTATACAAACTGTTTGGAAGTCAAAACATTAAAATTTACTTCCTGTCATTATATAAATTCAGCCATTTTATCAGTTATATTTAATATTAATAATTCTATATTGTATTAAAAGGTTCCTATTCCCTTATTTTCTGGTAATTAATTGAATTAGTTGTATTCTGAAACATTATTCTGAAATATATGACTCCCATGTCTAAATTTATGAGTTTAGTCATTTTCACTTTTATTCATAATTCTGAATATAATTTATTAAAATCTCTCTAAATGGTATGTGCAATTATATGGCATGATCTCAAGTTTATTTTGTCTAAACCCCTTTTGTTTATTTGCATTTAATTGAGCAATTTCTCTGTTTTGATGAAGTTTGGTTTCCATTCTTTTGGCCTATGATTTTTTAACAATTTTTCTTACAAAATAATTTACAAACAATATATGATGTGTGATACCCTCTCTGACTTTTACAAATAGTATTATAAATTAAACATGTTTTTAAATTACACAAAAACAATTAGTATTGGTTACAATACAAACAATAGTTAAAACAAATAAAGAATATTTTTTTTTTAAATAAATGGTTGTCTTCAAGTCAGACATTTTGCAACACAATCCTTATTTCTAAACATGGAAATATGGCTTACAAAAAAGGTTTTTTACTAACTAACATCTTAATTACTCTCTACTATTTACAAGTGGTAACTATTTTTATAGTTCTGATGTTAGTTGTTTCAGACCCAAACAAATGGCCTTATATCTAATACATTTTTAAACATTCTTGTACTATATACATAAAAAACCTTATATTTATATTCTTATTTCTAACTATTATTATAAGTAGGATTCTACAGTTTTTATACCGTCTTTTACATTGTCTTTGGGGAATTGTACCCTGTCATTAACAAATAAATAGTATTAATTGTTCAAAAGGTATTATGAACTCTGTTTTTCTTTTTTCATGTAAAACAAAATGTTATTTTAAACAGATTCATGTCTTATGAACAACATATTGTCACAGTACATATTTTAAGTCATTGAAAAATGCATATTTCATTGCATCCAATGTTTGTGATTGCCAAGAATGAAACACAAGGTTCATTTTTTATAATACCCAAAACTATCACTGGTTCACTTTGCACTTATATATTATGTTAATGCTAAATGGTCGTATAGTCTTATTAACATAATAAATTGGTTAGCGTTTTTCAATGGAGATTTGTTCCATGGGTACTATATTATTGTTTCATCTTAGTTCACAGGAAACTTTTACTTTATACACTCCTCTCTCTTAAATTTATATACATGTGGTTTTTATTTCGTTATACTTTTATTTTTAGATATTTATTTTGGGGATATTTGGATTTGGGTGTCTTTTATAAGAGCATGACATCTTCTTCAGGATGCTGCCCTCTTCTTCTTTCTTCAGTCTTCTTTTCTCCTGCCTTCTGGGACTGGTATCTTCTCCATCTTCTTCTTGTTGCCATCAGGTTTCTTGGGATCTTCTCCATCTTCTTCTTTATTTCAGAAATACACAACCTGTATTGGTTGATCTTGGCTTATTTTAGGGTTTCTATTATATTTATTCTCCCTCGTTGTGGGTTTGGTCATATTCTGTACTGCTTGGTTATTTACTATTTTACCTTCCTGGGTTATACCTTGAAAACCTTTGGTTATGAGACTGGTCTTGGATGACTCATCACTAGTAACTCCTTTTATATTAACTTGTATTTTCTTTATAATAATGATTTCTTTCCACAGTTGCTATGAATTAATCTTTTTATATTAAACTTAGTGCTTTCTTCCAAATTTAAACATTATAACTTCATTATTCTAATGATCAATTGCCATTCAATATTATGCTTATATCTGTCATGTTACAATATTAGACTCTATAAGTGATGTCAGTAACGTGTAAAAACTGTTTTGCTTTCCTCGGAGCATAAATCTACTATTACTGGCAGAATAAAACAGTGACCAATTCTGGCAAACATAAGAACAACATCAGTTTGTACGATTATACAACATGAGTAGTTGTCAATGACGACTCAAGATCAGGGCGACAGCTATGCTCACAATAAAACCACATATATTATATTAACGAATTTACTTTATTAGCAGACAGTGAGAGAGGCTCAAATAACCGAAAGGCAATGCAAAAACCGGATAATTCTGATCTCAACATTATATTTAGTATTTAATGTTTCTCCAAAAGTGAAACCTTAAGCTTCGCTTTACCGAAAACAGAATGTTTTAAGAGGCAGTATAATTATGAGCCTCTTACCAAAATTTACTTATCCAGAGAAGTGTTAAAACTGTAATCGAATAATTGACTGCAAACGTTGAACCACTGACGTTACAAACAGCAGTTAGGAAATTACACTCTTTGTCAAATATGTGTTGTTGAATCCCACAACGATTTAGGGCGATACGTTTACCTAAAATTGATTAAAAAATATACTGGACAGGAATACAATCTCTCATCTCACGATTATGAGAATGTTATTAGACAACACACAACGCGAATTATATCTTCGAAGAAATATAATATGGTTACTACGGTCTCACATAGTGGAAACAGAATAACTGACACAAGTGAAGTTACCAATTGCATATGAATTGTTCATGATATCCGGGCTGTTTGGCCGTGGTCCATGGTTTATAACAAAAAACCATGGTTTTGTTATAAACCATGGACCACGGCCAAACAGCCCGGATATCATGAACAATTCATCTGACACCGGCCGTGAAAGCCTGAGGAATATTTTACCAATTACATACTTTAATTAGACACAAACAGCAATTATAAATCAACAAAGCACTTTTATACAATAAGTAAAGTTACATTTGTCCAAAACACAACGATGAATGTCACCTTATTACAGTTTTGCACTAATTAACACAATAATAATAACCTCTCAGTAAACCGCAACAATCACTGCAAACCGCACTGTAAAATCGCCAAGTGTAAATGAACTGAGCCAGCCACTTTTTTGCGATGCCGAGAATAATTTTGCGTAGTGACAGGCGTTAGAACAAACTGGAGACTAGCCTAAGGTCAAAGTCCGACTTTGAACGCAACCACCCGACTGCTAGTGGTAGGTTGGTCGAGAAACATGTGGAAAGGCAATCTCGAATCATCGACAGCGTTACGTAATTGTCTTTCATCTTATCGTAGTAATAATATTTTCGAGTAAAACGCTTTATTTGTTAAAAAACACAGAATGGAATGAGGAGACTAGTTTGCTTTTACGGATTTGGGGGGTTATAGGGACTCCTCGGATAACTCTGTATGGACTGGAAGGTGAATTGGAAAGCAGAGAAACAGAAGGAATGGAGACACCTCTGCCTGATGACAACCACAATGACTTATTATAGTAGCTGTTGATCGTCATTCAGATCACATAATTTAGCTGAAGATCATGTCATTCCACGGGTAAATTATTTTAAATCCGAAATCCTATCAAACGACATCGGTTAACTACTCTTACATGTTCACTGTATCGTTAGTTATTGAAATTAGAAAACCGATCCATCTTCGCTAAATAGCAAAATCAAATATGACCGCCCGTGCTCATTAAATATACGTTTATTCTTCTTAATTCACAAACAAGTATATTTAAATTTACAAAACATTTTCTAAGAAATAAAAATGAGATTTTACAACGTCTTATGTAAACACCAAGATATGTAAATATTTAATGCTGTAAATGCTTCCTATAGATGAAAGTTACAGTTGACAAACGTTTTATATTTATTTGTAAATTCTGCATATAACAAATAGAGTGATAACGCCAAGCAGTTAAAACTGTTATCCAAACAGGAAACGATTTTTCAAATCCCCTTTTTTCTGTATTAAATTTCCACAGTTAACTGAAAAACCGACATTCTAGGAAAGTACTGGATATGCATATCTGAAACGATCAGCAGTTCAAGTAAACAACAACAACAACAACAACACTGTAAATCAACGACAAGAAACATCAACAACATAGGAATGAGATAATAATTAAACACAAGCGCGCACATACACACGCACACGCACGCCCGCGTTTTCATTGCAAACATGTTTGCCTCATTTCGTTAAGAAAATAAACTACATTTCTTGTTATCAGTAGATTACAAATGACGTTCACATTCTGACCATAACAAACAGATTCCGTACTGCTTCTATCATAAATCATTGTCTAATGGATAACAGCATACAAAGGACCTAACGTGCGTAGTGCGTCGTGACATCAAGTGAATGCTGCAAATAAACGAAACACGGGATGAAATGAATATATTAAAATAGATTCAAAGATACTTTGCAATGTGAACACGTGGATGAAAGTACTAAACAGCAGAGATGGAAGAAGAAACGCTTACTCTTATAAAAATAGATCGTGATGTCAAAAAACAAAGAATTTGAAAAGATTATGGATTTGAAATATGGGCAATTAATAAAACTACTCAAAAGAAATATCTTATATAAATGGACTTAAAGAAAAATACAAAAAAAATACACACCAAATACATACAGCTAATGGACTTGTGAAACATATAAGAAAATACAGAATAACCTGAAAAAGCTTACGAGTGTTACCATTCTAAGAAAAAAACGAGCAACACCTCGTTAGATTCAAGATAAGATTAAAAGTAGATCTGAAGACAGAAATTGGAATGACAAAAGATATTTAGTAGAAAAAAATAAACAAAAACCAACTAATGTGTGTGTGTGTGTGTGTGTGTGTGTGTATGCGCGCGCGCGCACGATCGTGTTCGTTTGAGTGTATGTTTTTTTGTACTCCGTGCAGTCTTCCTTTCTCGCTGTGATAAGTTCCATTATTCTCTGCTTTCGAATCCTTTCGGTACATATTAAAAAATATTAGTAGTCATAGAAGGCACAGTTGAAAAAAAATAGTCGTTTACAAAAAAAAAAAAAAAGAAAAAACATCAGTAGTCTTTATTGTTACTGGAAAATCCAAAAACCATCTGCCGGTGAATCGGTTCCTGAAATAACAGAAGAAACTGTAATGATAAACGACATACTGTGCCATTTAATCGAGCAGTATTTAGTGATGCTGATTTTAGACCGTTATTTTTTACAGATAGGCCAAATCGAAAACAGAACTATGGCTTCTAGTTCTTCAGTGCAACATGGAAGTCCAGACAGACAAATGACACCACTGAGATCTGAATCCGCTCTACGAATCCACATTCTGTTATGCCTGATACAAATATAGCAGAAGAACTAACCCTGTCTTCAAAAAGTCTGGAATCTTCGCCATTTGGGAACTTAACTTTAAAACAGAATTTTTCTCCAGAGTTAGTGCTAGCAGTTCCTAAAACGGGGACAGGGAAAACTAAAAGACCTAACAAACAGCTCAGTTGTCGTACTAACTGACACACCCCCGTAAAAGAAGCTATTAAAAGTGAGTATCAGAAAAGGAAATTATCTGAAGAAAAAACAAGAGAAATTAAAAGGAAACGCAAAGGAAAAACGTCCCGAAAAAGGAAAGTAAAGAGGATTCTTAAATTTGAAAATCCATCTGAAAAAGAAGATGATGATGAAACCTGTCTGTGTTTAGTCCGCATGAACCATTTTCAAGGAGCAGGCCTGGAGAGGAGTGGGTGGAATCCTGGAGCATTGGGCACATTTTTCATGTGCTAAGAGATCAAAGATATATGTGTGCCATAACTGTATGTCAGATAGATTTTCTGAATAAAACTTTAAAGCAATGGTAATGGACTAGGTATTTGTTTTTCTAATGATTTTTCTAGTTAAGCATGATTTAATTTGTATTTTGTTAAATTACAGACATTCATTATCTTAGATATGCTTTTCAAATTTTTGTTTATTTTAAAATTATTATAACTCAACATTCGTATTTTGATATTTGTTAAAGACATTTATAGTTTTATAAATGTTGATGTTTGGTTATTTTAAATTGTTTTTTCACTTAAATTTGTATTTGTTATGTTACAGACACATAATTTTATAAAAGTAACTTTAATTTGATTATTTTTTGATAATTGCTTTCTTTGGATAAGTGTTCACATACTTATGTGAACATGTGTGTGTGTGTGTGTGTGTGTGTGTGTGTGTGTGTGTGTGTGTGTGTGTTTAAGCAGGGAAATTGTCAAATGCTTGTATAATTGTAACGACATTTTGAGGATAATCTGTTTTAAAAGACAATTTTAAACTTTAAAGACCTGATGTAAGAAGGAAGACATTTTTTCTGGTAAATGGTTTAGTGGTGTGTGTGTGTGTGTGTGTGTGTGTGTGTGACACTATATTTTGATTTTGTAGGTAAAATCACATCATTTGTATGAAAAATAAAATTTTCTTTAAGCGAAATATTAGCTTTATTTGTCTTGTTAAAACCGACCCCTACAGCTGTTACAACCAACCCCGCTATGGGGAAGGTTGTATTTTGACTTCAGTTAGTTTTCTTTGCGTACTAAAATAATTATGAACTATACAATTCTGAATATTTAGTACGTCATAAACAACATCCATAAGTATCGGAAACTATGAAAATATTTTAAAAATTATGAAAACTGTCACAGTTATTAATGACCAAATTTGAAATGTTACAACCTTCCCCGTGTTCCTCTACGTCCAGTGAACCAGTCACATATTGAACGAAAAACAAGCACTAAGCCATGAATTGTTGATAAATACAATCTTATTTATAAAATTATTTATATACTTCACATATAAAAAATAGTATCTTGGATTCAAGAGTCCGAATTACAAGGTATGTTTTGATTATCATCACCAAGTTATTATTTCAAACCGCTGAATATTTCTGACTACACTACATTCTGTAGACAAGAAAGAAAGTTTCATTTCTGACTTATTCAATTCAATTCACTGCCGCATAGAGAACGTTATATCATAGTTGTAATATTTTGTTTGTTTGTTTTAAGTGGCACGATTAATGCAACACACATTTTTCAAGAGGTTTTTCTGTTTTGAGCAGACAGAAACTTAACAGAGTCAAATAGTCTGTATTCCATCTACTTATGAAGTAACTGCTCAAAACTGCCACTAGACACAAATAAAAGTTTTGAGAAAGAATATCTATCGGATTAGGTTGTCTTTAGTGAGATAATAGGAAAACGTTTCGTATTAAGTAAATACATACAATTATTTGTGTAATCGCCTGTGTAAATAAGAAAATGCTCTCTCTCTCTCTCTCTCTCTCTCTCTCTCTCTCCGTCTCCTCTACCCATTTTTGTTTGTCATTTCTCCCATAGGCGACACAATGGATTAGTTCATGCAAGGTCGGAAAATCAGAGAGGATAAATTGCAATGGAACACAAAGATCGTAATACATGAAGCAAATCGCTGTAAGAGGAAATGTAATTTGAGAGATTAACATAAAAGACAAGAAGTTGTTGAGTAATTTCGAACCAGGAAAGAGGTTGTAACAACAGGAGAACATAACAATATCTTTACAAATTCATTTATCCTTACAAAAGAGTGGCTATAAGAACACTCGTGCGTTCACTCTCAATCTATCTCTTCGCCTTTTCCTTATCCTTATTTTATCTATTTTCCTCCCTTTAATAGGAATACAATGAGACATGTTCCATGATCTAGAGACTAAATAAATCCAGTGCGAGGGAATACAGGTTCGTGTTTTTCCCGTTCTCAAGTCAGCGACATGAAGCTAAATGGGTAGCATAGTACGCACCTTGGCGCCTACTTAGTTATGCCTGGCTACCAAGCCTCAGACTCGCTACTAGCTTCAAATTAAAAATAACAAACTCTACAGTGGGATATCGTTCTGCGATAGGGAAAGCGAGAAAACTTTGCAAACTTCGTTATATGCATACCGAATCTCATCAAACCTATATTCTGTATAAAAAGAATTCACAAAGAACATATTTAATTAACAAAACAGCTACAAATAGTATTCGCAACGAGAATTACTTCTTCCAAATAATATTAAGCTAATAAATAAAATAACTACAAACAAAACGGTTTTGTGTACACCCATACTGCAGATATGTGGACGTACTGCACGAACAGCCTTATTTGGTAATAATAATAATAGTCTAATGATTATTATTATATTTATTTTCTACAATTAATACAATTCATATTCACTTTGCTACAAAAAATAACTACAAAGCTACAAATTAAAAAGACCGTCTCTCCACGCGCGCGCGCGCGCGCACACACACACACACACACACACACATTCTTCCTATCTCATTCTATTGTCAGGCCTTATTTTCGTTTCACTTAAACATTCCCAGTAAAGCTTAACAGTAACAATAGAGCATTATCACAAGCAAGGTCACCTTATCTGATTGGTCCTTCAGCTGCATCAACACTATCACTCTGAGTAGGTCATTATGTTAATTCCAAAGTAGTCTGATTTTAAAAACATTTTGAACAAAATTTATATTCAAAATTTTTGTTAAGTTTACTGAATTATAATAAACAACGTAAACGGGCTTTGCTCACCTCAATTCTCTCACAAAACCTTCGTCGACTGCCTCTCACCTCACAGACCGATTTGTCAAGTTTTTACTATTTCCTTTATAAAATAATGTCAACAATATATACATGAAAAATCGCTGCAAATTCATATTAAAACTAATATTACTTACGAAATTTTTGTATTATAATTACTTTTATATTTTATCAGAGCCGGATTTATTCGTAATGACTTTTACGAAAAGATCGTACTCAGTTGTCATTCATATCGGTTGTCTAAAGTAGTCAAAAACAATATGGACGTTTCTCACTGTGTTGTGCTTACATTCTTTACAAATAAAGAAATGCATCTGTTGAGAATGTTTGCGACTCCTACTGTCGAGAGTAACATTTTTCGCCACCAAACACCAGTCTTCAAAATATAAAGTTAATCTATTTATCTCCCATCCAAGGATATGTAGAGATAGACATTGCTTTGTAATACAATGTTTACTAAATATATGATTAGCCCGCAATTAAACTGATAATCGCATATTTCTGACATCATTATAAACTGATAATTACTTCAATAACAATAAAACTGTTTACAATTTATATAATACGTTGTACATGCAGTTAGCAGTTATATAACCACACGTAGTAAGAGTTAACAAGGACAGGCCTGTCACTGATACCATATAAACGTAAGTAATACAATAACTTTGTTTTCAGTTTCTGTGTCACAGTAGGCCTACACCTCAAGCTTGTGGTTAGAAATAAGTTTTAGTAATCTACACAGGTAGATATGACATGGATTTTTTTCACGTTCTTTACTAAGGAGCATTACAAATCACACCTGTGGTTATTTAAATATTTTGCGTGATTGTTATTATAATCATCTTCTTCAGGTTTCAAGACTGATCCGACTTCCGCACTTGCCGTGGCCGGAGAAGTCTACAAATTAACCGTGTGTACAAATTGAACACATTTCACAAAACTAAACCAAGAAAATCTCGTGGATACCAAACAACTGAATTCACAGAACAAAGAATGATTCGTTTTAAATCTTTTAGCAAAAGACAGTTTCGTTCGTTAGGAACTGCAAATCAAATATTACTTTCGAATCGCCACATTGTTAACGTCTATGACTTCAAACGTCGTTGCCCCTGATTCAGGGTATCTAAGATACAGGAAAGACGCAGCTTGGACTGGCAATTACAGGAGTCCGGAACAAATTTTCCAAACGGGTCTGGATATTATAGATCTGTTCTGGTTACAATCCTCAGTCGATCTTGAACTAACACTCCCTCATTTGTAATCGTTTACGTAGGCACTCGAAACTATTGTCATCAGTCGTAATTAATTTTTCATTTCAAATAAGTGTAGTTACAATGTTGATATGATTTCACACATCATTAATCAACGTTTACGCCGGCAGTAGAATGACAACGACACGATGGATATATGACAATAATGCGATATATCGCATATTATAGTATTCATAAATCGCAGCGTATCATCTTCAATGGAGCCGATCCATCGTGTCGTTGTCATTCTACTGTCGGCGTAAACGTTGATTAATGATGTGTGAAATTATATCAACATTGTAACTACACTTATTTGAAATGAAAAATTAATTACGACTGATGACAATAGTTTCGAGTGCCTACGTAAACGATTACAAATGAGGGAGTGTTAGTTCAAGATCGACTGAGGATTGTAACAATATATATATATTGTATAATTGTGGGAATGCTGAGTCCGTGTCGACTAAAAACGATTAAGTCATTTTACTAATGGGGCAATCTGATTGGTGCACAGAAACAGTGTCGAGACAGTGCCACAGTTTTAAGAACACATTGTTACATCAAGATTTCCGACTATCATCACTCTGGCCGAGGCAGTATTACCCAATACCTTGAATACTTCCTACGTCTCACGATTGATAAGGACAGACAAATTAATGAATTCCTATGAATTTTCATTCAACCGTAGGTCTAACCCAGATGTGTTTATAGTATTCACTAAATATAGCTTACTTTATAACCGGCAACAGTAAAGGAATAAGTAATTTTACGGAAAGAGGGAAAATCTGCTGCAACGTCCACTGTCATTAGGACGGTAGTTTCCTGTGGTTCTTACCGCGTCTCGCCTCCCAACTCTGTATCCGCTGGCTGGTGCTTTGACAACCAATCTCATCAAGCCGGGGATGTATATTCCAAGAGTTTAATGAAGCAACCTCGTTAAATGACGTACAGCAATAAATTTTGACCCCAACATCGTATGTTACTAGGTCAGCTACGTGCTCTTTCTCGCGACTCTCCATTTCCTTTACTCGTTACATACTTACATTGCTCGAATTTCTAAAATGATAACGATTTTATTTCATCCTGACAGAGAGATTTATAATATATCAAACATAAATAGAGCATAAAACAACATTTAATTAATACTATAAGAAAAAACAAAAGAAGGCGATGTTAATCTTTATAGGCCTACACATTTCGTCAACGACGATTCAGACTAAAAAAAATCTGCTGAGATGTCCCTATAGTCAGAACAGTCTAGCTGCCATCTGCGAGATGCGGGGTGTGCAGTATCCCACGAAGTCTCAAAGTGACCTCCTGCCAACGACATTTAGGCTAATCTTTATTTATTTAATTTTAAAATTTACTGGAGAATTGAAGCTTTCCTCGATAAGCGGGCTTACAATAGTCACTCGGCCTTGGAAGATATTCGCCGAGCCGGCGCCACCAGAGCACAGAATCTATACGCCAAGTGTCTCAGGGTGTCAACGGGAGAGCGGGCACATAATTCTCTTCGGAGTCAAAGAGAACAAATGAGGTACTTTACATGTTAAGTTCACTCGACTTTCTATGACAGATGGCTACGAATCTCCAAACGGAACAAACAACTGTGATTACTATGACCTTATCCAGCCTGGGAGTCATCGCCAGACGCGAGATTACGGACTATAATTTACGGAGTTGCAGCGAAGCGTACTGTCTGTGAACGGGTTCGCCATGTGAGTCTAGAATCAATGTGAAACCCGAGTTACTTGTGTTGGTTCACGACAGCTCAACGGAGCCTACTTTTAGCAAACGGGAACTACTTTTCGTAGCCGCCAGGATAAAACCGCGGTAGCGTTGACGGTAACTCTCCAATAATCAGCCCATTCTACGTGCGCATCGAGTTACCGCTGGAGCTAGATAGCCGAAAAATTTGCGCTGTTTTCGGCGGCAAAAGCTGCCATGTTGTCCGTACATAGAGACACCCTTACTTCAGCCACTCGGGGCGTGTCGTTGAAGAAAACCGAGGACTGGAGTGGTTCAAGGATGCTGACCTGAGGAACGCCAACGGCCAACGGTAATACGCCTCTCCGAAGAAAGAGAGTGGTCTATTCTTACTTGGAAGCTACTATCTAGCAGAAAGATAGTGATCAATCGGACATCGCAGTCTGAGAGAAGGACAACCTTTATACAGGTCAAAAAGATTGACTAATAAAATTGAACACTTAAAGTCTGTGTATACAAATTTATTATATTTGATATTCCTTTTTTTCTAGCGATATATAAAATGGATTTTCTATTCATTCTCGAAAAATATTCTTTTCTCGATTGACTAATTTCACAACAATCTTTGTTCTCTTACGTCTTCTCTGATGTGAAGAAAACAAAACCCCAGGAGATTAAGTTTTCATTTCTCATAAAAGACCCCGAGGAATGTCATCATTTTATACGATGTCTACTGATCTTGCTTTTCCTTGCTTCCTAACGCGCTTCTTTTACTTTCTGAAATGATTCGTGATCCAATCTCTCTACTTGCTACTTCCAATACCTTTTTCACGGCACCCAAGCACTCGTGAATTAACAAAAACCGATGTCTCCATTTCGCAGCCTATCATGTAACCTCTGACCACTTGTCATATTGTAGCCTAATTCCTAAGACTGGAAAGTTATTCCTGGTAATAACGTTCTTGCAGGGGGTTAGGACTTTTGACCCATATAGCAAACCGAGAGGGCCAGACTGTACATATTCTAATTGCGCATCTCTTTATGTCTTATTCATAAGCGTTCCACGAATAATTCCACAAACTGTTGCATATTAACTTACCTTCTTTAGATATTCCACTTTCAACCAATGCAAAGAGTGATTTTACTAAAGCATGACGAACTATAATTTTTGTTCTTACCGTGATATTTACTTTCATAAGCAACTGTATTCGTCTTCATGAGAGGCATTTGGATGTTTTCTTCCCTACCGCTTTAATGTAAACTGAACACCGCTGTTTATCCTTTGCATCTAGTATAGTGTTCCTTGAATAATTATTTGATATAAAAACACAAATATATTTAAAAACTAGGTTAGTCTGTATTTTGGACTCGCTTTATTACAACGATATTTACTTACAACATTCACTATATTATAAATCATAATAATAGTGCATTTAATAATAATGATAATAATTCATGTTTTTAGGGTACTGATAAACGAATTTTAAGTATCACTATAAAATACATTTAAAATTACCCAAGATCCAACTACTTCTAGAAATATAATACAATCAAAACATGTCAGTTAGGAAATGAAGAAATTAGTCAATCACAAAATCTTATCGTTTTAAATTAGGTTGTTTATGAAAACTGTTGATTACGCAATGATAAATTCTGTTTATGAACAGATCAAGTAGTCAGATAAGAAACAATGGTGCACTTACGTAAAACTTTGTGAATAAGATCGTTAACAAGCGGTTAAAAGTTAAAATAGCTGATGCAGAGTGCAAAACTAATAAACAAAATTTTATCAAAAACAACCACTGGCATGTGCGCACACAAAACTAGACTTCTTTACCGCAACAGTTTAGCATTTGGTGCAATTGTTTTCTTCGTACATTTTGACTTGCGGGCTTTGTAACAGCGGTGTTTGTAATACTTTATCCTTTTGTCCAAAACAAGTGTATCTGCACACACACACGCACACACACACACACACACACACACACACACACACACACACACACACACACACACACACACACACACACACACACACTGTCCAAGGCAAAGGGCCGACACTCGGAGACTGATATAATAAAGTGTTCTTAAAAGTCGAGCACTGTCCCGCCATTGACTGTTTGCACCAATAAGATTTCGTCGTTAGTAAGATGAGCTACCGTTTTGAGTCCACGTTATTCCGGCGTTGTCACAATTAGTATTCATGAACTGCAGCTTACACTGACAGAGTTAAAAAATTAATTATGACTGATTAATGCTATCTTTTTAGCATTAGGTCCCACTCTGTTCTCTAGTGTAATATTGCCTCGGCCAAAAGGATGACAGTCGGAAGCCTTTGATGTAATAATGTGTTATTAATTGTGTGGCAGTTCCTGACAGTGTCTCTGTGTACCAATCAGACTGCACCGTGAGTCGATCAGATTCCACTGTTTGACGTCCGTTTGGAGTCCCTGTTGACGCGAGATTGGTACCATTAGTATGCATCACCTTCAAAGAAGCCGACCCGTCGTGTGTCGCCATTTAACTGTCGTGTAGCCGTTGTTTCAAGATGTACAGAAACATGTCAACAAAATAGCTACACTGATGCGAGATACAATATTAATTACCACTAATACCAATTGTTTCGACGCCGACGGGTATCGGATTAAATGAGGGAGTAATATTAGGTATTCAGAGTATCGCGTTAGAAAACAAAATGTGTGATAGTCGCAAGATTCTTAGAACGGCTCAATAAAGTTGATTCACAACAAGCAAATGACGTAAATGGTTCCTTACTTGAGCAGAACGGGTGAACGCATGTAATTTGCATTTCAAACACTTCACAGTGTAGTGAACAGACCTTAACGATACCGAAAACGAACCGTCAACGGTGAAAAAAATGTGTGATAAGCCGATGTCACTGGAGTTTTACTAACTTTTGCCCTCTGTAAACTACTAATATACAGTACTTGTCCACCTTACCAAGCTTAGGATTTTTAATAGGCAGCTACAGCTATTTCTGTTACAAGAGCTGAAGGAAAAGCTATTACAGGCACCAGAAAAAGTAGGTGAAGTTCCTCACTATATGGATGCGGCATATCAAAGAGGCACTAAACTGTACGAATGACAGAGAAATGAACAAGAGAGGTAACACTAGGGATACGTGATCAAGAAAGAAAGAAAGAAGGGGTGGGATACACAGGTAGCTAGACAAACAGACTACGTGTACGTTGTGTGTGACAGAGATAAAAAATTAATTTAGTAGTACTCTACTGGATGAATACGAGTCATACGAGAGAGAGAGAGAGAGAGAGAGAGAGAGAGTGAGAGAGAGAGAGAGAGAGAGAGAGAGAGAGAGAGAGAGAGAGAGAGAGAGAGAGAGAGAGAGAGAGAGAGAGAGAGAGTTGTATCCACCCAATTTGGTTTGACTAGGCCTATAACTAATCGTGAGACTGTAACAATCAATCAGTTCGTATGAGGCACTAACTAGTTTTACGCGTAATATTAAATACAAGTTGTAAAAGGTTTGTAGAACTCATGAGGCCAATTATAGTACCTAACATGAGTTCGTAAAAAAAGTTGTTAACTTGGGAAGCTCTATCTAATGTTGTTGCCTAACCTAAAATAGTAGAACGCGAATACCATGGTTAATTTTTGCAATGCAAATGTAGGTACTTGTCATGTGAAACACGCCACGCGTATATTTGATATTTGAGGCACAAAAAAAGTCTTGCAAGAATTTGTAATTTCGGGTTATACATAGTCGCTCCATAAAGCCATTCTGCTGTTCACATTTTTCTTGCCTTTCTGAAGTTCTCTTGATTCCGATGTTCCCTGTCCACAAATTAAAACATATTCTAAACGTTGCGTTGTCCTTCTTTACTCTAGGAACGATTCTGAAATTTTATGTGACAAACGAGACACGCTTGTTTACAATAAGCTATACAAGACAGAAGTAAAATCTCATTGAAAAGTCAACGACGTAGACTGTATGAGAACAGTATTTCCAGGTTTCTCTGGTATTTGTCAATTGTCACGATCGATCGATTACGATCGATTCCACGATAATTTTTTCATGAATATCTTTGTTGCTATGATACATAACGTAGGCACAGCCTGTTTTCCATGTTTATGCATCCTCGTGTGTTCCCAACTTTGCCATGTAACATCTTTATATGAAATTCTGGAAAAGAAATAGGAATTGTGAAATGAAATTTACAAGGTCTTGGCTAAAATGACATCAAACGGAAAAACTAAAGTATTAATGTATAGGCACAACAGCCGATATTACTACAGTAACGAAAAGCAAAGTTTACAACTAATATAGGCTATATGACTATCTGTGTAAGTTCTGGGTATTTACGTATGCCTACAAATCGAAATGTTAAAAATATATAATGAAACAGATGTATGCGGGCGCACGTGTTTCGAATTAAATGAGACAAATTGCGGTAAGACTGCCCCACTTGTAAGATTAAAACGCGCCTATTGAAACAAAACCCATCAATCTTTCTGGCGTTTAACAGTGACACTTCGCCCCCGAATTCCCTTGCTGACGTCTTGTTTCAACTGTAATATCGTGTGCTCGAATACACGTGTCACTAATAATGTGCGCCTGTGCCAATTCTTAATCGATGGCGCTGCAACTCGCATCTCGTCTACACCGTCTACGTCAGAGCTATCATCCAGTTCTTGCTGCTTATTTCTAGTTTCCCTCAGAGATATTCAATTGCACTTTAATATTATTTTCTCTTCTAATTCCTCTTCATGCATTAGATTTTCTTTAGTATGAGGCTACTTGAAATTCTCTGAACATATTCCTCACAATCTAACCTTCGAACGTAGAAAAATTGTATACACTGAAAATGCTAAATCAATCTAAATTAAATATAATTTTTCTTGTCTCGTCTTTCCAATGGACATAATATTTTCTACACAGCACTGTTGAAAGAAACCAGTGTTGTCGTTATCAGCAGTTCTGATATTAGTAGCCTATTACATAATCAGAGTTCAAGTGCATGCTAGTAACTTTAAAGTGAACAATATTTTCAATACTCGACAATACTTCAGCAAAATAAAGTAAAGTGTAACAATGAAACTGCCTCTGATACTCACACGAATCGAGGAAACGCGCAACGTGTGTGCGTCCACAAGTCCTGGTTTACTATTATAGTTTACACCACTAGGTGGAGTAACTATGGCAACCATGACGTCACATGCACAACCAGCGGCCAGACGCCACTTTGCCACCTCCGGCCGCCTCTTACAGATGCACCACGTACGGAACCGTTCTCGTTCATAACTAGTTCCATATCATCGAATTATTTTACAACCAAACATATTACTTTGTGTAGGAACATCTATGAGGGAAAACAGAGAAAATATAATAGTACAAAATGACTCAGAAATGTCAGGAAAGGACCGGACATCCTTGTCTCTCCTGAAAAAGTGCCCCTAACACGTTCGTGACCGAGTATAAGAAAGTGATAAAGGCTTACTTTGCCTTGCAGTTACTTTGAACATACGGTCCGTTACTTATTTTGAATTGAACCAAGAAAACCTGGTTCAAAAACTTATTTTAAGAAAACCTGAAGGTCAAAGCATACGAATAATTTTGGACATAATAATGTTCGGAGACGCTATTAATTTTAATTAGACCTACATACTCAATAATCCGATGTATCGACAGGATACAACTACTGTTACGTTACTCATGTCTACAAACATAACATGTATCCTATACGCCTACAGTATTCGCGAAACGAGTTTCGGCATTTTAAAATATTTGTACACTCTTCAAATATTTTTTTTCGAAACAATACCTTACTGGATTCAAAGCACATACACTCTGTTACGTAAAGACGTTTCGAAACAATGAGAATCACACTGTGTGTGTGTGTGTGTGTGTGTGTGTGTGTGTGTGTGTGTGTGTTTTAGGTACTTATATTAGTATCGCGAGAACATTAGGGTATACTCTGTGAAACTTAAGTAAACTTGACATTATAGCCTTAAGTAAACTTATGAATCAACAATGACTTAACCACTTTTTTTTATGTCGTAAACGTTCATGATTTTTATTAAGTCAGCGCTCCTGTATTTTTGTTAATACAAAAACCTCGGCCATATTACGATGAGGCAGTCTCAGTAGTTCGATATTCTCGATTATGTATGACACGTTTGGTTCTAACAAACTGAAACGTATGGGGCTTGCTTCAATAGCTGTTTACTACTTAGTTTATATTATTTATAAAAAGCTAGTAACGTACGTTTGTTGACAATAGCCGTAGACAATTTTACTGGACCGTTACCAAAATATGTAGGAAAAACAACGTTGCCTTTGGTGTAATAAACAACGTACACAATTCTCTGACAACAATTGAGTAGACATAAAATTTACAAGTGGCAAATATGGGTGAAAAACAGCGCAAAGTAAACAATTACACAAGTCATTCAGACAGCATTCTGTGCCGGACAAACATCACCAGTTGTTCTTCGCTACACAACACGGAAGTGCTAAACAGTGACTGTACCCATTCCATACTGTTGGTGGCTGTGACGCCGGTACCAAGAAATCCCACACCAGCCTTTCAGAACAAATTACTGTGTGGAACAGCATCGAATCGCTGTGTATTCCAAGTAAAAATACCCATAAAGATCTTAAAATGGATACAATCAATGAAGAAATAAGAACGTGTTGGCGAATCAAGAGTCCTCCGACCTGGTGCAATGAGCTTTAGAGCAACTGTATGTAATAATTTCTTCAGAAAATAAAAATTATTAGCTAGATGCATACTTGTAGTATCAGAAATAAAGAAATATAAAACTGCTGAACACGATCGAGCCGTTCGCTAGAAGTAATAATTTGTCAAATATAGCAAGTGAAGAGTGAAAAACGGGTACGGTGTAATTCAATATGTTACACGATAAGGGCGATTTAACCAGTCTTAGTATTCACGGGGTGGCAAGAAAAAACGCTCAACAACCTGCTCAGAAACAGTGAATGGATGGAGTGGAAACAACTCAATCCGCTGTACAGGCACACACACAATTAGAAACATCCGTCTGTCAGATGTTTAGATAACGTTAACCAGGAGTAGGCCTATATCTAGAATATTATTTTGAGAAGTTACCGCCTTCATCCGATGCAGCTTCAAATTTACCATCACCCGAATGTAAGATTATAGTAAGCTTGAAAAGACAGTGATCGGGCAAAACATTAACGGAAAATAGGCCTACATATTATACATAGGCTATACGTATTAGCATCACATGGTGTTACAGATCCTGTTACAGATATGTTATCTCTATTGTTGTGTAAAGCTAAAGAAGCAGTAGGCCTAGTACGTAATCGAGCGAACATACATTTCTGAAATCGCCTAACCATGTTTTCACGTCTTCTGTGGCGCAGTTGTTGCAGAAGGGAAGTTACGAGTCTACCGGAATAGCAGAGACAGGAACTCTCTACTAATGTCTAGGTCATATAGATACGGAACGACCTTTTTATTAAAATGGCACGTGGTGTGTTGCAGTAGTACACAAAGCATGGTGTCCGAACATCGTGGTATAAAGTGATTCCATAACAGTGAACTTATGTTCAGTTACTACAGAATATTATGAAATTTGGCTGTGAGACCGGTACTAAGAAATACACAGCAGCCTTTCCGAACAAATTACTATAAGGAATATCAACGAATCGTATATTCGAAATGAAAATACCCATAAACATTTTAAAATGGATACGATCAATGAAGAAATAAGAACTTTATTTGACGGAGTAAGAATCCTCCGGGCTGATGCAATTAGCTTTAAGTAATAAAACTGTAAACAACAATTTCTGTAAGTGTCTGTAACTGTAAGTAATAACGGTAACTAATACTTACTGTAATAACTTTAAATAAGT
The DNA here is from genome assembly GCA_034769895.1 of Magicicada septendecula. Taxonomy (NCBI): domain Eukaryota; kingdom Metazoa; phylum Arthropoda; class Insecta; order Hemiptera; family Cicadidae; genus Magicicada; species Magicicada septendecula. Next base: position 524,554,885 of record CM068368.1, read on the forward strand.
AACTACCTGCAGAAAGTAAGAATTAATAGCTAAATACATACTTCATTGTAACGTGTATGTAATGCAAGACGAATGATTGTATACATGAATTGTTGACTAACGTAATTGTAAAGGTATTATACAAAGTTTGTTATTGTCTCTGTTGTATATTATACAACATACCAACATCAACATACCAATAGTTGTCCAAATCAAAAATACTAAGGAAATGTGAAAACTTTCAACTCTGGTTTTTCTAAATCTTCCAGCAGACTGTATCGGTCTTCGTCCTCTTCTTAAAAGTACTGACACCTCAGTGCGGAGAAATTACAACTACCTGTGGATAGATTTAATGCATGCTAGTTGTCGAACGTGGCACGTCACACAAATAAAACGAATCAAAAATCTGCCCCGAACAATGCACGAATAGATTAGTACACTATACTAGTCTTTGACAACGGAGACAGACACACGGTTTGTAACATATAGGGGAGTAGGAAGTATACGTACACTGTATCTTATAATGTAGTGAACTGGGAAACCTGCGGGCAAAACGACGAACTAAAAACAATATTTTTCTTAATTTTGACCTTCAGATAAAATTCTACAGAGCCCTAACAAAACTCTAGTATATTTTCATATTTTTTTCTGTAAGATGTCCTAGTGGTCATTCTTTTTACTTAAAAGTTTACCATGTTTTATAGTATGATGGGTTTTTATAGTCAAGCTACATTACTTTCGTAAAATGGTATACAAGACAGTCAGTTCGTATAGACTGTTTGTAACTTCGCCTGCACGTACCCATTTCGTGAGTGAATTGGACATCTTGAGAAACGAACCATTTCTCTTAATGGGTTTAAATTCACGATATTCCACACTGGTAGAGACCATACTTACCACGTCACTCGCCAAAAAAGGCAACTCTTTTAACTCGCTCTTTAACATGTGTAATGTCTGCTACCATTCTTTCCGCGTATGGTACATCGCCATTGAACAGACACGCCTTTCTTACAGAAACTAACACACATAATCCTCTGCTACCTCTTCACCCATTGCAATACATCCGCTCATCTGACGTCGATCAGTTCACATACAACACCACGTTCTTATGAGACCAATCATTCATCTGATGCCAATGTAAACATAACAAAACACGTGTCCCCTATGACGTAAATAAGCTAACTAAGCTCCACACTCCTTCCTTTCAGAAAGTAACCGAGATACGTCTGTTACATTTTAACCTCATCGACGCACGATAATGTAAAATGCCTCTTTACTTTCAAGCTGTTTCTTTAAGTTAACAGACCAAGGGACCGATATTCATGCAGTGTGTTAATAAACTCCTTCGTAAAATCTCTGAGTTTTCCGTCGAACACATTAAATTGATTTTGATAACTACCATTTCTTTTTTTTTTTGGGTTGCATAAAGTTTTGCTCCGTTTCAACAATATCAATATTACCACACTACTTGCATCCATCGTATATCCCAGTAGTCTATATATACCAGGAACCGATCCTATCTATCATTTCGTTGTAAAACCTGAACACTATTTGTATTAACATTTCTAATTTGATGGAAGGTAGTTGTGGTTCTCTTAATAGCTCTCTGTTTCCATAGTTCATAAAACACCTTAACGTAAAACTCAAGTGGAAAGAAACGTTTTACAGTTTTTATTAAATATAAGTCTATCTGTCTATGTCTCGCTAGCTTCTCCCCACTATCTCTCTTTACTGAAGACTAATGTCACTTCCCCTACACTTCATCACAAAACTGTATACAAAAACGGATATTTGTATGCTAAATTTATGCAAAATGATCCAACAACATAGTAAGTAATGTTGATAATTAGCTTTTAAAATAAAGTATAAATAAACCATACATAATTGCGCAAGCATGAAGTGATAACGTACCTCGTACACAAACTAGTCGGCGCCAGAACGCAATACCTCTGGTACTCTTGCCGAAAACGGCGATACTAACACTACTTCCGAATGTTTGCTTCTACGAGTATGTTTACAACGTAATATACAACTGCAGTGTGTCACAGTGTATGAAGTCATAAATTATAAGGTTGCAAACACATGTAGCGTACAAGGCCTTTTTTTTGTTGCTATTAACTACAATATAGTCACTACAGTCGGACACTGGCATGGCAGGTACGTAGCGTCGACGTATGTTAGCCTCACAGTGTTAGTAGCTAGTGGTTTGTGGAAATTAGCTCGACAAAACAGTCACAAAACGACAAACTTACCCGTGAACTAAGTACGTTTGTTTACTGTACAGTACTCAAACACCACACGATGCTGTAATTATGTGTTTGTTTAAATACCTTGCAAAATATCTCAATCGGAAAAACGTACACATAAAACTTTAACTTTGACTGAAAAGGCGGAAATAATTAAGACACTCGCAAAACGTGAAAACTTCAGCGATTTGGCTGCGTTTTTTTTTTGTGCTGGACGTACCACAAATGTGGTGTATCAAGTAAGTGTGGAACAAAATAGAGGGATCTGATAAAGATTTGGAGAGCAAGACCAGTGTTAGGAAAGAGTGTTAGTAACATCTGGTGCTTTGTTCTTGTACTTTTTTTTTTTAAATTCAGTAATCCGAAACCTGCCGGCCCGAAAAATGTCGAATTACAGACACTCTGCTGTACCCTGTTTCACTGAAGTCTGTTGGTCGATTGGAAGGCATAATTTATAATCGATGTTATTAGTACTTAAACGTAAAATTAGATATAATTAGTGCTACATCCAGACCGGTATTAAATGAGGGAGGGATTAAATAACTAAGGAATTAAGTAATTAAGTGACATCAGGAAATTAATAATTATATTTTGCGGCTTGAGTATTCTGTGTTGACCACACTTTAATCAATTTTTGACCAGCGCAAGTATGACACAGTTTATTAATTACAATTTTATGTTTGTAAAATCATTTCTTCTATTCTCAAAGTGACCTAAATTCTGTTGAAGGAATCCTGTGAATCCCCTCGTGAACAGACTTAATCTACATATGTTCAGTTTTTATTAATGTATAAATCAGCCATTCAAAACTTTTCCAAAACAAAAAAAAGCTTCTGTTCTGCAATTTTTGGAATAAACGTTTGTGAAATAACTTTACTTATTACGAATTAACACTTTAGTTGAAAAATCTTTGGGATAAATATAAGCACGGAATCAATAAGAAACCCTTCAATTCAAAAGTCTGTATGAAACAATACAAACGATGGCTAAACATGTTTATAAAAATGACATTTTTAATTCGTCACGTTTGTTAACGTCAGAACAAGATAATGCGTAGTACATAGTCATATTTGGCACGAATCCGTCACAATATTCGATAACGACCAAATTATTTCGTCATTTCGTAGGCATACGTTATCATTGGTCAATAACTGCTCTGTCTACTCATGTGATGGTCTCCTACAGAGGCTACGTACATACATTTTTTAACTGTCTGCTATTTCAAGGAAAACCTAATTTTAGCTTTTTTAAAGAGAATGGTCTGTCTTCGTATATTTATGCCTATTACTAAATACTCGCAAATTTGTATTTAGTTACACTGAAAATTCAATAGCTTATAGGGGTAAAAACAAACGAATTACGACTGAAAACATGAAACCTTACGTCCATGACTACTTGCAGCTATCATTATGCTTGTTGCCAGCAGTGGTCAGTGGTGATGATGATGATAAATATGATGATACTCATGTGCATAAAGCGGTTGAATAACAGCACTCAAGACAGGCAAAAGACCACCCCGACGGTTAAATTTAATATGCTCCAAGTTTATTTTCATTTCTAAAAATGAACTTAAGAACAAACATTCAAAATAAACGAAAATGCGCCAAATAATCAACTGCATCCAATGAAAAATGATTTGTTCCCCTTTTTGATATCTTTAATGCCTCATGGGTCTACAAAGAAAATAATATATTTTCTAATAACATACAAAAAATAAAATATTTTTAACATTGAAGAAATCCAACTCATCATAAAAGACGTGTATACGTGGGGTGAGTATACAGCCTACTTATCTGACGCCATTGATAAGAGGGTTGCCTGATTTCTGACCGAAATCAATAAAGATAAAACTACACTTCAATGAGCAACAAGGTAGAAGTTGAACCATTTAGTTTGTCCGGTTGGAAATCAGACTTTTAGGAAACTCTTTGATGGATATAAAAACAAATAATCTCTGGATGATAAACGGAAAACTTACCCCAATTTTATAAAGTTAATGTGACCCTACTATACTCTTCTAGCATGTAGCATGCTTACACGGTAGAAGATAGGCTAAAACACACTAATATTAATAGGATAATTGAAAAGGAAACGTTGATGTTCAGATACTAACTTCCCTACTTTACAAATTTCTCTATACAATTCCTGAAGTCTCGAAGACCCTATGTGAAATACGTTTAAATAACTCATAAAACAATCGTGTCCCATAATTGATTCAGAGTACAACAACAAAATATTTTGTTGGAGACTGAAATCAGTCTCATAGCAGGGAGAAATGAAACAATATTTTTTTATAGGATATAAAAAATGGTTAGCGAGACTATGGCATAAAGTCTGAAATATCTTTTATAGGCCTAGGCCTATATCGTGTACACTCGTGCTCAGTCTGTGTTGTACTTTCATATTATTTTCAATTGCATCCAAAAACCAGACTTGAAAAGTTGTTTTAATTTTGTCAAATCATGTGTACATCAGTTCAGTTCACGATATCAAATTTCGTGGTTATTTGATATAAATTTACTACGCTTATCAGAATTACTGAAAACAGAGAATAATCAACGTTTTTTAATGAACATATACTAAATGGGTCGTAGACATAGGCCTATTCGTTTTCTTAGACCAGAAAGTTATTCGCTTAATGGAATAAACGAACATAAAAATAATTATAATTGTGATATTTCCTTGAAATTCAGTTTAGAAATTCTTCAATTTGAATTCGACCTACCTGATCTTGCAATTCACAGCTGACTTTAACTTGTAGGCCTACATTCCTCAGCTTTACGTAACTGACTAATGTTGACTTCAATATTAGTGTTTGGAAAACGTGACAAAAATGAAATAATTGTCTTGAATAACTTGTAAAATTGATTCAACTTTCCGTCTCAATATTCTACCCTTTCTTTGTATTTACTGACTGCAGAGCTATTTCAAAATAAACGACCGAGAATGATTAAAAGGTTGTTAGAGTAGCAAAATATTTGCATCAATACAAATTTTGCCTTTTTTTTGCGATTTAGGAAACAGGTCCTTTACTTTCCGACTACGGCAATTTTTCCATCTTACCAATATTGTTGTTAAGTAATCTACATCATTCTCCTGCACTTTATTCTGATAACTATGCTTTCGTTGTCAGTATTTCTGCTTACTTAGAGAGGCATTGTACAAAATTGAGCATTACTTTTCCATTTTTATGGCAACGTTAAATTTTGTAATATCGTGTTATCGTAAAAACATTTTATACACATTGTATACAAATATACAACGTTCGCAACATTCGAGTTTGTAGAATTAATCTAAACTAACGACTTATTATACCATCGCAATTTGATAAAACTGATTTTCGCTAGTGCTATCAATACACTCTCAAAACTGTACCTATATTGTTATAAGCTACTCAGTTCGGAATACCAGAAGTAAACATGCTACATTTTTTGATTTTTTTGAATTTACGAAAATGTTTAACATTCAGCGTTATTACGAACCTGAATGTTACAATACCAGGCGAAACTTGCATAACAATACCACCATTGAAGAGGAATTACATTGTCTCAGAAGGTGTACCACATATTAAATTGTTTTACATTTCTTGCTTTTTTTCTTAATTTATAACAATTTTAAAATATTCAGCATTATCACCTTTTTAAATTAACACTTCGAAAACGAATTTTACGTACAAAATAATAGAAAAATGACAAAAACAGTGTAAAAAACATTTTCCGAAGGGGTGTGTTCTAAAACAGATGAATATAAGGAATTAGACAGTAAAGCAAGGAATAAGCCAAAATTATTCTCACACGAACTGTAACAAAAAAAGCAAAAAAAACTGACTGCAGTGTAAAAAACCCCAAACAAGGACGTCTGAACGAAGCACAAAAAGACGTCTTCATAGAAACAGAAAAGAAAACAAGATAAAACTGATACCGGTGGTTATTAGTAATGAAAATTTTCTTGTAAGCAAAACATAGTTTTTTATATTTTCTGTATAAACAACATACAGAACACATTTTACCTTCTATCGTTGCGTATTTGTAACTTCTGCTTTCTTGGGAAACATGGCACTAATGATCCAACTTCTTTACGTTATTTAATTTATTTTGTATTGACAACGATTATTAATTTAACACTTTTAACAAGTCGTATGTTGGTATTCATTCATTAGGAATATTTTGTGTTCGTTTATTAACACGTGACCGCAGCTCACAAGTGAATTATAGAGCCACTTGAATGGTCGAATAATAAGTATATTTATGTTTAATTGAATATCTTCATTCATTGTGCCCAAGTAAAATATTAAAAATAAAAATATGACTACTACACACGATAATATTTCAGTATGAAATTAATTATCTTACCTTAAAACATCTAGTTACTTATTCACGAAAGTTAATCCACAGTGAACATAGACACTCAACATACCGAGTCTAAAACACTACCAAGATTTGTTGTAAGGCCAGGCACTCACACACACAATCCGTCTGTAAAACAATTTTAAAACACACTTTTTGTAATATTAAAATGATTCACTTTTTATCTTGTATCGTTAGCAGCACTGTAAATACGCACTAGACGTAGTATGGGCGACAGACAATCGTAACACGTTACCACTCCGGTCAGCAGCGCGCCACACACTGACTGGAACGCGGTCTGCCATTCAGACATCGCCAAATTTAAGGTAACTTCAGCGTGTAGTAAGATCCAAGTTGTGTGTGTTTGTGCGCACGCCGTAGATTGTCGATATTCGCGGAGTTTTAAATACGCGCGTCCTGCCACTCTTCTTATCAGTTGGTGCACGGCAAATATAAGATATCACAGCTTACAAAAACAACTTATTACATACAATGTTGCAAAGTTATCGCAATAATAATAGTAATAATAATAATAACCACTTCTATTAATATGTGCTATTATATTTTTTTGCATTTACACGTGTTTTGAAGATTATAAAAAATTAAAATACACCAATAATTTTTGTTATTATCATGAAGTTTCTATAATGTTCTAAGTCTGTTGGGCAATATACGTACATAAAATGCAGGCTCATCTACACTTTGCCAGACATCTCTGCCGCACTGTAGATCCTGATGGTTACGCAGTACATGACAAAGAGCAAAGTTACAAATATATATGTGTGTAATTATGACGTACATTATTTTATTTATTAGTCTGTAAAGTATCTATTTATGACATATAAGGGCATTCCCCTTTTCGTCCCCATTGGAACATAGGGATGGCGTGTATGTTTATTGACATGTCAATATGAGATTTATGACGTCGATTATTAGCTCTAAACAACCAGCAATACCTGTATATCTGTGAAGTTTGAGAGGCTGGATATTATACCAACAGCCAACAGCCTTGTATATTTGGTAGTCTTACTTTATAGAAAAAGCAAAAAATCTGCCCGCGTACACAAATACCTCATACTAGTCTTGCTTTTTCGTTATTTAATAAATAAAACGTTTCACACAAGAAAATATTTTTTATTGAACTATAGTATAAAGAAAATATAACCTATAGTTTAAATTACCGAAATATGTTTCTGTTTATATATGTAGTATTATAAATAATGATGTAATAAACTTTAGTTTCAGTGTACTGTATTACAACATTCTAGAACAGCCTCATAAGACTGTGTGGAAATTATCAGTTTCCTTTCTGCCGTCATTTAAGTGATTCTCACGCATCATCATCCAACTCTCAAAGTTCCGACGGGGGTGAAAGTGACGAAACTCCACCATATATTAGAACTAATGTTTACATTTTATTTGTAAAACTGTATAATTGTAAATAGAATTTTAATTTGCAAAAATCCGTGAATTACTTGTATTGAGAGGTTTACAGAGAATGTCACCTGAAGTGAAAGTCATGTCCTCCTAATGTTGATTGCCTCGGCTGCTGTTTGTTTTGCCAACTCAATGAATAAAAATGTTATTACTTCTCATTAAATGGCATAAAGAAGTGATGTAAAGCGTTAAATACATACATAAATACATACAAAAGTCGTTAATAGGTACTCGGTGTTAGATATGAGTCTGAGAAAAAGTAGAAGGTTTCTACTGACAAAAAACAATTCCATGTGTTTTTGTCATTCTTCTTTGTCTTGTTAAAGTTTTTCTGTCCTGATCTTCCACATTTGCTATTCTACTAGTTGTCTCTCTTCTTTAAGTAATAACATTATCATTACGTAATAACATTTTCAGGGACGGTCTACGTCTTTGTGGATATTCTCACTGTGACTACAGTAGTTGATGTCGTTTACCGACCATCTCTGCTATTTCGTATACAATGTTTTGTATTTCTCACAGTTGATTGATTCGCTTTCATTTACACCTTTATATTTTTGTCCTTCACGGATATCTGTTCTCAGATAACTCTTTCTTCAAATTTATAGATAATTATGTTTTAATAATAGTCAAATTTACGGAAGAACTATAAGGATTTCTTTAAATTGTCTGTCGTTACCGTGTCTTGATTCATTCTTTTTATTATTATTAACATTTCAATTATATGGCAAGTAGAAACAGTATGTATAATATAATTTACCAAAGAAAGAAATATAATTTACCAAAGTGGTTATGAAAATGGATATAATAAAAATACTGTAAACAAAATACAAAATAAAATCAAATATAAAATAAAAACTAAACAATTAAGAGTTAATCAAAATGAACAAAACAAAAATAATAACAACAATAAAACATGGGCCACATTCACATACATATAGACTATTAAATAATAAAATGGCAAAGCTAACAAAACTGTTTAAAAACACAGACATTTAAATAGCATACAAAACTAACAAAAATTATCTACAAAAATTAAATAACTCACACAACAAAGATAATACAACAACCAATGGTATATACAAAATTGAATGCCAAGATTGCAATAAATGTCACATAGGACGAACAAAAAAAAACAACTGAAAAAACGTTATTTTGAACACCTAAACGCATACAAAAAACCAGAAATATAGAAATCTAATTTGGCCACACATGCAATAAACACTGGACATGAATTCCCAGACATAACCAACATGACACTAATAAAACACATACCACACAAAGGAACCATAATGAACATTTGGGAAAATTTACAAATATACAAACACAAAACAAACTAATACCTGAATAAATAGAAATCAATACAAAACATGACACAATTTTCAAAGCACTCAACATCGAAAATACACAAAATACTAATACATACACCACAATCACTCACAATAATACCACTTTAAAGTACCAGAGACCAACAAGAAACCACAATAACGACCAGCCAACACACAAGTACTTCACCAGACGTAAAATTACGAAGGCTGAGGATGAGAACACAATGGTTCTCGAAACATGTTCCTAATAAGGGAAAAAATATCTTGAGGTAATTTCATTATAAATATTAAATGTATGTGTATATATATATATATATGTGTGTATATAATAAATACTGTCTAATTAAATTTGTTTAATAGCTTACTAACTGTTTACAATATTTCTTAAGATATTTAAATAACACGAAGCAATAGCCTTCTTTGCCTCCTTCATCACAGTCCACTATTTTATGAATATGGGATTTTTATGTATGGAATCATTTTTGTGGAAACGTGTGTGTTATTTATTTAAGGCTTCATCACAATTTCTTCAGCTACAACAGAAATTATTTTTGGTTATGAAAGTATAGATATATAAGTATTATATACATGTATAGGCGGACTGAAAATATTAAAAAAACTAAACATTCTACAAAGTAACTTTCAGCAACTTCCTGTGACAACTACATTGCCAATATACGTAATTTTATGTACGTAACTCTCAAAGATGACGTAGTCGCCATTCGTACCCAACCGTCGTCGTCTGCAGCCTATTCTTCATTGCACGTAATTATCTTATTCCAGATTTCACATAGTACAGTTATTATTATTAACTACTAAAGGCAATGCCTTGTCGCTGTAGCCACGTCACTCTATCCCTTGCGATATTCTTCATTTCTTCATAGGACCCACTATTCACGACAGTGTTAAGTTTTAATTTTCTGTCGCTGAGGTACTACTTTTATGCCACATAAAGTTTTTACTTTTTCTTGCACTAATTGCAAATATGAGGAAATATAAAACAATTGCATATATATATATATATATATATATATATATTATTTGAGATTTCTATTGAAAACCGCTTGTTTTTTTTTCAGCGTGAAACACGCGGTCACACATATATTTACTCTTATTTGGTAATTAACCAGTAGGTTTTATACGACTGGTTATTACATAACCGTTGGAGCAAACATTCACGACGAACATTGCGCGAAATGCTACAAATTAAATGCTTACATTTTAGGGCTTCTTGATGTAGGTATTGCCTGATTTCATGAGTAAATATTATTACAAGACAATCATTATTCTAATTTACTTTAGTCTTGAAACTGTGTTTGAAATAATTTTCAGTGGTAAACAAAAACACGAGCTTTGTCCGACTTATTATTTTATACCTGTACTAAAACTTTGACATATTTATCATAATGACTAAAAATATTCTCAACCAAATGATTCCCATTTTAAATAGGCTATAGCCAGGATGACGATTGTCGTAATTAGCACATGTCTCTCACAGCTGAACGAATGCGAACTCAATCTGTCTGTAGTGGTTTCCTTGCCGATCAATTTCACTCCAGATCACTATTCTTAGCCAAGTAATCCATTCATTACTCGGTCGTCGCCATGGCGGTGTACCTGTGTGTTGGCCTACCTACCCATCGCCTACGCAACCACCTTTCATGTTCTGTCTAATAATTACTTTAGTCAAAGTGTCTTGTGCACTTCCATTTTATATTTTTCATTTCGTATCGTTAAATTCTAACTGACTGATAACTGTTTAGTTGGTTTCATATTTCTTCCTGATATTCCTAACATTCTCCTACTCCTAAATTCAATCAGAGCTTTGTAAAATTTTTCTTTCACTGTTTCTGATTCTGACCCATAATTCTTTACAAGAAAACAAAGCGCGCGCGCGCGCGCGAAACAGTTCCGTGGAAGTAACAAAGAACTCTCTCTCTCTCTCTCTCTCTCTCTCTCTCTCTCTCTCTCTCTCTCTCTCTCTCTCTCTCTCTCTCTCTCACACACACACACACACACACACACACACACACACACACACACACAGGTCTATGTACTGGTTATTCAAGGTATGTACAGTTTCAAGTTTTCAAAAGTTTTCAAAATGCAACATTTTGTCGTGGAGTCAGTTTGCATTTGTACATTTCATTATACGTAATATTGTCTTGACAAATGTTTAAATTTTTGTATATACTACTGCTATTTCTTATTATGTGTTATTAAGAATAGGAGTTGCAGGTCAAACATATAAAACTTGTCATAAATGTCTCTCATGATGTTAGACAATAATGCATTTTTAACTGGGTTGTTGCCCACATTCCGCTGCTTTGCTCTTTAAAGGTCTGTCTTGTCCACAATGATTGAATGTTTGTATGTAGTCCAATCGGGTATATAATAGACCAGGGCTTCTCAAATTATGGGTTACTAAATTTGGGGGTCGCAGAAAATTTAGCAAAACTAAAAAATCCTGGACGCCCAACGATTGAAAATTAATTCAAAACCAGTTTGGCAACACTACACGTATAGTATGTCTGTGATTGAAAGAGCGAGTGAAAAAGAATATTGTATTTTTATCAAAAATTAAAGCAGATGGCAATAACCGTATCATATTCACTCGCTGCATGATCCATCGAGAAGCACTCGTAGCAAAAAAAAAAAAAAAAAATATCACCAGGTTTAAATACTGTGGTTTACAGTGCTATCAAAATCATTAATTTCATAAAAATTGGAGCCCTTAACATTCGTCTATTTTTTCAAACCTTTTCAAGGATATGAATTCCGATTACCAGACATTATTGCTACATGGAGAAGTACGGTGGCTCTCAAGACGACTAAGTTTATACAGATTATTACAGTTGAATTATGGCTTTTAAAACTATATTGTTTGTCAGATATTTTTGAAGAATTGAATGATTTAAACATGTCATTTCAAAACGTTACATAACGTTACAAAACGTTACATAATTTACGTTAAAATATAAAATTGAAAGTTTTGTTAAAAAAGTGAACATATGGAAAAACAGAGTGGAAAATAGACCCTTAGAAATGTTTACAGTTACAGATACTTTTATAATTGAAAATAAACCTTTTCAAAGATTTCATTCTAAAAGTTATAATTGATCATTCGAAGTGTCTGGAGATACATTTTCAAAAATACTTTCCTTCAGATTTTGATGCTGTAAAAGAAAATTGACTCCATAAACCATACTCAAATGAAATGATTAATGTGAGTCAATTACCACTAAACGCTCAAGAAGAATTTGCCGAGTTATTCGAGCGACACAGGTTTAAAACTTGAGTTTTCACAAAAATACTTAAATGAATTTTGGCTTGGGATTAGGACAGTTTTCAACACTTTCCGAAATGGTCCTAAACATACTTCTACCATTTTGTACTACGTGTTTATGCGAAACGGTATTTTTAGAATTAACGTTTATAAAATAAAAAAATCGGTCATTTCTGCAAAACGTTGAAGAAGCTCTACGTCCTGCAGTATCACATATTCATCCAAGATTTAAGTCTTTATGTGAAAATAAACAAGCACACTGAGCTCATTAGTACGAATATTTCGCTTTGTCTTTAAAAAATAGTAAAATCATATTAGTATGTATACCAAAGAATTGTTTACGAATAAATTTTCTTTATGATTTATTATCAGCAAATGTTTTAATTCGTATTCCTAGTTTATATACTGCTTTACCCAGTGTCGCGAAAATATTTTCTCGCTTATAGGGGGTTTGAGAAGCCCTGTAACAGACTATGAAATATACGATGCATAATATATAATATAGTAAGTTACAGTAGTACATAATGTATTGTATACTATTTTAATATGTTAATCAGCAAGAAAATGTTATGCCAATTTCTAAGACAATAAGACTACTTTTATTTTATTGTGTTGTAATATTTTCAATTATACTTGCTTCCAAAATATGGTTCAATACAATCCGGTTAGGTGTCGGGTTAGAAAATGCTGAAGGCAGTAGGCAGATAGATGTCATGATTTATGTAGACAGACACCACTTGGAGACAGGCATTGTAAGATTCTCCCAAAAGCTAGGAGACGAGTCCTTCAGTTACGATTGCGTAACATTATTAGCGTTCATTACGTTACAACGAATTTGGCCGTGAGCCCAACGTGGCGTAGACGACATTTATAATTATTTTCCATTCACTTAACAAGTATACGTTTGTCCCTGTCAAAATATTTACAATTACGCTTTTATAATTCGTCCAATTTTGATGTGTAACAAAAAACATAATCTGACAGAACATTTTGTGCTTTTCCAAGTTTTCTATAGCCCTGTTAGAAACTGAGCCTAATCAAGTTTACAACAGTATTATTAAAAGTAACCGTTCTAAAACATGACCCCATTTTATATTAAACATACGTTAGGCCTAAACACTGAAAACACAAATTTTCACTAGTGTTCAGCGACAATTTGTAGTTAAGGAAGGCTCATACAGTATATAGTGTATATTTCCTGTAGGCCTACTAATATTATTTTTTATGTTTATAAGCAGTTTGTATTTGGATATAACAAAATTCAATTTAAAATCTCTATTCATGGCATTTTTGGAAAGTATCTTTAAATATAAAACCACGTATAAAATTATACAGATTTAAAAAAACAATTTTTCCAAATAGTAATTAAACTACAGGCTCTGTGAGTGTACATAATAAGTCCTATATTATACAATAATTTATAGAATTTACAAAACGATATAATGTAAACAAACAATGTAATACAAAAATAGTGACATACATTTGTGCTTACTAAAAATTTATTTAAGTATGTAAAAAACCGAAGAAACTGTGGAAATAAGGAAATACAATAAATGAAAATTATATAACTACACAAACTCAAATAACAGACAATAGAAAAGATTTTTCAGTTATTACTTCATCTGGTGCGTAATATACTGTTAAACTGTTTTGCCCGACGTTGTGTGCGTCAAATATAACTCTAATTTACGTTTCCTAGATATTACCTTCTTAAAGCCCGCTATTGGAGCGCCAAATATAATGCTAATAGCCCCAAGATGTGGTGCCAAATATAATGATTTTGCTATGCTCGCTAGTTGCGGCTTCAAATATAACGTTTTATTACTCGTTGTCATTAATTATATTGTTAATTAATAGATTACGTTTTTTTAAATCTAGCAACGGTAATTAAAGATACAATAAAGTCTACTGATGTTAATTGTAATTGTGTTGAGTTACTTATGCGTGATGAGTACAAAGAAAACTTATATGCTCAAGAATACTAATTGCTGTATCATCCCACAGGTAGTTATTAAATAACGAAACGCATACACATTTATAAATCTAATTGTTGCATTTATTATTATTACTATACTTGGCATTCATATTAATTTCATATAATTTAACATTTTATGATCATTCGTTAATTTAATATTATGATCTATCTCAACAGACATTCATTCTAAGATCTCTATCTCAAGGTAAAATTTAACACTTATCTCTATTAAATATCATGTTACACATATTTTATATAGAAATGGATTCATGTTTAATATATGAAGTTTATCTTTAATAAGACATACGTGATTTTTTTAAGTATGCCATATTTATATACGTAGATTCTTTGAGTAGGACAGACAGGTGTTTTAACAATATATTAATTAATGCATAAAATTTACTCTTGGTAAGTTATCCAAACTGCGGCGTGTAGAACTGCGTTGATTGTCATCCCCACTCCTTAGCTCTGCCATGAAAGTGTAGATGCGCTAATCATTTCGTGGTTTATTCTCGTAGTGCATGATAGTTGAACACTTTTTTGACCACTACACTCTGATTAAGACACTCCGTCATCTTCCGACTTTCCAATAAATAATTTCCGGTTACTAGTGATAACGTTTATTCTTGTTACTCGCGTTATAATTTTTACACGACTGTTTTCGAACACATATTTCGATCCGAATAGTTTTACAAGTTATATATTACTATAACCTTAGTTCTCACTTCTCAATATTAATTGTATTATACACATTGTTTGTGAACTTTGGTTCTACAAAATATACTGTAAGTTACAAATCTTCACAATTATTTGTACATGTTAAATCTTCGTACGTTTAAGTTAATTTGCGGACTTTTCACTACCGACTAATTCTGAGTTTCCGTAAAGACTCTGAACTGTTACGTTAAGACTCCACCAAACTTATAACATCATCTCGTCAACACTTCCGAGCGACTCCTCCAAAAGATTATTATTAGACTCCCCGATCGCGCTCTCGGTTTATTTTATATAGGCTACTGATTCCACCTAACTCCCCTTTAAGACTCTTGTGGTCCACCACCTTCTTTATCATTGGTTATCGTCCTTCCTTTCGACGAAAATTCCCTCCTATTTCTTTTACACATTCCTACGCGACGTTTCCATTGGTTTTTCGTTCTAAACTTCCACGAACTTTACTTCAGGAAACCCGCCTACGTTGAACTCTGGTTTCTGATAGGATATCTTACTTCCCTACTCTCCTTTCCTTGCTTTTGGTTCCACCCTCAGCCTGTGACGATAGTTCGATTTCACACGCGTCAATCATCCTGTCACCTTTTCCTTATGTCCCATTCAGACACATTCTCTTAATTGCCTTCTAACGCACAGCTGCCTCTGGTTAATGAGTGTACACCACTTTGTTCTAGATTTCGCCGTATCTCTTTGTCTGGCCCCTCGCTGACTTTTCTATACCCAGGCGAGACCAATTTCAGCATTGTCTTCCAATGTCCAGCTGCATCCTCTGTTAGAGTTCACACACTTGGTGTGGCTTTTCTTAATAAATTTCTCTCTGGTGTTTTTGCTATCCCTTACTCAGAATCATCCTTTTCTTTAACGTCCAGATGTACTCGTTACATTAGACCACTCTTTGGTTTCGCTACGCGTCCAGTTGCCCTGTTGATTAGTGCTTTCGCCTCCGTCGTATCCCTTCTTAGTACTCCCTTCTCATTGTACTTCGTTCTGGCGATTGTTCTGCCTATTAGCCAGAACAATTCCTTAATTTATCCACGCTTTCAGCTGGACTTGTTAACCTTGTTCACACGCCTCTGCTGTATTTCCTGGTAAATATTCTCTCTGCCGAACCTCTGCTCTTGTTAGATTTATGATACCTACAGACATGTGCACGTCGACATTGAGGGCTGTTACACTTCTTTGTGTTAACTCCTTTTATAGCTTCTCACATACGTCAATGTCAATCCAACAGCTGCCACACGCTTCAGTTCCTTTTTTTTTTGCGTTTTGGCGTTACAGTAACGTTTCACCTTGTGCTTTGTGAGAAGTCAATTACAGAGGTGCTGACAAGTTATCTCCAAAACGAGTTTTTACAAAATGTCCAGACTACTACGTGATAACATGTATAACAAAGAAACTTGAAGGAAAATTTTGAATTTTTATATTCAACTAAAAAAAACAAAATTAGTCATAATATAATACATAAGGTCTTAATTAAGACTTTGTTTGAGATCTAGGCTTAAAGTGTTAGTTGTGGCTGCTTTTACGAAAAGAATTATTTTATAGCTGTTGTGCTGCTTAGAAACGTCATCTTGAACAACGGATTCAGTGAAAATGAATATGAGTAGAAATCATTTTTATTATGGTTCATTCATTTTTAACACGATGTATCTCGGTAATTAGCCATAGATTCACTACAAGTGGGTCATATGAAGATGTTTTATTCGATTTGTCAGGCACTACTATTATTTAGTGATAATCACTGAACTGTCATCGTGTCCAATGGCAATTTCATTAATTTTTTTAAGTTTTGTGTAATATACATGATTATAATCTCCGCACCGTACACGTCTGCATATTACTTGTAGCAGAAAGTAAAATGACTCGAGGTGAAAACAACTTATTGCTTTAACAATTGACCATTATAACTAGAAATTATACAAAATTCCACAAAATGTATTTCTATTTAAACTTTACATATAGACATACTTGATAAAGAGAATGTACGCATTGTTATAAGCGTTATACACGAGTCTGAAAATCTAAACTTGTCAATGAAATCGTGAATAATAAACATGAACAGGAAGAAGAATCCGTAAATTTGGTTGTGCGCAAAACAGAAGGGACAGATATAAAATAAACAGATATAAACGGTGACAACTGGCATAGAGAATTATTAATGAACGATCAGAGAGAGAGAGAGGGTGAAGCCTGATAACGTGATTAGTGTCGGCTCGTTCTTTTGCCAATCGCATATCAAGTATCGTACGTCGCTGTCGCCACATGGGATCAATCTATCACTAGCTCTATTTGTTGTAACATTATAGCCACTTATGGCGTACGCGTCTATACGTCTGTGGATTTGTGGTTTTCAAAACAACCCAGCAATATTCGCACTGATAGGTTTAACAACTAAGCTGATTACGGACACATTATAGCGTGTTGGGAAAAACGTCCACGTATCAACATTATTTAATCATATTAATCAGAGAGACAGAATCTTAATCTGAAGTCGCGGAACGTTGGATAGTTGGAATAAGAAATGATCGAGTATTGCGGAAAACGACGAAACAATAAATGAAATACTAAAACTTCAGAAGATTGGACAGATTTGAAATCGCCAGTAGCCTAAATATCACTTACGTGATTCGAATTTATTAACCATACCACATCACAGCAAATATCGAAAGAATAATAGCAGATAAGAATGGGATAGATTCCGAAGAATATTATTCTGACGAATTTAATATCATTCTTTCCAACCACCACTTTAACATTTTCAGAAAACAGTAAATAAGAAGTAAATCCAATTATTAATATTCATCATTCATATATTCTAACGTGACGATTCCCACAGAATAAAGATTTTAACATAAATAGATTGAAGTATAAAACAGTAAGAAAGTAGTAAAATTATGTCATGAAATATATGTATTAATAAGTAACGTTAAGAATATTATAAAATGTAATAAGAAAACAAAACTATAAATCCTATCTAGATGGACCAATGGAAACATAATTACAGTAGATAATAAGTTATGTTCAAAATAGGTGAAAGCCTATAAGGTTTAGATTAACTGGGTAACCAATACCAGGAATGATGATTGAATAAACTAAATAAAAAATAATAAGAAAAAACAATACAATAAGCTTAAGTAGTTGTATCTGCTTGTGACAAATAAAAACACAGACAATTCAGAAAAGGATTAGTACTAAATAATGGTGTGATAAAAGTTTTAATTTGTATGAAAACTGTTATAATGTTTAGTAGGTAACAAGGACCATTATTGTGTACTGAAGAAAAATAAAGATGTAAAGAATAGTTTTAAGTAAAAGGTATTGATATGAAGTGAGAAATAAACTGATTTAGATTAAGAAATAAGTAATAACCAGTGTTTGAAAGGACAAACTAAATGTATCTAATAAGATTATAATGTTACCAAAACCTGCATCTACCTTGGTAGATAAAAGGGAACAATATTGTGTATAAAGGATGTGTTAAATAATGTTATGTATGTTAATAGATAAAATAGTGTATAAGGAATAGCTATTGAATGTTAACTTGTCTTAGAAATAAGCATTAGTACTTTAAGAAGCAATAATATTCCAAGGTACTCTAGACATTATTATGTCTATAGTACAAACCAGATGTTTTATAAAAATTAATGTTCACATTTTGTAACCAGTAGTATAAAAATCTATGTCAGTAACATAAGATCAAATGTAAAGCAATGGAAATTAGTAGTATAGCAAAAAAGACTAATTTTAAACATAAATTGTTAGACTAGGCCAAAACTAAGAAATGTTATTTTGTGAATTACAGTACAGAAACCTATGTTATGAGATCTTAAAATGATCAGGAGGAAAAATGCATTTCATTGGTGATAATCTTATTACGATTGTACAGAGTATAGGGAAGATATGTTAAAATGAAGATTTTTGTTCATTTTGATCACAAAAAGTGACGCCAATAGACTAACAATGCTAGAGGTTTCAACCAATGGGAATTTTTCACATTTTGCATAGCAAGCCCAAAATTGGAACCAAGCGAGTTAGTTGATTGTTTGAATTCGAGCTGTAAAGAACGAAGTCTCTGTGTCACCTTAATACAGGAAGTTACAATTCGAATCGATCCCAAGATAGGTTAGGTGAAGAGTGACTACGGTTCATAACCTACGAGTGTTAAATAAAAATTGTGAATCATTAAAAAATAACCAGAAGGGAATAACAGTGAATAAATAATAACAGTGATTAAGAAAGTGTGTGTTTAATAAAGGAAAGTATAATGTGAATAATTAAATTCTTAAAACGATTTATTAACTAATTGTCAGAACCCAACCTGCAACACTTTATGTACATTTGTGAACTATTCTCAAATATGTATAATTTTGTTACATATTGTTACGAGAAGCGTAGCGAACAATCCAGAACATTCTCCACTCCCCGCGTCCAGTGTGGCTTGTGTTGCGTCATTCACGTAGATGGTTCTAGTGAGTTCCAGGAACACTTGAGATAAGCATTAAGCCGCTGGCGTGCAGTAAGCTGTACTGCACCTCTGCGGGTCCTATATAAAGCCATAGCAGCCGGATTGTCAGTTCAGTTACGTGAGCGATTTTTGTTAGTGCGGATTGAGTGTTTGCCGAAGTGAAGTAATATTGTGTTAATAATTGTATGAAACTCTATTAATAGACATCGTTATTGCGTGTGGACAAATATGACTGGAAATATTGTAAACTGTTTAATTGTGATAATTAAAGCTGGTGATTGGTGACTTAATTGGTATCTTGTATTTTGTTTTCCACTGTACCATACGACAATCTAGTCGTAACAATACGTATGAATCCACGAGCCAAAAGGTTGGAAAAGCATAATTAAACTTTAGTTCTAAGAACTACTGAGAAGCTATGTAGAAAATTTGCTAAAGGTAGGCCTATTTAATAAATATCTCTCTAGACAGTAACAGGAGAAATGTCTTGCTTATCAACACATAGCTTGTTCATATGTAACTGGGGCAGCACCGCACTAGTTTGCATAATAAGTACACCATCACACAACCGACTTTGAGAATGAGGATGGAAGAATATATTTTTAATTGTTTCTCATTTACAAGAAGTGGAATAAGAAACTTGTTAAAGAAGTCTTCTTTTCTTTATTTTTATAGGGATTAATTGTTTGCACTTATTCTACTTGTACATGATGAGTCACGTACAGGCTATTTAGTAATAAGTAACTTTTCCAACAGTAAGTATTAATATTATCACTAAGAAGTAAAGTACGTGATTAATACTTAAAGTAAAGGTATTTTTACGGCCATGAGATAAGGAACTTATACATCAGGTGTGCAGCGTGGTTTACAAACTCGGCAACGACGCAATTTTTAAGGTTTTACAGGTTTCTTCGCCTTACAGAGGCTGGTTGATTATTCTACCGGTATCTAGGATAATCCCATAGCGTTACTGCGACACATGACTTTGCTGAGTAGAAATACCGATGATTTGGAGGCGGCCAGTTGTGGCTTGGTGCGAGTCATTTGACAGCGGTTTATTGTAAAGCGTTAATTGTTGATTATTATGTCAGGGTGGTGGCTTTAATTTTTTTACTGGTGTGCTAGCCAATTGTAAACTCGGTAAGTTGTATACAGGTGCTTTTGTTTGTTGAACCTTGAAACGTTTGACATTTGTGTGTAACGAATTCTTTGATGTTAAATTATTTTATTCTACTGTTTAAAAACGAAGATCAGAGCGACATAACAGCGACGATGTTGTTATACAATATATTTATATCTATGTGTAATATATTAATATACAAATTACACACGCGCGCGCGCACACACACACACACACACACACACACACAAGTTAGATGCATTTATACATATAAGTGTATACATACATAAGAAATGTAATCATAGGCTTCTAAATAAATCAATAACAATCGAAATAATTCTATATTAATATAGAAAATGATGGATAGATAAGAAAGTATTGTGAATAGACAGTTTATATGATTAAGTAGAAGTAGTATGAGCATACTGGGTATTGTGTGGAGTTAGCGTCCTAGACACAGCGCAGACTGCTAGTCCTCAACAAACAGTAGTACACGACGTCCACCTACTTTACTTACCAAGACCAGTTTCATAAATAACTAAGGTGGACCGCCAATGGAATCACCACTCTCTCCAGTCATCGCCAACATATACATGGCGTATTTCGAACACAGCGCAAAGCTAACATTCTTTAACAGAACTACCGGTTGAGATACACAGACGATGGCTTCGCAATATGTCTACAGGGAAACGATAAACTTCAGGAGTTCTACAAATATACAACAAATGACATACACAAAAACGTAGAGTTTACCATAGAATTGGAATAAGACCACACTTGCCGTTCAGAATATTCTCGTAACAAAATAAAAATTCAGGCAACTTTCTTCACATCGTATACAGGGAGGCCATCTGTACCAATTGTTATCTCAGTCCATCACACCGTCACCTGGCACATTAACCATAGCGACTGTAACAGGACTTATATCGATTAGTCCAACAAGATTCCAGTCCAGGATTTCAAAAGCGTACAAAACAACTTATGAGGGCAGTGAACTACGGAGACACCTTACCACTTTCATAACACTACAAATATAACCGTACAGGAATACGGATTTGGATACTAACACCATAGTTACCATTACCAACACATCCAAGAGAAAAATACAAATCAAATTAACATACAGAAATAACGAAATTGTCGTAAGAACGGAGAAGATAACGTGACCGTGAACGCAATGTGAAAGAGCTACTAAAAGCAAGATACATAGCAACACATCGCCGAGAACCAACCGCTGGCAGCAGGGCTCGCAGACGACCCCTGATAACACGACTAATACAACATACGCCATGTATATAAACATCAAAAACAGTAAACAAGTATGCTGAGGACGACACGACGATTTTTATCTTCGATCGTAACGCCAACAGGGTAATCATACGAGTAGTTTGTCGATTGGACCAACCGGAAAGTTGCTGTTAACTAGATTATGAGCCGCCGCGATGCTGTTCTCTGAACACGGGAAGAAACCGAGTGTGGAAACAGGTAGACTCTGCCTGGCTTGGAGTAGACTAGTCAAACACCTTGGTGTACGCATAGATCATCGGCTCACCTGACGAACGAATGCCCAGACAGTTACCATGTAAGTGTCGGTTTGCCTCGGTTGGTTAATGCCGATAGTTGTCGGCCCGTTTGTGACCACAAAACTAGATGATTACTAGCTCGTATCTGTTACTGGTCACCACATACGCTATCCCTTGTTACCGTAAGTAGCTTTTCCAATAGTAAGTAATAATATTAACACTAAGAAGTAACGTATGTGAATAAATGAATATTTAAAGTAAAAGTACTTTGACGCTCATGAGATAGGAAACTATAGCGTGGTTTCCAAACTTGGGTTAAAAGAAAGTAGAAATATATTCGACTGGGTAGTGGCATTTGGGTACAATCTCGACACACACTGTTCCAAAGTAATTTAGTACGACCAGCTGTTGTAGGCCAAGTTGGAAATGTTACCGGCTTCAGGCCAACAGACAACTCGGTACTCCACTACCAGTTACAGGTCCAGGTTTATTGATACTGAAAATCAACACTTCGGATGGAGATGTCAGACGTCTTCAGAAGATGTCAAAACTTGCAAAGAAGAAGAAAACTAATTATTAACAAGAAGAACAAAATCAACAACTATAACTGAACAGCCGACAATACAGGAAATAGTATAAGCTTCGCACACAAACCACACTGAATTGATAAAGATTGAAGACCATTCTTTTTTTATATTTGATACGTTCCATACTATAGGCATTTTTTTCGATAGTGTGTAACTCCAGCAGTCAGGGTTGTTTCACGGTATCTTTTCCCTTCCTATTTCAGTTCACTTAGTCCACCTCTTCACAATGTTTTTAAATTTGTTCGTTGAAGAAACTTTTCCGTCTCATGTGCAACCTAATTCGCACTCCTTTTTGTGACCTACTCAGCTGAACAAACGTTTTCCTCGCATTCTTTCTTTCGTAGACCAAAGATCTATTGTATTGGCCAAGTCATGATTGTATGGTGGGCAGTTCAGCAGCTCAGAACCAAGATGTCGAAGACAAAGAGTTGTTTTATTGGCCAGCTTTCTGAAAACCATTACAAACAATGGCTATTCTCATATTTCCTGCAACAACCAATCATACTGGCCAACCGATACCAACTGACTTAATGGAATTCTTTCTCTTCAATGGGATACCACTCAATTACGGTCATATCGCCTATTCTCTCAATCCCTCATCTGACCATTCATTAGACCTTTAGCACTCTTATCATCCGTAGACCTGTAAATCCCAACCTAATTACCACCAGAAAGGAGTGGACGTCCTTTCAAAGATGGTTAGAAAGAAACAATAATGTTCGTACATCATATAAACAATATGAACATGTGTACGAAATTCAAGTTATCAGAAGATTTTGCTTACGTCACGAATTATTTACCAGTGTTATTCAAGAACCATCTTGGCATTCCTCAAGCCCCTAAGTCATCGCGAGAAGAAAACTCAAAACAACGTTCCCCTGCATATCAGAGAGCTTTTATCAGAGAAGAGACAGGCAGGAAGAGATAGTAAATAAGCCAACAGACAAAACTACATTTAACAGACTTACTTGACAGACTAAATTCGCACTCGAAAAAGCACGAAATTCAACTTTTTTTTCAAATCTTAATAGTTTTTGTCAAAAGACTATCAATTCGATCTGGAAAGCTACAAAAAGTAAAGCAACCTACACCTTATATTCCCCTCTTAAGGAAACGAGATGGTAACTGGACAAAGACTAATCACGATAAAGCTACACTTTTTGTTAAGCATCTATCTAAAAAATTCAACAGTATAATGTTCGGCGCTAACAACATTGAAATTGAATCATTTGTAAATGCTCCTTAAAGAGCGAGTAGAATCGTAAAGCCCCCAGATTCGACCTAATCGGGGTAAAGTCCTCAAAAAACTACCGGAAAAGACAATGGCTTTAGTTCGATTTACAGTAAGGCAATACGAACTATTTACAGTAGAATGTTACTTTTAGCATACGTCCCACTGAAATGAAAATTCGCGGAGATGTTTCAAACCAGGCAAACCACCTAATTGTGTCAAATGTATCGGCCAATAAGCCTGTTACCCATCACGTCCAAACTCTTTGAAAAAGTCTTACTCAACGAAAGGCTTCAAGAGGATATCGACCTCGATGAAATCAAACCATCTCACCAATTCGGCTTCCGATCAAAACGTTCACAATTCAACAGACGCACAGGATTGTTAAGGCAACCATAATGAGCCTTAAGAAAAGAAACTGCACAGCTGCATTTCTTGACATTGATGATGATGATGATAATAACAATAACAATGATTACAATAATAATTTAGTATTAATACGAAAATTTATATCATAAAGAAATTTATGTGGTCATTCTACAATAGAATAACCAACTGCCTGTGATAATAAAAACAGCAATCCAATTTCCTTGCTCGAACAGCCTTGAAAAAATAGAACAGAATGTAAACAACCTGACATATAGTTTATCACTAAAGTTATTGGGAAACGAATCCGGGTCACGCTGCTGGTAACTATTGTATCTAGTTACGTAGGAATGTGGAACGATATCGTTTTTAAAACAAGTTTATGTTTACTTAAAATATTTGTAAGAAATCTGAGAATTAAAAAAAAACGGGATATATAAAAGTTTTTTACTATCAAAAACGCTAATTTTTATTGGTGGAAACGAAGTCCCTGTTTCTTCTTCTTTAACTATGAAATGGTAAAGGTTACTTTTTTTAAGACAAGGCATATTGCCTTCTTTCCAGATGCGATTACAGTTACATCTTACAGACTTGCGAATACAATTACATTACACACGTACCTATTTAGATTTTTGAAATATTCCACCGTGTACGTGGTCTTTAATTCCTCTGGCAACAGTGCTGTGCAGTAGCAATTTTATGTGTGGAACAAACCGTACGCCGGGACTATCAACTTGCTTTGACGCTATGAAGTAGGGATTTCTTTGTACGATGAAGGATTGTACAATTGTACACCTCGACTGACATGTAGGATGAGATTAACATTTTAAATTTGCATAGTATAATAAAGTAATATAGAATCAACTCAACATACGGACCAAATATGCAGATTTCCTGTAAAAATCCACACTAATTGGATGGTGGCAGAAGCTTAGGGGGATAAAGAAAGAGTTGGTTGTCATAACAGTCAATCTGTTTATTACGTGAAGTGTATCACTACCCCTCCTCACCAAAGACACGCACACTTATAATACACACAGTTGTATATGTAAATATGTGGAAGACAAATAGCTCTATCCAAAGTATTACTTATTATTAGGTATATATATATATATATATAGCAACATTTTAATTACCAACATTTAAGTGCATTTTAAATTTGTGGAGTCCCACGTTCTTTGGGACGCCAAAAGGTGCAAATTACCCTTCTTTGTGTATTTTAATCTGTACATTAATTTAACTCCTACTCTTTATATAACATTCCTATAATGGCGTGTATGTATTTGGGGTTCAGGTGTATCTGTAATAATAACTCTATGTAACTTGTAACGGTATTTCAAATTTATTTAGTAATAATGAGATTGTGCGCAAGGCACTTGATTCGACTTAAAAACATTCATTATTGCATTGTTACTATGCCGTAAGGCTTACGCTGTATAGGGTACATCCTTACTGACTAAATATTCTATTCTAATAATTATTTTATTAAAAATATCATTTCCTGACTACTCAGACAATTATATTAGTGTGCTTCTAAATATCAATGCTTAAATATCTCTTTTTTTTTAGATATTGTAACGAAATTCAACATATTACTAGCTACTGAATTTATCTTTCTTTTTCAGTACTGATTTATAAAACTTTTTTACTTAAATGCTTTGCATTCTTTTCATTTCAATACTAATTTGAGCTCTTGTTTATGTTAATCTTACTTCGATAATATCTACCATTTTAACTCTATATTTTGTCACCGGACAAAAGGCTTGCCACATGACAAATGGCGCCAATCGTACACTCTAGTGTTTTTGGTGGCCCTAAAAAGGATATGTGGCTAGAAGGCTGATGTTGTCGTGCCGCGCTGAGATGTTCGGCGGATGCGCCCGCTGTTCATGGCGTACTGCAGTCCTCCTCTTCTTTCGGCACCGGTTGTAGAGTCGGCTGCCGGCCCAGCG
This sequence comes from Magicicada septendecula, assembly GCA_034769895.1. Lineage (NCBI taxonomy): Eukaryota > Metazoa > Arthropoda > Insecta > Hemiptera > Cicadidae > Magicicada > Magicicada septendecula. The sequence continues at coordinate 524,581,455 of CM068368.1, forward strand.
AAATCCATCGCTGGCGCGGAACGGGAGTGCGTAGACGCAAGAACGGCGGCGGTTATATTCTTCGGCTGTTCCTTCCGGCTGACTCCGCCTCGATGTCGTCCGAGAGAAGAGAGGAGATGAAGTGCGTCCGATGGCGTGGCGATGAAGTGTGCGGAAAATTTTCTGCCGGCCCGGGATTTATTAACTAACCGGGATCGCTGATTCGCTAGCTCCGAACACGCAGTTGGTCACGTCTCGGCGGCTGCTGATCCCGGATTGGCTCGCCTCGTCCACCGCTGGTACCGGAGAGCAGATGTTCGCCTACCGCTGCCGTCACAATTTACAAGAAACATTGGCTCTTAACTTTAAAATAAAACAATAATGTCTTTAATTGTCTTTGAGTTAATCGTTCGACTAAGGGATAAATAAGTTGTTTATCACCTTATTTTTGTCAATCATACTCAATCGCAATCGATCCATCTGTATCCTCGTCTCGAACTCCAGCATCAATTCCTCTTGTCCAGCGTCGTTTCCAGACTTCAGTAATGTTCCTCTTGTCCAGCGCAGCCGCTCTAGACTCCAGCGTCGTCTCGCTGTCTGGAACTAAGTCGTCAGCTCTCTCGCTCTCCGGAACTTCATGTTACTTCTTTTCGTGCTGTTTCGGACGTCAGTTGATCATCTTATATGGATTTTCTTCTCGTGTAATTCTGTTACTATTTAAAAGTGATTGTATTTACAACTCAGTTACATAGTTGTATGTAACTGGAAGGATGAAACTATTCACAAAAAAATAAATACTCCGTGCGGACGGGCAGAAGCTCCCGCTGCAACTGTGGGTGATCAAAAAAGGGATACAACTGTAGCGTGTGTGTCCTATTTATACCCACGTCTTGGTTAACACCTGCAGTTGTACGAAATCGACATGTCTGAAATTGTCTCTGGGTTTTGTTCCCCCACTCCTCGTCAATTTCGCTATTTCTTATATTTCTGCGAATTGCAGAGTCCTGTAAGTATACTCTTATACCCATCTTATAACTATTTTCACTACACATGTTCACTGTACTTTTGGACATTGTAACTTAACCCTTTCGATTTGTACACAGTTATTTCGCCACTACACTCGTACGGTGTGTCCCTTTCACGTGGTTTTCGTACACAGTATGTAGTTAATTTTATTACATTTTATTGTGTCTTTGGATTTTACTCCTTATTTATAGTTTATGAACAATTACGGAAAAACAGTAATTACGCAATTATTCATACTGGGGTGGCAAACTCGCCTGCATAGACCTGCGTCACACACACATGCAAAATACTGTTGTACACACTTTCAGTTACATCTGTGTGTGTGTACAAGTCGATTCAGGTCGAAACACCTGTCCATATTTTTGTCTGAGCCAAGCTTGCAATCCCTGACATGCTTACTTCTAATATATTATTAATTATTTTACAATTTATTATGTATATTTAAATTTTTATATTCAATTCTCAGTGCAGCACTTATCTGTACTGTCGCATTATCCCTCTGCTTGGTAATAAAAAAATTTAATAAATTTATTTATTAAATTTTTTTTATTATTATTATTATTGTTTGTAAAAAAAATATAACAAGTAATAAAGAATAGTATTCGTCATTTCACCCTTAATTGGAGTGTACACAATACGTCTTCCTCCCCTCTTCACACGCTCGCTGCTCGTGACCTTGTAGGGTGGCTTCAACAACAGCTGATCTGACTTGTTTCATTGACCTCATTACTTTTATGCGTAGAACTTCCTAAATGTACTTGCATTCTTGCACTGATAAACATTTTGCATCTTAACATATTATGCCATTCTTCAATCTGAAATTTTACATTATCTTAATTATACATTCCTACCATACTTTCCTTAACCCTTTTCTTAGCCTATTATTCCAATCTTCATTCTTACATTACTTATCTAATACATTACTTATACAATACCTTAACTCTTATTACCTTTTATTACATTTCCTTAACATTACCTTTCTGATCGCTACTAATTTCCTGAAATACACTTCCGTAACAGAATACTCTTTTAGCTTTGTAGTGTGTCACATGATTGGTTACAGAAGAACTGTCTTAGAAAACAACGATATTTTTCTCGAAGTCCTTAATCCTAAGTAGTATCTGCCCTTTGACCTTTCACTCTCGCTTTCTTCTGTGTCCTTGTATCTCCATTAAATGTCAAGTTTTCGCTTGATCAGCCATTCTGACAATTATAGCATTGATTGCTCATCTTAATCATTTCTTCATATTAATAACAACATCAATAATATAACATTGCTTACCATTTCTTATATATTTCTTTACACATTTCATTCCTTGCCATTTATAATACATTTCCTATCTTTCTTTGAACATACTTTTTTTAGCATAACATTCTTTATCATTTAATTCCTTATTTCTTTCCAATAATATTTCTTTTTATTTGCAATCATAACCTTAATAAATAACATTTCTTAATTACACTCTCTTATCTTATTATTAATAATTAATAGTAATATTATTTTTCATTTAAAAATAATTATTCATTTTCGGGTATTGAGTTCGGTTCGGTGTGTCGTTCGATCCTACACCCTTCTTATTATAACAATTGTTTTGTCCGTCGTCTACCGGACGTATATTGTTCCTTTGTAACATAGTCGCCGACGTGCTTACTATTGTTCTTACCCTCGTGTAAACAACGTCTTCATTCCATTGTATTACTCCCTCGTTATTGTGCGTACTTACCGTGTGAACGTTAATTTTGACTGTGTACTTCACCTGTTTGTACGGCAAGAATTTGTTTCTTAGCTGCGACGAATAACCTCTCTCTCTTCTCTCTGCACATTCCATAATTCTCTCATCATGAATGCATTGCGTATGTTTAGTCTGCTTGAGGCCCATATAAACAGCTGTCGACTGTATTTAAATTTTTATATTCAATGCTCAGTACAGCACTTATCTGTACTGTCGCATTATATATATATATATATATATATATATATATATATATATATATTGAGACAAAACAATTTATTAGGCATAGTATTAACACAATAATAATAGACTCTGTTATCTGGAGTAAGGTTGTATATTTAAACAAATGTAAATATGGTCTGCAGTTTAACAAATTATTTATTTTAAATTAATAATGTCTATTAATGATATGAAACTCTTATGGTTTTAAATGTCTATGGTTACTTGTTCGTTGAAATCCCTTTTGATATGGTTGATTAGTCACACTGCTCCTGTACTGTGGTCTGTTGAAATCTGCCACCTCGCTCCCAGCTGATATCTGCAACACTGACGATCCGTTGGACACTCCGCTCACACGCACGCACGCCGACACACCGATAGCGATTATCTCTTAAATTCAGGGCTTGATACTGGGTTGTACTTAACATTATATGTATACGGTGTATTGAACGTACACCTTCCCGCGTCTTGAGGTGTCCTCACGTTAACAGGTATATCTCGGTAGATATACCTTCCCTAAGCGGATATCTTGACTTTCGCTAAGATTCCCTACTCGTAACCCTTATATAAGAACGTGTTCTGCTACGAAAAACTCGCACAGGGAGCACGTCTGTTTAGGTCAAGCTGGTAGATGGAACTAACTTAAACTTCTCTGACGGTGACCCAATCTTAATGAAATTGGGGCCGCTGATTGGTCGAAACCCCTAACACGTGATTGATGGGCTAAACTGATAGATAGAAGTCCTGAACAAATTGGCAAAAAGCTGCAGAAGCAGGTCTAGAGTTTATCTAGAAATTTTATTACCTTTAGAAAATAAGGAATCTATAGACACATGAATTTTGTTAAAAAACACAAATTAAAGTAATCTGTTTCGATTCTTTGACAAAAGAAAAATATAGCGCTAATTTAGACGTATGCGCTGTCCAAGTCTCAATTCAGTACGTTAATTTTAACCAGAGTTATTCACATAAATACGAATAACACTCGCACCCGCGCACTCGCACACTATATTCGCACTTAACATGATAGAAAATAATTTTATGGGCATTGTGACACATAACAGTGTTTACGCATTTCTTAATTCAAAACTTATAACTACTTTACAACATTTAACCAAAATCAATTTTGAACATGTCTACAACGTCATAAATTGATATAAAAGCCCGTAGTCCTGGCTACAGATACCCTTTCTGCGATGTTCCATTGCAATATATATAATCACATACCCGAATAAGGCCAAAATTACCATTGGCAACAGCGTTATGGATTGATCAACATATGAAAAAATACCGCATGTTGCAAAAGAGGAAGAAATACTACAAAACAATAAGTTATATAACATGTTCGTGCTAACATTAGCCTTACAGGACTTAATTAAGGTCAGTGTAAGATATTTGTGTATGCTGTTGACTGTAAAATAATGTATAAATAGCTTACGTTTTGACGCTGCATGAACGTTATTTAACATTTAGCACGCAGTGAATTAGTGTGGGCTTTTGCACTAATTTAATTTCTCTGCACGGTTGTAATTATTTGCCAATACTTTTCCCATCACTCTACGTCTTCCCCCCTCCTCACGCACACGCTCTCTCTCATTTTTAATTTTGTTGATTGAGGTCGCTGAAAACTGGTTGAAATAAAGATTTCTTATGAAATTGTTTATCGTATAATTCTTTGTTACGTGACTAAATTGTTAATTCAGCTTTCTTAACGGGGAAGTCTTATTCGGGATCTGAGTTGTTTTAAAGTTAAAGTATATTAACAGCTGACACAATGTTAGGTTATAACTTCAATGGCACAGGCTTGTAATATATTTCAGTTATCTGTAATGCATGTGCGACTTCTTATTACATTTGTTTTCAGCTGAGTAAATTAGAATCATTTTTGTAAGTATCGTTTTACCCAAATAGACAAAACTACTCACTGGCACGATATCTACTAGCGTTAGACGGCCAATCACTAGAAAATATGAACAATTTTAAAGTATAATACTACTTATGTACTTACTTTTGATGTTATTACATGTTTAATTTGTGATTCAGTAGCACGTTTATTGGTATCTACCATGAACTATTAAAAAAAAGAACAATGACACTTTTCTTCTGTGATTGTTATGGTGAAAGACTAGTTTTTTTTTCATTTAGTTATCTTAAAGTAAACGCAGTAGGTATCTATATATTACAAAATATATTAGATAAATATATATTACAATCTAATATATTACAAAAATTATTAGATTGCCTAATGTCCAAATCTAAACGATAACATCGACACGAAGACTCCATGGAGAGGCTGTTCGTTTTGTTATTTCCATTCAGAGGGAACCTTTCATCTGTGAAACACAGACACGTTTGTGAGGTTCGTAACCGTATTTGAACAGAAAAAATTGTATTACAGTATTGTATATTATGGCGTGACATTGTTAAACTAGATCATATTTATTACATTGTATTTTTATTAAAATTTTACTGCATCTCATGTTATATTTACTGGGTGATCATTAAAACCCAAAAATGAAAATAAAATTGTTATTATTAATTTCCAATAAATCACATTTAACAATCAAGAGGTAAATTCAACAATCGCGTTAAAAGTTTTAAGCAAAATGTTTTGATTAACATAATTCATAGAATTCAAATGTGAGGCTTACCTTACACTTTTCGTTAATATCAAGTCTTTGCAAAAGCGTTGTAACACCTCCATCATTACTATCCTTTGCGTGCTCACCGTTGAGCGAATGCTCCCAGTTACATTCTGTCCAGAGTTAAGTCTGATGTTTACTGTGCCAGTAGTTACCCAAGCTATATTCTCAATGTGTTAAGTCCTGTAACGGTGGTCTCTTCACATCTGTTGGCAGCTATTATTGTCACCATCTCCTTTTCTAGTTACATATCCTTCCGCTTACGCTTTATTCACTCAATTCTGAAAACATAGTGCTCAGTCTGTAGTTTCTGGCAGTGTATCTCCATTCTTAGTTATCATTTTATCAAAATATTTAAATTTCTCAGAATATCATACGGAGAGCGAAACAGTTCACCTGTTCACCCTGTCCCTCTATTCCTTGCTATGTGGCGTTGAGGGTTTATTTGAGTTCTAAGTTCGGCACATATATTCCGAACAGAGTACCAGGCTTCTGCACAAACCTGCCATTGAAGCCACGATTTTCACATGCGTCGGTAAGAGAGAAACCGTCATCATCCCCTGAATTCTTCTGATCCCATCAGACTACCACTTTCAGTTCAAACGTCTGCAGTTTCACGTTAAGATGTGCACAGGGGCAGAGTTTGATAGTGTCTGGTATGGATGTGAGGAGTGACTGTTTCTTCCATGGCCAGTTGTATTTGGCGTTCTCCAGAGTCTGTTCACCTGACAGCCTAGTCATCCTCCAGCCAGAGAGCAAAACCAGGAATGTTGTTTACAAGGAGGTCCTGAGCACTTAATCTGAGGGAGCAACTGAAAGTATATGCTAAGCAAATTATTAGCCTAGCTACGTAGACCAAAAAAATAGTGGTGGTGGTGGGATCAAAGGACTTAAGCCCATCTATTTTATTGTTGTTAGACTTACAATAAAGGACTGTCTTAATCTCTAAGAGAAACTTAGCTTACCCTCTCTAACTTAATAATACAGCGTCATTTTTAACAACTCATTAATTTTCAAGCTTTAATAGTTGATTGATCAAGCTTGATCATCTTCAAATTGATCGAGCTTAAATAGCTTAAATAGTTTCTCTTAGTTTCAAAATACCGGTATCTAAGCTTCACAAATAACCTATTTCTATTTTCTGATTTTACATTCTATTTTTTTTTCTGATAATCACCGTAGCGAAGCACGGGTATCCAGCTAGTCTAATTAGTCCAGTCGCCAGAGTAAAAATAACGGTAAAATTTCTTAAAAAATTGAGGGAAAGTGATATTTGGTATAGTTATTGAAAAAGGTCTAAATATCGGTTTAAAATCATCTTTGCATGTTTATAAGGTCAGGCTTTTTAAAAAAAAAACCGTATTTAAAGGCAGCGCGCGGTAAAATCGATAAAAACGTTTACATTCCGTGAATTTCTTTCCTTACTACTAAATAAACCATTGGATCATGATAAAGTCTTCATTCTTTTTGTTTAAAATAGTTCCAATTTTAATAGTAATAAAATCAAAATAACGATTTTGTTATTATTTCATCGTTAGGAGTATTAAATCGATAGACGGAATGATCGATTTTAACAAATCTTCCTCTGTTGAATAATATTATTAAATATGTGTATCTTAATATACATAAAAGTCATTGTGTGTATTTATATTCCACACCTCCTACTAAACCACTGGACCGATTTCAACAAAACTTAGCACAAATATTTTATGCAACGGGAGAACCAACATAAGATAGGTGTTTTGGGCCCTGGGGGATGTCAAAAATGGAAAATATGAAAATACCGCATGTAGGGTATCAAATTCAAGGGGATTTCAATGCAAGTAACAATTTTTCATGCATATAAGCACTATTGAAAATTCTTGGGCCCTGGGGCTTAATAAATGGGTGGTTTTGGGGAAGGTCAAAAATGGAAAATATGAAAAACCACTGGACCGATTCCACCAAACTTGGCACAAATTTTTTACGCAACGGGAGAACCAACATAAGATAGGTTTTTGGGCCCGGGGGGGATGTCAAAAATGAAAAATATGAAATATGAAAATACTGTGAGGTATCAAATTAAAGGGAATTTCAATGCAAGTAACAATTTAACATGCATATACGTACTACTGAATATGTTAGGGCCCTGGGGCTCAATAAATGGGTTGTAATGGAGGGGTGTCAAAAATGGAAAATATGAAATACCGTATGTGACATGCATATACGCAATATTAAAAATTTTGGTCTCCGGGGCTCAATAAATTGGTGGAATTGGAGGAGGGGTGATATCAAAAATGGAAAATATGAAAATACCGCACGTGGGGTATCAAATTAAAGGGAATTTCAATGAAAGTAACAATTTGACGTGCATATTAATTTGGATTATTATAAATATCCCCCCCTGCTTGGTGGATGTGAAAAAAACAGCATAAATGGTATCAAATTAAAGTGAATTTCCTAGCAAGTAAGAATATGACACCACTTTCTCCCAAGCAAAGCCGAGCAAATCCTCCAGTAATATATAAAATATTTCAAAGAAAAGCTCTCTTTTTAATAAAAGGTAAAACGAATATAAACAAAATATATTTACCTAATAATGCAATTAATTCTGTGAGCGTAAACTGGGTATCATCACTGTCACTTAAATAATCAAAAGCAATTCCATCTGACGTGAGATTTTTACATCCTTGGGTCGACCTTTAGCATCACCTGTGTCACGAGTGTAACTGTTTAAAACTTTTTTGTGACAACTGTGGTGGTATCTCGCTTGTACAGCTACCAAATCATCACAAGAAATTCGTCGTAGAATTGCTTTTCCTAATTCGTCATTATGTTCTGTAATCATTTCTAATAATGTTTCTTTAAAAGTAGGACTTTGAATTATGGAAATATTTTTGCGTTGATTAATACTTAATCTCGTATTACTTTTATCGGCATCTAATCCACAAATTATACAAAGTTTTTTGAAATCAAACAATTCTTTACTCTTTTTGACTTTACTCTTGACTGGGCTATATTTACTTTTTTTCGACAAAGTGCCTAAATCCTTATAACACAAAACATCATTCCTTTTTAACGTATATTTTTCTCGACATTTCCTGTGTACTAAAATTGAATCAACTTTTTTTAACATTTCATATTTTCCATCGTTTCTCTCAGAGCTAACTCTTATTAAATTCGGTAGTCCTCGAGTCACTTTTTCTGTATCTTCAATACAAAGATCAGCATTACAAATAAAACATATTTCAGTATCACACTGGTCCATATTTAATACCTAAAAATCAAAAAACCTTATGTAGCACTTATGTTCAGTAAAAGTATTCTTTAAAACTTCACCACTAGTGAAGTCAAAATATCTCTTTTGAAAATTTTTTTATTTTCAATTTTAAATCCACCGTTTTTACCAAATTTGTTTTTTTTAAATATTGTAATGTAACCGCTCAACTATTCTTTCCGCAGAGTCTTTGGATGTGACCTCTAGGGTGCTCGTCTTATTTAATTAAGCCCCACTGTTAGTACGTCATTTTGTAACATAACGTCGTTCTGATGTGTGTGAAGTCCGTCTTTTGACAGTCTCGGAGCGGTCAGAGTACCTTTTCGCGATCGTCACTTATGAATTATAATTATAATGTTTAAATAAATCGGATTGTAAGTTTACCCAAACGAAACAGAAATCGAGCGTGTGTGATTTGGTAGAGATTAAGGAAGTTGTTTAATCTTAGTTGGAAGAGAGAGTAAGAACAATTTGGTTAAACCCAAAGTATAAAATTTCTTATTTTTAAATATTCGTTGTTCATAAGATCAGCTGATTTTGACATCAACCTCCAAATGTTAGGTTAACTAAACGCCCACTGTTCAGTAATACTCCCTGGTGGATAGTCCTCTTCTTGGCTTACTAAAAATCTACAACAACTACCCTCTACAATAAAGAATACACATTTTATTATTTAACATAAAATATTAAGAGTATTTATTTGTATAATATTGATTTCCTCTTCTTCCAATATACAAATATTATAATCGATCTTTTCAGTCAATAATACATTGTATCGATTTAGTTAGGTAAACATGGAATTATCATAAAATCTATTTTTTAATGATTTTATAATTTTATCTTTAATTAGACATTAATCAACATATAATTCATTTTATTTATTTCCCCAGGGTTAAGGGTAAGTTCTTTGTGTTATGAGATGGTCAGAAATGGATAATTATATACTACGCTTTACAAGATAAAAATAATCAATTCCGAATTTTTTTGTTTATTTTCGTAGTACGTAGTTCCGGACTTGTCCGCAAGAGTGCAGATTATTTTGTTATTAGACACATGAAATCATTTAAGAAATTTCTGAACTGCACAACGATTTGATATGAGGTTTTCTTGGTTAATTATTAAAAGAAACGTTTATATTACCTCTTTCCTCGAAGTTCTTACTTGCGTGGAGCTGTTTCTAGTGTGGTAGTTCTAGTTGTTTTGTAATTTAATTGAATGTCTTTCAGATACAATCTCGCTAAAAACTCGAAGTGCGGTTCGGCTAGGCCAGATCTTGGAATGGTTTCTTTCACTTTGTTATTGGGTAAAGCAAGTTATATTTGATATCTGAAGGAGTTTGAACATAAGATGGATACTGTGAGTTAATTTTGTTCCAATTTTGTACCGTTTCCGAACGTTTTAAAATGTTTTTTAATACAATTTTGGTGTCATCACTTTTCTCAACCGAACGGTTTTCAATATTTTTTACAATTAAACAATATGTTGTTATCCTGTTACTCTTAGTAACCCATAATTTCTATATCATTTTTTATTGGTGCTTCTATTTACTTTTGAGTATATAGGTTGTTTTCAATTATTACAAATTTATTTCTTATTTATAGAAAAATAATTCTTTTTAATTTTGGTTTATTTTCCAATTTGATTTATATAAAGGTTTTTGGTTTATTTTCTTATAACTTTAGATATAAGTCTTTAATATTATTATTAACTTTAATTGAATTTATATATTATTTATTAATCTCTTATAGTATCCTTACACTGCACTATTTTCTTCTGCCATTTTCCTCATACAGTATTATTTTATTTTTTATTATCATCTTATATTTAACTCTTTTATTTTTTAACCCTGGGTGATCTTATATTCAAACATAATTATTTTATTAAATATAAAATTAAACCTAGGTACTAAATTTTAGTTGCCTACACAATACAAATCATACAATAATTAAACAAAATACATAACTGGTTAGTAGCATCACAGTCTACTATTATAATCCATAATTCCTACATCTACAGCACAAGTCTGTAAGATGCTCCCTTCACAGTCACTTATTTACGCACTGGGTACACTATAACTAACTTGTTACACTGTATATCACTTAAATATAGTTTATAATGTTTGGTGATATAAAGTAATTTAGAGCTAGTTATATTTTACCCATTTCTGACCTTTATAGTAGTATAATTAAGTTATCATTTATTGGGACTGGGTTATGTAACGTTACAATATGTGCCTTTTATAAACTTTTAATGTATGTAAAAAATGATCAGTACAATTAATTTTTTTTTTTTTTAGAAAAAATGAATTTCTTTACGTTTAATTTTTTTAAATGGTCAAAAAATGGTGTCAGAAAGTCCAAAAAAATTTGTTAATTAACCACCCGAAAGTATTTTTAATAAGCTTTAATTTAAGCCGTCGTATACCTTTGTGCCACAATCATGCCATACTTTATGATCACTCAAAATTTTTTTGTGAATTGCGATTTTTTTGAGGTTATATTCAACATTTCAGTATGAAATTTGTGGGGTTTATAGTACTCCACAAAGGTTACCTTTCCCTCAAGGTTTATCAACTTTCATTAATTTGTGTTAAAACAACAGCAATTTGTTTATAAACGCCATCGCCACTTTATTTATTGATACCACATTAACAATAATAATAATATCGACTTCCGTATTAAGGCTAGAAATGTTCTTAATTTATTATAGAATACTGAAAAAAATTCACATTAAAATCGGCTTGTTAGGTCCAAAGATATTTATAAAAACGCTATTTTGCAACTTAAATTGTTAATCAAAAAATAAACGGGTTGTTTTTACACAAAACTTAACTATTAGCTCAACTTGATCCCATTAACCAATTTAGCACACAAAAAATCGACTCCCAAAACAATTCACATTTGATTTTTATTTTGACTCCACTACACGTGTTCACAAATAAATAAATATTAGCATGTATATAAAGTGTAAATAAAAACTTTAAACTGCAATTTTTTTTTACCTGTTTTATATGATAAAAACAAAAATATTTGTAATGTTTTGATTATAACCTTTGAAGAAATATCAACTGCGTTACTGCTCCGTTCTTGTATAGCAGACGTTTGTATGGCACACCACAACAATGGGTGTTGCGCGCGCATCTACATTTACAGTTGCACACTCGAGGGGAATAGAACGCCGCGCCGTTTAAAAATTTTACCTGTTTTCTAGGGTCTTGTTTTTAGGTATAATCAGGTAAGAGAAATAACATGAATAGATAGATTTAGCATTGTAGTAGCTGTAACGTTAATTTCAAGTACTCAAGTAAACCCACTTAAAAGATACATGTATGTAACTCAAAGGAGGCACCTTTTTTTAGTATACACAATTTGTATTTATTTTTTTTAATTTTAAAAATGATTTTAATTTTTATGAGTGTAGTTTTGATGCAGAACACTTGTAGCTTTCAAATACAATTTTTTGTATTTCGATATCTCTACTTTTAAGATTAATAAAAGCAGATAAACTCTGAATTTTAGAGTAAATTTAAAATACGTCGAAATACTCACTTTTGAAAAGGCTTTTTTTTTTAAATAACAACTTCAAAAGTAGTTTTCATTATTATAAAATAAAAAGTTTATCTCTTTTAAAGGTAAATTAGTAAAGAACTACTATTTTTTAAAATTTTATTGTATAGTACTTGTAATTTTGTGGTTTCACTTCTTTTTGTATCTACAGTAAATATTTATACACTATATTCTTTATGTTCAAATAAAATATTTATGTAAAAATTAACAAATTCTGAAAGCTATACTGTTCCCCTTCAAAACTAGCCTTTATTTAACTGGCTACGCTTAGATTAAAGAAAGTTATGATATTTTTGAATAGACGCGCCTGGCTAATTTAGCGAATTACGCAAGATCGGGGGCAAACGCTCTTTTTAAAACGCAGCGCTCATCGTTACCAATTTTCAGGAAAACAGTTCCATTAACGTAAAAATATGTAAGGAGACTTTCTGAAGGAAATTGTTTGCTCTTCAATATACACTTTTTTATTTCTTCCAGCTGTACATATTTACGGAGTGCTTTAAGAAAATCTGTCTTTACGATTTTTCCAGACCATTTTCAGAAAACCCTAGAAAGGTAAACATGCAAAGATTTTTTTATATTAATTATTAACGTTTATTTAACACGTGCACTAAATATTGCTTTGCCCCAATTTTTTATCAAGTCAAAATCTCTGGCGACTAGACTAAATATATAATTTGCAAATCAATTAACAAATGATGTTACAGACATTGGTAACAAGCTTGAAATTCGAAAATCTGTTCGTTTCTTGGGTATAACTATCTTGCAAAGAAATTCACTACAGCTGACGGACGGAAGGAGAAACTGTTAGCAAGCAGGACAGAGAAAAAATGGTACTTTCCCAATAACCGTACCCGCACACACTTTCGATATTTCGATAATGCTATTATTAGCATAAATATCTCGTGAATATCGCACATAATTTTAGTTACATACTACAGAAATAGCGAATATTTATTTGTGTGTGTTATAAAATAGTTTGTTGACGATTCCAGTCGTGTTTCATTGTCATTTTTTTTTACGAAAAATGTTTCTAGCAGTAATAGGCCTATAATTCCGATGTGTGTCTGGGGTGACGCCAAACGTTGACGTTGTTAGGTTAACACGCAAACTAAAATTACACATGGAAACCAATATTCCTTTAAAAGAATACTCGCTTTTTGTGAAATCCACTTAAAAAAATTAAAAAAATTTGAAGTAACTATTAGTATAGCGCGACATGTGTCCCTTTTTGTGGCATAACTCGTTTTAACTAATACTCGGCTTTTGTGCAGATCACTGGCAAAGCCACCAACTCGAAGGGGGGCGAGATGTTATATATATGTATCCAATTTTTTGTTCCGCACAAAATTTGCGTCCAGTTTTCGAGATTTTACTGAATAACATAAAAGAATATTGACCATCCAACGAATAACAAATCTTGTTTTCATTTCTTAATACGTAGTTTTGTAGTTTTAATCTTGCTGTTCAGAAATAATTGTATATTTCACTTTATATTTTCTGTTGTTCTTTTTGTAAAAAGTACGTTATGTTCTTTGTTTTTAATGTTCTCTCTTTCAAGCATTGTGTAGACACATTAAACGTCATATTTTTCCTAACCATGGCTTTTATTTGTTTAAACAGTGAGCTAAAAACAAAAACCATTATTACCTAACCTAACCACACAAATGAAAACAACACGGATTTTTCGCTTTAAAATAAGAAATAGAATAATTTACAATTGATACACTTCTTCTTCTTCACAGCTTAGTAAATCGATACAATAGCATATTAATAACATTGAAAATGTAGTGCGGTCACTACTAACCAAGGATAATTACTAATAAAGTTATACACAACTTATGGCCAACTCTGAGTAGGCCTAACTAATGATACTGGACATAACATGGCGCTTTGGTGTTGCTTCATTTCGCAATGTTTACAACTTAATCCTACTGTTCTGTTTTACAGATTTCTCACATAAACGGTTGATGACGAACTTTGTATAATTAAGGAGTAGTTGTGTGCGATTTAATAAGTTATGCAACAGCCATAGAATTTCGTCATTACCATGGGTAATTAGAAGTGAAAGAAAATTAGCTTTGAAAGAAAACATTTTCCTTCTTCTTCTGCCTTCGTCACGTTTAAAGTTTACCAGCCAGTTATTCGGGTTGTATTTTCTTGCTTTTGCAGCTGATCGCTATATATTATTTTTTGGTCGTTCGCGGTTAAAACATGGGCAGATTACACTAACACACACACACACACACACATATAAACAAACACCACAGGGTGGCGTGGCATCTGTATTTTTCGAGAATCGAATTTCGTTAGCTGGATCCGAGATGCTTCAAAATTGAACTCAATAGAAGTCCGACTAAGTCAAAATTGCGTCTTACTTAAGAGAGGTAATATCTACCAACATTCCGGGAACATTTCCTTCTTTCGTTTACTTTCAAGATTACTAGAGATGGGATGGGATTTTCATTCATTTACTTTCAAGATTACTAGACATGGGATATCACAAAATTCGTGCACTTCCATCATGCTTTTACGTAATTACATATTGGAACACCTCAAAAACCCACAGTTCACTTTACGGTCATAAGCGTTTACTACATATTAGCATACCTCAAAATCCCGCAGTTTTCTTACAATCTTCGCGTTCAGTACATTTTGGCATTCATCAAAATCCCGTATTGCACTTTACATCCTTCCGCGTTTTACACAGTGGCATACCTCAAAATCCGGAAGTTTATTATTAATCTTCGCGTTCAGTACATTTTGGCATTCATCAAAATCCCGTAGTGCACTTTAAATTCTTCCGTGTTTTACACACATGCATACCTCAAAATCCCGAAGTGTATTATACAATCTTCGTGTTTAGTACATTTTGACATTAATCAAAATTCCGTAGTGCACTTTACATTCTTCTGCGTTTCACACGTTGGCTTTCATGAAAATTCCGCAGTTCACTTTATAATCTTCCGCGTTTACTACACATTGTCATATCTCAAAATCCCGAAGTTTATTATATATCCTCGCGTTCAGTTCATTTTGGTAATCATCAAAATCCCGTAGTTTTCTTTACATTCTTCCGCGTTTCAGACATTGGCTTTCATGAAAATTCAACAGTTTACTTTACAATCTTCGCATTCACTACATATTGGGATTCATCAAAATCCCGTAGTTCTCTTTACAACCTTCCGCGATTGCTAGACATTGGCATACCTGAAAATCCCGAAGTGTATTATAGGCCTACAGTATTTGCGTTCATACATATTGGCTTACTCAAAATCCCATAGTGTACTGTACAATCTTCGCGTTCAGTAAATTTTGGCATTCATTAAAATCCCGAAGTTTATTTTTAATCTTCGCGATCATTACATTTTGGCATTCATCAAAATCTCGTAGTGCACTTTACATTCTTCCGTGTTTTACACACAGCCATACCTCTAAATCCCGAAGTGTATTATACAATCTTCGCGTTTAGTACATTTTGGCACTCATCAAAATCCCGTAGTTCACTTTACAACCTTCCGCGAATGCTACACATTGGCATACCTGAATATCCCGAAGTGTATTATAGATTATAGGCCTACAATATTTGCGTTCTTACATATTGGCTTACTCAAAATCCCGTAGTGTATTATACAATCTTCGCGTTCATACATTTTGGCTTACGCAAATTCCCGTAGTGGTCTTTACATTCTTCCCCGTTTTACACACTGGTTTATCTCAAAATCCCGAAGTATATAATACAATCTTCGCGTTCAGTTCATTTTGGCAATAATAAAAACCCGGAGTGTATTATACAATTTTCGCGTTCAGTTCATTTTGGCATTCATCAAAATTCCGTAGAGCACTTTACAATCTTCCGCGTTTCACACATTGTCTTACTCAAATTTCCGAAGTGTATTATTTATCTTCGCGTTCAGTACATTTTGGGATTCATTAATATCACGTAGTTCTCTTTACATTCTTCCGCGTTTCAGAAATTGGCTTACTCAAAATACCGAAGTGTATTATTAATCTTCGCGTTCATTACATTTTAGCAACCTCAAAATTCCGGAGTTCTCTTTACATTCTTCAGCGTTCACACACTGGCATACCTCAAAATCCCGAAGTGTATTATTAATCTTCGCGTTCAATACATTTTGGCATGCATCAAAATGTCGTAGTACACTTTACATTCTTCCGTGTTTTACACACAGGCATACCTCAAAATCCCCAAATGTATTATACAATCTTCGCGTTCAGTACATTTTGGCATTCATCAAAATCCCGTAGTGCACTTTACATTCTTCCGTGTTTACACAAAGGCATACCTCAAAATCCCCAAATGTATTATACAATCTTCGCTTTCAGTACATATTGGCATTCATAAAAATCCCGTAGTGCACTTTAAAACCTTCCTCGTTTACTACACATTGGCATACCTGAAAATCCGTAAGAGTATTATACAGTACAATCTTTGCGTTCATACATATTGGCTTACTCAAAATCCCGTAGTGGTCTTTATATTCTTCCGCGTTTTACACACTGGCATACCTCAAAATCCCGAATTGTTATATAAAATCTTTGCGTTCAGTACATTTTGGCAATAATCAAAATCCCGTAGTGTATTATACAATTTTCGCGTTCAGTTCATTTTGGCATTCTTCAAAATTCCGTAGTGCACTTTGCATTCATCCGCGTTTCACACATTGGCTTACTCAAAATCCCGAAGTGTATTGTTTATCTTCGCGTTCAGTTCATTTTGGGATTCATTAAAATCCCCTAGTGCACTTTAAATTCTTCCGCGTTTTACATACTGGCATACCGCAAAATCACGAAGTTTATTATTAATCTTCGCGTTCAGTATATTTTGACATTCATCAAAATTCCGTAGTTCTATTTACATTCTTCCGCGTTTCACACATTGGCATACCTCAAAATCCAGAGGTTTATTATTAACTTTTCGCGTTTACTACACATTGTCATACCTCAAAATCCCGAAATTTATTGTTAAATCTTCGCGTTCATTACATTTTGGCTATTATCAAAATCCCGAAGTTTACTATTAATCTTCGCGTTCATTACATTTTGGCAACAATCAAAATTCCCGAGTTCTCTTTTACATTCTTCCGCGTTCACACACTGGCATACCTCAAAATCCCGAAATGTATTTCTTTGCGTTCAATACATTTTGGCATGCATCAAAATCTCGTAGTGCACTTTATATTCTTCCAGTCTTACTGGAATACCTCAAAATTCCGAATTGTATTATTCATCTTCGCGTTCAGTACATTTTTTCATTCATCAAAATCCCATAGGGCATTTTACATTCTTCCGCTTTCACACATTGGCATACCTCAAGTTTTGTATTAATGTTCGCGTTCATTACATTTTGGCAATAATCAAAATCCCGAAGTTTATTATTAATCTTCTCGTTCACTTCATTTTGGCAATCATCAAAATCTCGTAGATCTCTGTACATTCTCCCGCGTTTCACACATTGGCTTTCATAAGATTTCCGCTGTTCACTTTACAATCTTCCCCGTTTACTACACATTGGCATACCTCAAAATCTCGAAGTTTATTGTTAATCTTCGCGTTTATTACATCTTGGCATTCATCAAAATCTTGTGGACTTTACATCCTTCACTGGGATACCTCAAGATCCCGAACTTTATTATTAATCTTCGCGTTCAGTTAATTTTGGGAATCATCAAAATACCGTAGTTCTCTTTACAGTCTTCCGCGTTCACACATTGGCATACCTCAAAATCTCGAAGAGTGTTATTAATCTTCGCGTTCAGTACCTTTTGGCATTCATCAAAATTCCGCAGTTCACTTTACAACCTTCCGTGTTTACTACTCATTGGCATACCTCAAAATCCCGAAGTCGTATTATACAATCTTCGGGTTGATACGTATTGGCTTACTCAAAATCCCGAATTGTATTATACAATCTTCGCGTTCATACATATTGGCTTACTCAAAATCCCGTAGTGGTCTTTATATTCTTCCGCGTTTTACACACTGGCATACCTCAAAATCCCGAATTGTTATATAAAATCTTTGCGTTCAGTACATTTTGGCAATAATCAAAATCCCGTAGTGTATTATACAATTTTCGCGTTCAGTTCATTTTGGCATTCTTCAAAATTCCGTAGTGCACTTTGCATTCATCCGCGTTTCACACATTGGCTTACTCAAAATCCCGAAGTGTATTGTTTATCTTCGCGTTCAGTTCATTTTGGGATTCATTAAAATCCCCTAGTGCACTTTAAATTCTTCCGCGTTTTACATACTGGCATACCGCAAAATCACGAAGTTTATTATTAATCTTCGCGTTCAGTATATTTTGACATTCATCAAAATTCCGTAGTTCTATTTACATTCTTCCGCGTTTCACACATTGGCATACCTCAAAATCCAGAGGTTTATTATTAACTTTTCGCGTTTACTACACATTGTCATACCTCAAAATCCCGAAATTTATTGTTAAATCTTCGCGTTCATTACATTTTGGCTATTATCAAAATCCCGAAGTTTACTATTAATCTTCGCGTTCATTACATTTTGGCAACAATCAAAATTCCCGAGTTCTCTTTTACATTCTTCCGCGTTCACACACTGGCATACCTCAAAATCCCGAAATGTATTTCTTTGCGTTCAATACATTTTGGCATGCATCAAAATCTCGTAGTGCACTTTATATTCTTCCAGTCTTACTGGAATACCTCAAAATTCCGAATTGTATTATTCATCTTCGCGTTCAGTACATTTTTTCATTCATCAAAATCCCATAGGGCATTTTACATTCTTCCGCTTTCACACATTGGCATACCTCAAGTTTTGTATTAATGTTCGCGTTCATTACATTTTGGCAATAATCAAAATCCCGAAGTTTATTATTAATCTTCGCGTTCACTTCATTTTGGCAATCACCAAAATCTCGTAGATCTCTGTACATTCTCCCGCGTTTCACACATTGGCTTTCATAAGATTTCCGCTGTTCACTTTACAATCTTCCCCGTTTGCTACACATTGGCATACCTCAAAATCTCGAAGTTTATTGTTAATCTTCGCGTTTATTACATCTTGGCATTCATCAAAATCTTGTGGACTTTACATCCTTCACTGGGATACCTCAAGATCCCGAACTTTATTATTAATCTTCGCGTTCAGTTAATTTTGGGAATCATCAAAATACCGTAGTTCTCTTTACAGTCTTCCGCGTTCACACATTGGCATACCTCAAAATCTCGAAGAGTGTTATTAATCTTCGCGTTCAGTACCTTTTGCCATTCATCAAAATTCCGCAGTTCACTTTACAACCTTCCGTGTTTACTACTCATTGGCATACCTCAAAATCCCGAAGTCGTATTATACAATCTTCGGGTTGATACGTATTGGCTTACTCAAAATCCCGAATTGTATTATACAATCTTCGCGTTCATACATATTGGCTTACTCAAAATCCCGTAGTGGTCTTTACATTCTTCCGCGTTTTACACACTGGCATACCTCAAAATCCCGAAGTCGTATTTTACAATCTTCGGGTTCATACGTATTGGCTTACTCAAAATCTCGAAGTGTGTTATACAATCTTCGCGTTCAGTACATATTGGCTTACTCAAAATTCCGCAGTTCACTTTAAAATCTTCCGCGTTTACTACACATTGGCATACCTCAAAATCCCGAAGTTTATTATTAATCTTCGCGTTCATTACAGTTTGGCAATTTTCAAAATCCCGAAGTGTATTATACAATCTTCGTGTTCATACATATTGGCTTACTCAAAATCCCGTTGTGATCTTTGCATTCTTCCGCGTTTTATACACTCTCATACATCAAAATCCCGAAGTATATTATACTATCTTAGCGTTCATACATATTGGCTTACTCTAAATCTCGTAGTGATCCTTACATTCTTCCTCGTTTTACACAGTGGCATTCCTCAAAATCCGGAAGTTTATTATTAATATCTTCGCGTTCAGTACATATTGGCATTCATCAAAATTCCTCATTTCTTTTTACAATGTTCCGCGTTGAATGCACATTGTCATAACTGAAAATCCTGTAGTTCACTTTAAATCTTCCGGGTTTATTACATATTGACATACATTAAGATCCCCAAATTTTTGCACAATCTTCTGTGTTGATTAGACTTTTGAAAACCTCAAAATTTCGTGCATATTTTATTGAACTTTCCGTTTTCTTTAGAGTTTAACATAGCTCACAGTACCCTGTATTTATTTTAGTCGACGTTTTGCTATTATAGTCATTAGCTTAAATCAAAGTTTCATATACATTTTATTCACGTTTCCGCGTTTATAGACATTGGAGTACCTTAAAATACCATGTTCACTGCTCTAAATATTCCGCGTTTATTAGGCACTAGGATTCCTTAATTTTCCTTGTTTATTTTATTTAGGAGTCCGCGTTTATTAGACAGTGGGTTGCCTTTAAATTGGGTTGTTACTAGTACGGCAGGGGGCGTGTTACCTCTAAATTCCGTGTTTATTTGAGGGTGGACACTCAAATACACAAACACTGCTCTGTTGCTTTAATCGTGGCAATCATAAAAGTAAAACTTTCCAACTCGAGTGTACTCACTGTGGGAAAACAGCCGGGAATATATTTACTGCAGAGTCATAAATACTAAATACACTGTGTGTAATCATAAATGTAATATGATAATAAATATTGTTTAGAAAGACTAGACGTTTTAATTTCTTTGTTTAGTTCATCGACTGTAATATTACAGTTAGGCGTTATAGATATTTAGTAAGTTTTTAGCACCCTTGTACATAATATTTTTAATACATTTTTCAACAAATGAACTTCGTTACTTTTTAAGTTAAGTCTACAGCATTTAAAGGTACAGCATTGTTAATTAATTATTAAGTGACACATGTACAGAACAAGTAAGACATTTCAACTATCTTGGACGTGACATTACTTATGATCAAGGTAGAGATATAGAAAATAAAATGAATTTCACAAGAATGTGTGGAACGATTTGGAGAACGTTGTGAAATAAATGTAGAAAAAAAAACAAATAAAATTGTATAAAACAATGGCAATACCTACACTACTGTATGGTTCTGAAACTTAGGTCATCAAGAAAAAATATGAACAGAAGATGCAATCAACAGAAATGAAATTTCTGAAATCAGTTAAAAGGTGTAATAGACGAGATCATATTATAAGAAATGAAGAGATAAGAAGTGTTTAGATATTTTTGCAGTTAATGATAGGATTAAAGAATACAGAAGAAAACGGATTCAACACATCAATAGAATGGAAGAAAGCCGAATGTCGAAGATGGCGGAAGATCACAACCTTACTCACTGCCTTAGAGGCAGATGAAAAGTTGGTAGACCTAAGAAAAGATGGACTGTAGAATAGGAACAGGCCGCTAAAGTCCAAAACCGTTAAGAAGATGATGATGATTGTTAAGTGACACGCGTGTTCGCATCTAACCTTAACAGCCGTTGAGACGACGCTACGCTGCACATCCTTCGTCCCCAACAGAAATTTCCTAAGGGGCAAGATAAATGCCCGTGTAAATAGTGTTTCTAAGTACATCGTGAAGAAATGAAGGAAACGTTATTAGATCAGGAACTGGTGAAAACTATAATTTTAACGCTCAAATTTTGTCATATTGTACAACAGTTTGTTTGCGTGAAGATTTCTTGAGGTACTCTTTAGAACAATGTTTCTCAAATTTTTATTGTTTATGCTACACTGTCCATTGTAGCGAGTCCTCGCGGCACACCAACTTAAGAAACGTCAAGGTCAAATTTCCTATTAGTAAGTCGGATATTTAATTTCATCTTCATCGTCATCTCCAATTCACGTTTTAGACATTTTTCCGAGTTATGGCTCCCATTTGTTGTTCAGTCCACCTATGTTTCTTCTTCCTTTTGCTATATATTGCGACAATACAATCATATGCTGTACTGTGCAGTTATTAGATAAAATGAATATTTAAATTAAATTTATAAATATGTAATAAATAAGCAGGTATGAGATTTAAAGCTGAGTTTATGTTAAAAATACGGCATGTAGACATACAGGAACTGACGTGAACGCTCACGCGATTGTCGCTGAGAGTGTGTACAGTAGTAAATGATGTGTGTGAGTGAGGCCAGTCCGAGCATGAAAGTTTGCAATCTCACCCTGAATAATTGTCAAATTATAGTTTTTATTTAATTATAAGAAAACCATAAATGGTAGAAAAAATCCAAAGACTCCTAAATATGTATAAAATTAATACGCATGTGTAGTGAGAAAACGGCGTGAAAAGGACGCGCAGTGCGAATTCAGTGCGATTTTAAGTGCGTAGTAATTACACGGATTATTCGATTACGATGATAATTACGTTGGATATGTGTAATTAAATCGTCCATCGTTAGAGCACCCTGTACTGCACATTAGACTTTGCCATTGGCAGAAATGTGCGAACATATGAAATTAGACGATAGTGGGGGAACTGACGCCACCAAGAAATTTCTAACAGGCAGAATTCTATCCCAACAGGTGCTGTACGATGCTCGAATATAAATAGGGCACGGAAGAAGCCAGCCTTCTTCTCAATCAGTCTTCACTAGCGGCGGGACGCTATGTCTATTGACGACGCGAATTTTTAAATTTTGTTAATTGAACAGTAACTCTTAATCTGTTTCCAAGTACGAATATAGAACATACTTTACGATGTCTACACACACAAACGTCCGTCAGTCAAGACAAGCTACGATGTTACATCATGCAGAGGAACGCTATGCTGAACAATAGAGGCGTCTGCTAGAACAACAGCAGCAGGTGCAGAGCAACCTCTCACACTATACTACAGCAACCAGATGGGACCATGAGGGACGAGTAACTGGAGGACGACAAGTGGAACCTGAGAACGTGCAGGGAACTCCATCAGAAGAGGACCTACGGATCAACGGAGGACATGGGTATGAGCTACAAAATCGAGGTGACAGATAATCCATTCATAAATTTTAAATGAGAGACTAAAGACATTTAAAAGACACTTTGAAATTTAAAAATGAATAAGAGTTTATGTAAAGTGTAGATATAGAGGTTCAGAGAATCTGATTTAAATTTAATAAAATATTTTCTTTCATGTTTAACGATTAATTTAGTCAATTTAAATTTTATTTTAAAGTGTGCAGAGCAATCAATGATTACTATGTATGCAATACATAAATTAACGTAGTTGAAAGTTATATAAAGAAAATAAAACAAAACTGCAGTAAAGCACACAGTCAGACTGAGCAGTCGAATTTTAAGATTAACAAATAAATATTTATAACATAATTTTGTTACTGTAGAATATAAGATTTATTTAATGATAAATGTACTGCAACATTTGAACGTTTTAAGCAAACAATAATGAATATTTATGGCGAAAGTAAATGAGATTTTTAAACACGCTTGTGGTTTATGAATAAAATTATGAAAACTCGTTACAATTCAATCAATGACTACTCTTATTACCATTACACCCAAACTCCATTAATTGGTACACTTTACCAGTAATGTAATATAAATTTTGGCACTCCACAAATTAAATGTACTTAAATGTATAATTTGTTGTGTTACAAATAATTGGCGCTCCAAAATCGTGGGGCTACCCAAATAAATTTATATTTGCGATTTGTGTTGTTACAATACATATTCTTGCTTTTAAAGGTAGCCTATTTTCTTCCGTCCTTTCCGAACGTTCGTTACATGTAATTCTGTTTTTCTCTCATTATTTTGTTCCTTATCATTTCTCTCAGATTAAATTCTTTTACTCTTCTTAGAAACGTCACCTCTTGAGCTTTTCTTCTCTCTGCGCTTTTGTAGTAACCAAGATTTCAATGCCTTACGAAAGCGTGGGTACTGTTAGCGTTATATATATTTTCAGCACCGTCTTTTTTCTTCTTATATTTTTCAGACACCAGCCTATTGTACCGAGTATGTTATTAAAAACGCCTACTCCTAACTTTCGGTTCAGATATTTATGTAATCATAGGAAATCTCGCATCCTAAACACTTAAAATTGCTTATCCGCTCTAATGTTTTGTTGTCTAAGACAATCTTGGCCCTTATTGGTTCTGCTCCCGAGAAAGCCATAATTTTTGCTTTAGGGATTGATATTTTTAAATTGTATTTAACGTTTATTTCGTGTAGTTGATATTGGCCTTTTTACAATTCATTTTCTGCTTTCCGATCACAGTCAGATCGTCAGAATATAAAATTAAGTTTAGTATGATGTTATCATCTAAATAATTTAAAATAATCTCGTCTTCCTCCATAATTTTCTTTCCAATTTTTTACAATACGGTCTGTTAGATGTTAAAGTAGGCGATATGCTACCTCCCTGGCCTTACACCCTCTTCGTTGCCTCCCCCGCCCGTGGATCCGCGCCTTGGCAAAACGGGTAGACAGATTTAGTTCCTTTTGCTAAAAAATATTTGAAGACAAAACATTCCATTTGTTATAAAATACTCGCTATGGAAAGAAATAAAAATTTGTACAAAAACAGTTAATACCATCAACATCTCCAGAGTATGGGAGAAAGTTTATACCAGTTTCCGGTACCTGTAATGTTTATTTTGTGTAACAACACAAATTGAATGTAATTTAATTTGTGGAGCCCCACGCTTTTGGAGCGCAAAATTATATAACATAACAACATAAATTTGATTTCATGGGTGTAATCGTAATGAGAAGATGATGCGTTATATAAGTTTTAAAATTTTTCCATTATTTATTTTTTATTAAACAAAATTCTTTCATTTCGCATATTGAAATAATACTCATTATTAATCGTTTCTATGTACCATTCGCTTATGACTTATGGCTAACAAATTATATATAACATGGTATGCACAAACCTTATCATCTAATCTTATTTAATTAAATATTTTGCTCTCGGCTTACTCATTGTGTGGTTATCTTTGCAATCTCATATTATTTTCTGTAATTCTGAATTTACTGTTATTTTTAATTTATTTAATCTTATTTGACTTTCATCATTTACTATTGCATATGCCTTTTACTTTATCAAACAAAGACTTTATCAATTACTCTCATTTCTTTTTATTTAAAATCATATCAAACAAATCTTTCTCAATACTTTAATTGATTTTAAACTCAAATATTTCTCTCTTAGCATTTATGTTTGATTCAACTACTAATTCCTATACACGAATTATTATTCTATATTACAATCTGCTTTTACATTTATGTACATTTCTTTGTGATTGGTTAAATGTTCGAATGTTTTTCATTCTATGTTAATTAGAGTCTTTCAATTGTCTGTAATTAACAAAAATGGTTTTTCATCACCTCATTTGATGCGATACTATCAGTGTGTCCTCCTCGGGTCCTCGGTCTGTGTCCTTCTCGTTCTTCTGGTCCTCTGGTCCTCTTCCAGCATTCCACTACTAGTGCTGTTAACTAGTTGTCTCGTATCCTCTCATGGATCGTACGTGAGTCCATCGAACCTCTTCGTAGGTGCTCTGCTGTTCTGGTTAGACTTCCAGTTCATCCCGTGTCTCTCACTGTAGATTTAAAATAGCGTCGTCGACTGACATAGCCTCCTACGGCAACGGTTGAAAATAGAAGAAGGAACTTTATTAGCGCGACCTGGTATTTATAGCCAGGTCGTGCAAAAGCTCAGGTCTGAACAATTTTCATCTTGTCAGAGTTTGTCGAAGCGTCTTTACCCCCACTTTAGTTCAATTCACGAATTTCGCCTATCTTCGCGAATTACGAAGTCTGTTTCACACTACTCGATGTTCAATCGATCGCTAATTTTTATATGTTTACTATACGTATACGTAAATTACACTTCTTTATTGTAGTTAAAAAAGTGCTATTCACTTTTTACTTATAGTAATTGTACTTTCCGTCACTTTGGCACGGTCTTTTAATCCTTTGTTCACCTTTATTTCTACACCCTCTGGTGTCTTTCGTTTTACAATATCGTACATATTTTTCTTATAATTAAAATAAACCTAAAATCTATCAATACTTGAAAAGGGTTGTTTACAGTTCAGGAACGGACAGGCTTAACACACACAAACAAAATACACGTGTACACAACGCTAGCGACAGGTGGGCCAGATATACGTGTCCATGCAGAAATTTTGCGTTCTCTTTTTAAATACCATCCAGCTTGCAATCTGAATCATGTTTATTAAATCAATATTTATTTATTTTTATTATTTATTTAAATTATTTTGGCAATGCACAGTACCGTAAATGGTTGTACTGTTGTATTTGTTTGTACTGTAATTTAAGAAGTCATATCTGTTGTTTCTTGGATTTGTTAAATTTAAGAAATCTAAAAATGTAACGCTTGTGTTTCCACATTTACATTGTGTAAAAATTACTTGAGTAGAAAAAAATAACAGCTAAGAGTTCATTTTGTTACAGCTTGAACAGTTTCATTCGCAATAATCTCAGGTAGGAACTCATGGCTGCCATGAGTTGCGTAATCTATATACATAAATCTCAAAAGTTTGAGGATTTATACTGAATACAAACCCACACCGTTACACCGACTGCCACCAAATTTTGCACAGGTAACCTTTGACAAAAGGGGAAAAATATTGTCTAACTTGGAATTTGATATTTTGCACCCCCTCCGCACGATTTAGGCCCTTTTAATTATGCCTTTTCGTTGACGCGTATAAAGATGTCAACAACACCATGGAGACCAGAATTAATTACCATAGTAACAGTAAATAAACAAATGATATTTAGCGGCATCGGGACTGTACCTTTATCCGTTCCTGCAGTATTTAATGTTTTCACTATGTGATTGTATCGATATGTTTTGTAATTTTGTGTACAGATATGTCTATATATTTTGTAATTGTCTTAAACGATTATAAAATTTATGTTTATACGTACTGCTGATGATCCAATGAATAAGTAATGAAATATATTAAATACTACTACTAAAGATTTCAACAACATTATGGTGACCAGAATTAATTACCATAGTTACAAGTAAATAAACAAAAGCTATTTAGCGGCATCGGGACTGTACATTTATCCATTTCTGCAGTACATTTTTCATGTTTTATATAATATGCGATTGTATCGATATATTACGATGTGGAAAAGAAGAAGTGTACTCATTGTAAATTGTCCTATACTTAATGCAAAGCGAAAATATGTGTTGTTTTCATTTGTCAGGTTAGGTGACAACGGTTTTTAGTTTACTACTGAAATAAATAGTAGCCATGGTTGAGGAGAACATAACGTTAATGTGTTATACAATGCTTCTAACACAGTAACACTTAAAATAAACAATTTACCGTTTTTTGATTTAACAGTTACTTTATAAATATCTCCAAAGGCTTTATAAACGGGTACTTTTAAATCTCCAAAGGCTGTTGCAACAACATAATAATTTAGTACAAGTTAAAATAGTACAAGTGTTGAAAACAGCTTTGGAGAGAATTTGACTAATGAGTACAAAATTGTTATACAAGCTGACAGAACGCCATATAGACATAGACAATAAAAATTATATTAAAATACTTATTAAAAAGTCCAATATTCGCGTGCGAAGTCGCGAGTAACAGCTAATGTATAGCCTATATATTGAACTCACTCACTCCTTATCACAGTTGTGTCTCTCTTTCCTAAGTCCGCGCGCGTGCGTTTACACCTATATATATGTGCACTCGTGGGATGGATACATAATACATACACTGTGGTACGTAAATCTTAGTACAGGCGGTGTCACCCAGTTGATACAGTGCGGGTCGCTGTGTATCCTGTTCAATGACCTGTACAATGACCTCGCTACCCACGCTTACTACTAAAAAGACGGCTTACATGTTAAGATTTTGACAGTGTGTACAATGTCAAATAGATTATCATGTTGTCCCATTATCATCGCCCACTTTCCAGTTTTATCGAAAATGATAATAATTATAATTACAGTACTCACTTATGTATTATGTGTTAATTTAACCAGTTTTTTGAAAAGAATTAACCTTAAAGTTATAGTACAGTTGTGACGATTTCATTAATAATAAAAATATAATAAATAAAAAAATAAGAAGAGGAGAAAATTTAGATTTAAATAAAATCGCACATTTAAAACAACTTTAAATCCCTAAAATAACGCAGAAATAAGATTTAATAAAGAGATTTAAAAACCGAAAGGAATGCGAGTATAAAAGTAAGGAAACACCCTTAATAATTAACCATGCACTGACAGGCGGTAACCGGCATCAACACGCATATTAACCCATAAACAAAACTAATAATACGAGTAAAGTGCAACTCAATAAAAATAAACAAGGAAAAAACAATTGTATACAATAATCATTTCTGAAGTAAAGGATATATTTGGATAATAAATGTGTCAAAGATTGAAACGGTAAATATCGATTAAAAGGCGGAACTATTTTTCTGGTAAAGCGTAAACTCCGCGAAGTTACTTTACCTCTCCCAATAAACGTACATTACTAGTGATGGAGCGCTCACGCAGTAAACTGGTCGCATCCGAACGATGCCACAAAACAAAACAATATTTTGTTTCTTTTAAGTTCAACTAAGAACAGTGTGCAACGTAATGTAGCGGTAAATAGTGAGTCCTATATAAATATGTAATATAAAAGAAAAAAGAATGAATAAGTGTGCGCGATGACATCTCTACATACTAATTTGTAAGAGAACAATGTATTTAAAATAAAATAGGTACTAGATATCTAAGGTGAAAACTCCTTATCAATAATTATGTAAAGTGCATATCTGTGGAACAAACATTAACATGAGTTTTCTACCAGACATCCGAGAAAAGAGTACCAGCCTCAGAATCACCGAACTCACTTCAGGAATTTCAACGTCAACGGAAACTACAATAACGACAGACCATCAGTAGACACCCCAGGGACCGAGGAGCCTAATCTGAATCAACATCAGGATACCATAAGGTGACGCGGAAGCCAGTCTTCCGTGATTAAGTAATATTCAAATAAAAATGTACCAAAGACAATTTAAATAACACTTCAAGACTTTTAAGAGTAGTCACTAATTGTAACCAGTAGTATGTAATATGCTTAAAAATATGTGTAGTAGAAAGTAACGCTTAAATTATAGAGCGTCTCTGTTTCTAAAGTTTAAATAAAGTCCATTCTTCAAATGGCAAAAGCTAAATAAAGTCCATTTTTCAAATGGCTTAAGTTGAAAGATATATATGATTAAATGAGCATTATTAACAAACAAGTTTTAAATCCCGGATCCGTGGAGAATTCAAACACATAAAATTCCTTATTTAAAGGGCCCTTCTGAAATATATGTTGTAAACTGTAATCTGTAAATTAAGAATCAGCTATGTTGAAAACCTTATGTAGAGATTTTAAGGTTATAGAATAATAAAGAGATGTCATTATATAACACACAAAACTGAGTGAATACATCAACAGGAACCCATGTCCATTTTCCTTCAATTATAGAGATATCTCAAAATTATATGTGTTTAATTAGAAGTTGGTTAAGTCTATGGCAGCCTGTGTAATTGACCAGAGCCAATGAAGCACAGGCTCCCGGTATTATAACGTAGGTACGTTATACAGTGTAAACTACGACATTGAATCTGTGACACATGTTTTAGAAACTACAAGGTTGAAGGCGTTCTAGTTGTAAAGGAACTTTGTACAAAGCGCAATGTATTTCCCTATCTCGCCCATTGTCTCATCTGACTATGGAACCAAGAATAGGCAACCATCGGCTTTTTGCAGGTAATTAATCTTAATTTATTTAGTTTCTTTTTAGATTATCTAAACATATACCCTTGATTTTTAATTAACATGAAGCTTGTTACTTTTACGATACACAGGAAATATACGCGTAATTTGTGCGAAAACTTTCTAGGGAACTGTAGGTTCACAATCTGTAAGCTCAAAATATAAATACAGTTAGTAGCTTTCGAATAATGTGTGTGTGTGTGTGTGTGTGTGTGTGTGTGTGTGTGTGTGTGTGTCGGTGTGTCTGTGTAGACAAATTAAAACATTTCAATACTTTGATTAATTTTATTTTTGGGAATGGTTTGAGGGAAGTCTGTGCGTATGTGGTATTCAGTATTTACTTCTTGATGTCACCCAGAACGCCATCTTGATCTTTAGATCTCCATTTAATGGCAATACCATTGATGCGCTCTTGTTTAGGTTCTTCACTACCCTGGCATCATCCATTCTAACGTCATTGCCCATTCACTTCGGCCTGTATCTTGATATAAGTAGTAAGGCTAACATGAGTAGAATATTGTTACGCCGTTGCGGTATAGGCAACACGCTTAGAGCCACGTGTTAGTTGTGACTGTTGTCCACTAAGTAAGAAGGTACACAGTTTGCATGTTTTGAAGTTGCACAGAGATTGCCCGACTGTGTAGAACATTCTGCTACTCTTCACCATTAGCAGTCATCAACATTTTACCACGTGGAGTGATCTTAGCTGTAAATGGGGGTGTTATTACAGCGGCTAGTCTGTTCAATTTATGTCTTCTGCGAAACAAATTGTGTTCATATCGCGTTAGACAAGAGAACGATACTACTAGACACTGGTATTTAATGAACATGCCAAGTGTTTAGTGGTTTATTGTCTTTGAAAATTATTGCAATAATTTGGTTAGTGTTATTATTGTTTGTGCATAGGGGATAGTTGTGTAATGAGGATAATTATTGTAATAAAAGTGTTTCTGTTTCATAGAAGTGTAAATAAAAACTATGAGCATGATTTTTGGTGTCCAATAATTTATTCAATTGTTGTAAGGACAAATTCATATGACTCTCATAATAATATATATATACGGTGCCTATTTGCACTGGCCCAATTGACGTCTTTGCAAATACTCATGTAATGGTTTTTCTGTTTGCGTGTATTTCTTACTCAAACTTCATCATATTTACTACACGTTGCTTTTGTAATATCTGTTAGCTCTTATATTTTAATTAAATGGGTATACAATATGACTTTAGTTTTAAGGTTGACATCAGATTTTACTAACTATTCTTCTATTATGTACCTCCTGTTATATGCATACGTAACAACTGTCACAGTGGAATGAGATTGCGGGTGAAAATGTTCTGTAGAAAACATTTTTTTCCTTCTATCTTATCCATCAGGTTTAAGCATTATCAAAAACATAAAACATTATAAAAATATTGTTAATATATATTGCAACCAAACAAATAGAAGTCCTGAAAGAAACAGCAGCGAAGACAGGTTTACAATTATCTTTTGAAAAAAAACAGAGTATATAACCTTAGACAACAATGATCCAGTCTGGACAATGAGAACCAAAAATGGTGGCATTGAAAAGTTCAATAGTTCAAGTTCTAAGGTGAGATTCTGACTACGACCATCATATCAAGATGATGATAGCATTTCGTAAGCGTCTATGCCGTAAGGCTCTCTAATCCAAATCACTATGCTATCAGGCCAAATTCAGACACTACAGTACGGTAGTCAAGCCGAAATACTTATAGACAGCAGAGATAATAGCTAGTAAAGGACTCTCGGAAAAGAAACACAGGAAATTTAATCTTGAAACCCAGAAAAGTATCAGAAAATTTTATTTTATTTTATATATTATATTATATACCAACCTACGAATTGCATAAAAAGTTTGAGAAACTCTCAACCACGATAAAGGAAAACGAATGGCTTTTATGGACACCTTAGAAGAATTAAACCAAAAAAGATAGCAAACAAGACACTTTCCTTCCAACAGAAGGTAGAAACACAAGTACCATGGGTGAAAGAAGTCCATCAGGATCATATAGGGAAACAGATAAGTGTTTAGAAGGAAAATTGCGGAAATCAAGGCTCTGTCCAAAGAAAAAAAAACAAGGTGAAACCCAAAGGGTGTTGTAGGAAGAAGAACGAGCAAAAATGAACTAGAAAACGAAAAAATACTAGCGAAAGAACTTCAGGAAGCGAAAAAGTGTAATGCCAGCCCATAGGCACTGAAAAAGAGTGTAATATATGAATTGATGACACAAACAAAAAATATTTTTTTAATATTGGTATTTGAATATTTTGTAATCATCTCAATATAAAAGTTGGAAAGTATAAGGTAACAAGATTCCACCTCCAAAGAAAGACAAGTATACCATCAAAATTCGTAGTGAAATATGCACAAACGCAATCTTATTAATATTAAAAGAAGTAGAAGAATAAAATAAACTTAATAAATGCAGAAAAGAAGAGACAATATATTACTTAAAGATAGTTAATATTTTCAAGAATAAAAATAAATCGAAACCAAAAGGGAAATATTATCATAAATGAATAATTTGGAAATAGGGAAATAGAGAATTCAAATTTAGGAATTAAATAATACAATTAACATGACAAAACAATAACTGACAAATACCCAGAAGAGAATATCAAATGACTAAAAATGTAAATGGTTCTTAATAAACAATTGTAATGTACAAATATGAAACTTAGCATGTAAGAAATAAGACATTGAGTATAGCCTTAAATTAAAACTATGAGGAGGTCTGCAAACCTCAAACAGCTATTTGTGTATAAGTGAACTCCAGACTGTAACTAATATAAAATTACAAATATAAAAATATTGAACAATAATTATAAAAGTTAGGGAGTGTAACAGTGTAAGAAGGTGAGAACAACGGTGATAGACTTTAAGAAGTAAAAACAGTGTATAGTGTAAGTGAATAAACATATTTACAATATGAACATCACATGAAACATATAACTTATATGAAACCACAAGGTAACTCATATAGTGCAATAAAACCAAGTGGAAATAATTAAAAAATAAAGAATCTTCCGTTACAAACTTATAATGTAATAGTGACGAAGATAGAATAAAATTCTACGGAACAATATTAATTATAAATTAGGAGACAGAACCTGTGACCCATAAATATATCATTGCCAAGGCCTTATCTGAATAAATTAGTGTTTTAATAGGAAAGGATTGTTGTTGAAAAAATATTGAAACTAGGCAGAACGTGTCGAATTTTAATGCTGGTTTTTATACAAATTAAAGGAGAATACGAGACGAAACGATACTGAAAGACTATGAAAATAAATAGAAGACGGATATTTTAATCGATGGTGCAGAAAACTAGAAGTCCAGACGCAAAGGATCAAGAAAGATGATCGTAAAGAAAACTACCAGATGGGTGAGATCTATTCAATAGTCAACCCGGATATTAGAAAACATCTTAACATTTAAAGTTCGAATCACAGCGATATACTATAGTAAAAAACAATAAAAACTTTAGAACAGTAAATTCTAATTGTACACCAATAATTATTAATAGTAAGGGTTTCTTTTTCAATTGTTCATTTGCACTTTTGTATGATCCAAAGAACCCACTGATACACAACATACATCAACAACACCTAATTACCAAACATTAATTTTTAAATATTATGTTATGTGATATGTTTACGACTTATGTACTATACTTTGACATGACTTATACATGAACCATGAGACTGAGATTTTACATGCTCTACAACAGAACTGAGTTGCAAAAAGATTAATAAAAATAATGGAATTTTAAACCAGAAAGAATAAGGAGTTTGATTATTCATTTAAAATAGAATTATACATCGAATAAGGGTAAGTTCAGGAAGTAAGAAATACAGAGATTCTGTATTTTATTGTTATAAAAGTAAAGGAGTAGTTTCCAGTTTGCGGTAAAAACCCATAGAATCTAAGAGACTGACTGTGTTGTTATGCGCCCGAATAGCGTGCTTCTGGATGCACCCACATTATCGCCAAGATCTGACGTCTTATTGGGCAGTCGGTATTATGTTATCCCAGATATGTATAGGGCGTTTGCTACACGAACTATAGGCCTATGAAGGAAGGGAACATGAAGTCAGTTTGACCATATTGATGTTTGAAATCCACACGATTCTGAGCGGCTTTGTCACCTTGTCATTGGTGCGACAGAAGAATATGCAAAGGGCATATTATGTATGCCTAGGGCCGCTATGGAATGGCCTTATCTTACGCTGAGGTCCAGAAAGTTATCTGGTATGTACTCAAAACAAGGAAAAGTGGGAACTGATGGTCTAAAGATATGAACGCATACTGTTTAAGAAACTGTCATCGAGACGAGTGTCATTCAAGAAAGAATTACTTCCACTTACTTGTAGTTTCTCGTGTATATATTTTTAAAACAGCATACTTAACGACCAATTACACTATAAATCGCACACACTCTTTGACACATTGACACATTTATACATAAAACAAACAATAATTCGGATCTCCGCGCCAATTCCCTTCAACCACACAACACCCCCACTCAACCTACCAACTAAAACCGTTACAAGTTACTGGCAGCCTGTCTCACACCGCTGACGAAGGCGCACATCACGCCGAAACGCGTACGGGAGGAAACAAAGTAAGTTTCACAATTGAAAGTTTAATAGTCTATATTAATTTACTGCTGTGAAAAAAGAAGATAAACTATCAAAACAACTATATATTTTTACCTCCACCATTATCCTCATTAGTGATAAAGTCAGCCTCCAAGACGTACTGAAAGCGCCTAGTCAGAGACCTTGATTCGAGATTGTTTTAAACAGTAGAAACTACCGTTTTTTAAAATCTGCTTACCACTTGTCACTAAAGTAGTTATTTTTTATAATTGTAAGTATATTAGGAAGTGGAACTGCCACTACAGGTTGTCGAACCGAACAAATAGCTTGCACGTATTGGGTATGCGTGTCGCGGCAGTATGTGTGGGTTCGCGGGCACGCTTCGGCTTTACTTGAACAAGTGCTGTCGTTGTCGTCGGAACAGTGCTATAAATTACAAGAGACTTTACTAAATAACTCAAAGGGACAGCTATTGCTAGAGAAAAAGCTAATGACGCTGGCAGACGCGTGTCGGTTCTACAAAGACGCTGTTTCATTAACATTCAAATGGGACAGTAGCTGTTCACGTCTGCATAGTATGTAATTGACATCTTGTTATTATTATACTGTCTTGAAACGGGAAATACGGTGCCACGTACAATTTATAATTTGCTTATACGGTGTAAGCAAAGTACAATTTACTAGCACGACAGACATCAAAGGTAGTAATCGTAGGTGTCTGGCGCTTTCGGCTAAGGTTTCACTCTCCTCCGCGTTGCAGTATCAGACTGAGCTCTGTCCTGGTCACGTGTTCACGTGCACGTGCTCGACAATCAATTTTTAACGGCAAAAGTACAATATGTCCCACACACGAACAGAAGCCTGCATAGTGATGTGAATTGCTGATCCACAAGTTGTAATCAGTTTCAAAGCTTCGAAGAAGAGACGATTGTACCTAGTAACGAAGAATAAAGTCATCTTCGGTTGGTAAAATAAACTCCGTGGAGTCATACCCCAAATCGCAACAGGCCACATAATAAATGGTACACAAGTCAATGGCATTACGAAGTAGCGTCGAAAGTGAGTGGAAGTAAAATATCGTTAATAACTCAATCAAAGCGCGGAATAGAGAATAGACTGTATACTATGCATCTCTTTTTCGGTGATTTTACCGTCTTTTTTTTCTGATATTGATGATCCTCTGCAGTGTCGCAAATTTCCTATATCAGTTAGGCTACTGTCTCTATGACAATTCACTCGTTTTCGTGGACACTGTATTACACTTTCTCCCCTTGGCGTCTTTTTCGTCTTGTTTTATTATATGTTAATGTGTTGTTTACATTTTTACTTTTAATTAATCTGAAAGTTTGTATGATTGACAGCTTATTGCACACAGATGAACGTTGGAAGAATTTGCGTGGTTTAAATTTTAACATTCTTAAAGCTTGTGAATACTGGAATCCTTCAAATCTGATCGTTTTATCTTCATCAATATAGAGTGCTGAGGTTTAAATGTCATTAGTAACTTGAAGATCGCTTTTGATTCCTTCTTTTAGTTTGTGATCTTGGAGTCAATGGCCGACATTGGAACGAAGACCTTCACTTTTGATTCTTTACAAGCTCAAAGCCTTCAGAAGCTTTTAAGGTCCAGATTTGTGAGCCACGTAATAGGTCACGCTATAATTTTATCAAATTTCATTATTGTCTTTTGACAGAATTTAATTAAAAAACAAATCTCTCTTTATTGCCTAAGACTTTTAGCTGAAATTATTTACTGGTTAGATTCTATATAATTAATATAAAGTTCAAAATAACTTGGATCGATTATAAAATAGGGTTTAGATCTTGCATTTTGGCAATTTCAATCACTAATGTAACTCGCATATGACTTGTTATGTATTTGTGGACTACAGATAATCTGCAAGTTGTTAACTTTTTATGTATGTTCCTCGTATGCATGATAGTAATATTGCAGACGTGAAGTATACTTACTTGGTATGATATAGAGTCTAACACCTCTGTCTGTCTGTCTGTCTCTCTCTCTCTCTCTCTCTCTCTCTCTTTCTCTCCTCTCGAAGGAAAAGAGAGAATGGGATAAGGAAAGCTGAGATTGGGAAATGTGTTTTAAAGCAGTAGTAAGGGTGGTACCTCGGTATAATATGAAGAGCGACGATGTAAGAATGGTGTGGTGGTAATTTTACAAACACACACGCACTTCTTTTGAAAACTCGACGCAGAGACAGGACTCTGTACGTGATTGGATTGTCTGATTAACTCTCGGCAATTTGTTCTCGCCTAGGTTTTATAGGTAACTGTAGTCAGTTGGTGGAAGCTAATCGTTTACCGACCTGTGAAATGGATTTTGAACAGTTAGTTACTGTGGGAAGAAAATAAAATTATTAAATAAAAGTGCCAACGTACATCCATTATTCAACCATCGATTTTCATGGTCGGCTTAGTTAATGTAATTAATAAGTCTAGAATTATAAAACAATAAAAATACTCATAGATTACATTAATATAATAAAATAACATGGGATGAATACGGGATGAACAAGTCAATGTGGCACTAGTGTAGTATTCCTAAGTATAAATTCAAAATATTTTATAAGTAGCAGCTAATCCTTACAGTGAAATTTAAAATACATTTCAGTGAATAATACATAAACATTATATAAAAATTAAAAATTTTTTAATACACACTACAGAAAATATGAGAGTACTAAAAATAATATAAAAAAATCTAAAAATGGAGAAGAACAACAGTCGAATATCAATCTGTGTCAACGCCACCCAGAAATTTCAAACGCCAATAGTCGCTAACGGCAGATACAGGACTGGGAATGCCTTCACTCCCATTTACTTGCAGAGGGTGAACACTTCCGATGTACGTTTAATATTTTGGTTCCAAAATTGCTAAATCTCTCTCACTACCTTGGTCAGTACTATTATCGTTAAAAGACTACAAAGAACTTCCATCAGTCTTCTTATAGGGTCACATCAATCATGATTTCCTTCCTAGGATGGTCAAACAGTTTGTTTAAACCCAATTTATGTTTTCAAGGTTGAATATTATTTACCATGTTTAGTACGTGGTGTATTTTGTAGAGCATGTTTAGTGTGATCTTGTCAGTTTTTATTATTTTTGTTTCCTGTGGTCTTATTGTGTTGTCGAATGTGATATTTTCGTGTTTAGAACGTTCATTTTACGGAATGCATAATTCAATAATTTCTTTTTTCTGCAGATGGTATTACCTTCCTGACGTGACAGTCACATGATACAACACTGCGTTTTGCGATGTTCATACTGAGACCTGTCCAAGGGATGTTAAAAAAGACAAATCTGATGGAGACATTGTTTATTGTTAAACTGTTAACATAAAGCCTACATTTTTTTTGTTTTACTATTTTTAACTGGGTTATATATAATACATTTTTAAATAGAAAGTGAAACAGAATGTTTGTTCAATTAATTAAATTAGATAACTCATTTAGTTACTGTCGACAAATATGTTCGTTTACGCTCTAAAATTTTTGAATTCCTAAAATTCAGTACATACTGTTAATGCCTACTGTTCTAGTTACTCGATTTATTAATGTGTACTACGCAGTTTATTAATTTGTACAAATGTCCTGTGTGAACAAGATATAATTTTTGACTTAAAATTATGTGCAATTTATATGTTTCTTTGTTTTCAGATAATACTGTTGAAAGAAAAATACTTTTTAAATTAAAATAAAGTAAGAAAATAATAAGACGTGACAAATAAGAACAGCTGTGCTAATAATAAATCATTTTACAATAATTGCACTAATTTAAATATTGTTACGACGGTCTACTCGATCGTCGTAGGTACAGTGGAAACAAAATAAGTACAAGACACCAATTAAGTCACTAATTACCAGCTTTAATTTCCACAGTTAACAGTTCGTAATTAACAACACAGTCTCTACAACAAATCAAATAAAAATTGTTCACACGCAATAAAATGTCCACTAAAATTAAACACAATTGTATTACAATTACCGTCCGATTATAAAACACAACACTTAACTAATAACGACTTGAACACGCACATTAATTTCGCCCGACAATAACTCTCGTACCGTGCTGTCAATATATCGCACTAATACTGAATCTTAAGGCCGCTGCCGCCATGTATTTATAGCCGCCGAAAATCTAGACGATTCCTAATTGCGTCTTAGCGTCCGTATGAACTACGTAATTAACTGTGGCCTTGACACAGTCCGCACGGCTGACGGCATCGAGAAGACTCTCGCAAATGCGTCTACAAGCACGTACGCCACACACAGTAGAGCGAGATTCTTCTGGCACATTCGACAAACACATAGATTGTTCTGTGATGTCGTAACACTTCCCCCTCCTTAAGCCTGTTCGTCCCGAACTGGCAAACCGTCTCTGAAGTAATACTCGACCAGGCGATCTAGGTGGACCTAGTTGGTTTTCCAATCACTTATATTGTTGTTATACTTATTAGTATTTCCTCTGCTAGTTTTTCTCCATTTCCGCTTCCTCCATTTCCTCTAGACCAGACCAATTGACTTTTTTCGACTAATGCCACTCGCTTAATCGAATGGTTGGTAGACCTTGTCATTTTAGCCAAGCAAAGCTTTATCTTCTCTTTGCCAACCTTCAGGACATTCTCTCTTAAGTCCACAACGAATCCGTAGGCATTAATAATGTCTGCGCCAAGAATCACTTCATCGACAATGTCCGCAACGAGCATTTGGTGGCTAAACTCGAGAAGACCCAGGCATACACGTACGTCTACCTTTCCTAGCACCTTGACGGGGCTTCCAGTCACAGTCTGTATTGTACAAGATCTAATTAGAGGCTGGCGGTTGCTCACTAAGTCAGGGTGCACAATGGACACTGTTGCGCCCGTGTTAACTGTAAATGATGTTGGTTTACCTTCCGCAAATCCATTAACAATCAAGTTTTCACTGGTCTTATGTAGAGTGGAAACTGTGTGCTGTTCTGGGGCTTTACTTCTCCAATTGGTGCGATCACTCTCTCTCTCGGTATCTTCTTCTCCCAACAGTCTACCTGTAGATGACCACGTTTTCCACAGTTGTAACATTTCGGTCTTCTGTCTTTTTCAAATCGTTGCAACTCTCTTGAACTTTAACATTATTTTTCTGCACCCATCGAAACGGCAATGTGATACAGGGATCTTCTGGCTGCAATGTGACGGAACAAACCCATTAATATAGCGGGACGCTGACTTGGCAGCTTCAAACTCTAGGGCGTGAACAAGAGCTTCTGAGCTCTTTCGGTGTCTTGCCATTCGTAACACTTGCTGTAGTTCACAATCTCCGATGCCATCAATAAATGTCTACACTTCAAACCTTATTCGAAAGTCTTCTGGTGCTTCAGGATACGCCAATCTAATCAATCTGTCGATACTTGCTTCAAACTCTTGAAGACTCTCCTCGGAACGTTGTCGTCTTGTTCTCAACTGAGCGTAGTACACCTCTCGCAAATGTTTGTCACCGTAGCGTAATTCTAGAGCTTTTATCAACTCGGCATAGATGTTTTGGCTGTCAGGTGGGACTTTCTGTAGTAATTCTGCCGCAGGTCCTTTTAATTTGAGAACGAGTGAGACTGCCTTGTCTTTCTCCGTCAAATTATTTGCGCATGCAGCAGCTTCGAATTGGCGTAAATACGTCACCCAGTGCATGCTTCCATCAAAGGTTGGGGTCATGACATGAACTGTCCCAACCGCAGGCGAGGTGACCTTCTCTATTGACTTATTTTTGTGTCTTTCTCCGTCTTTATCATTGGTACAGTCTGTTCACAAAGTTGTTTTGGTTATAACTTCAGGCACTGTTCGACTTCATTTTTAATCTGCTCTTTTATATTTGTAATCGAGTCTTCTATTTTTGTTGACATAGCTTTTTCCACACTCGTGACTGATTTTTCTACTTCAGCTATTTTTAATGTCATTGACTCTTGTACCTCCGATATTTTAGTAACTTGTTTATTAAGCTCACCTCGTAGGAAATCTAACTCTGCAGCGGTTTGTTCTTGTGTCTGCTTTTGTTACTGTATTAACTCCTTGATGTTAATTTGTTTACTCCTTTGTTACTGTTTCACGCTTCCGTTCTTCTTTTTGTCTTTCTTCTGTTTCAAGCATTAGTGGTTTCTGACGTTCCTCTGCTTCTTCTCTTTCTTGTCTTCGTTCTTCTTTTTGTCGTCTTTCTGCTTCTTCCTGTGTCTGCCGCAGCAGTGTTTGTAAAGCTTCCATCATCTGACTGGCATCCATGTTTACCGATTAATTACGAATTACACCCGTCTTGTACAAAGTGTCCACTGTTTCCACTGTTAACCGTTTTGTCCCAGTTCTGACACCACCGTTACGACGGTCTACTCGATCGTCGTAGGTACAGTGGAAACAAAATAAATACAAGACACCAATTAAGTCACTAATTACCAGCTTTAATTTCCACAGTTAATAGTTCGTAATTAACAACACAGTCTCTACAACAAATCAAATAAAAATTGTTCACACGCAATAAAATGTCCACTAAAATTAAACACAATTGTATTACAATTACCGTCCGATTATAAAACACAACACTTAACTAATAACGACTTGAACACGCACATTAATTTCGCCCGACAATAACTCTCGTACCGTGCTGTCAATATATCGCACTAATACTGAAACTTAAGGCCGCTGCCGCCATGTATTTATAGCCGCCGAAAATCTAGACGATTCCTAATTGCGTCTTAGCGTCCGTATGAACTACGTAATTAACTGTGGCCTTGACACGGTCAGCACGGCTGGTGGCATCGAGAAGACTCTCACAAATGCGTCTACAAGCACGTACGCCACACACAGTAGAGCGAGATTCTTCTGGCACATTCGACAAACACGTAGATTGTTCTGTGATGTCGTAACAATATATTTCATGTTTTATGTAAGGAAAATTCACAGAAAAAGTGCATTAAGTATATTGGTGCTTGTACTCAGTTTATTTGTTATCTAAAGGGAAAGTGTGTTTTCAGTTTTGAACTTTCTGTTGATTATTGTAGAGCGTGATCTGGTGGGAAAATGGTTTATAACTGTTTAAAATACTGCAGCATTCGGTGGTAAAACATAAATAAAATATATTTCTCGTGCATTAAAAACCTGATCTTTGAGCGCCTGCAGCTAAAGGAAGTTTGTTACCACTGCTCGCTTCATTATTACCTCTTACTCATACGATCATACGAAATGTAACCACAAAACTTAAAAAGTTTCTTTTTGCTAAAAAAATTTATTTTACTAAAAACAAAAATTTTAAGATTTATCTAATCCGATGATGCTTGAGAAAAGCCTCAAGAGGGAAATCAGAATGTCCAAATCAATGAAACGTTAAGCAAGGTAATTCCGACTGCGATTCAGAAACTAACATTCAGCACTCAAGACTCAA
The DNA here is from genome assembly GCA_034769895.1 of Magicicada septendecula. Lineage (NCBI taxonomy): Eukaryota > Metazoa > Arthropoda > Insecta > Hemiptera > Cicadidae > Magicicada > Magicicada septendecula. The sequence goes on from CM068368.1 coordinate 524,623,669, forward strand.
CACTTTTTGGTTCTGTGTGTGTGATACTGTCATGAGTTTCAGTGCCAATACTTGGTAATTACTAAATATCTGAGATTATAACCACCGGGACTTTCTCTTCTTAGAACAGTTGTATTACTGCGATACTAAAGTCTGATAAGAAGCACATAGCAAAAGATAAAAGATCCGTGTAAGAAACAACTAAAATTAGTCAAGGAAAGCATGGCAAAAATAAAATTTGAAGACATCTTGGAAGAATCAGAACAGATGCGTAAAATATGCCAGAGAAGCCATCTTAACCATCAGATACGCATATGTAATACAGGTGAGTTAGGTGAGTTAGTAAACACTTTAATAAATTGGTTATAATTGTACTGTTTTCCAGAAAGTTTTCTCATCACTTGTGTTTCGATCTGACGACCTATAAGACACACAAATTTGAAATTTGTTATGTTGATTAGGGCCTAACTATAAAGGAGTACAGAACTATTTTACAGAAATATTTCTCATAGTAGTCGATGGAAAAATTTCGTTATTGTTTAATTTAGTATCAGTATGTTAACACAATTTAGTATTTTTTAAATTTCTTATACAAAGCGTAAAGCGTAACAAATAAAAACTAATTTGTTTAAGGTTGCTAAAGAAAGTACAACTAAAAGGAAAAACAGAACAAGAATATCTTTTTTTCAAACAAAGTGGAACAATTGTTAACACATTTTAAGGTAAAGTGGTCCCCTTACGAAAATAAATACAGCACTACTTGGTTGCCTAGTTTCGAGTCTTTTTTAGTCCTCAAGAATTTAGCAATAACGTTTCTGACAACTTCTTCGCGTATCGCTTTCTACTAGAAAGGACAACTTGCTCTTTCTTTGACATGGATTCAGGATAGACATTTTGATTGTCTTATTTTACACAAGTATAACAGACCTTTTATGAAACTCAAACTGATCTTTTAGTATATTAATTCCTCTTGAATTATATTCAAGTGTCAATCAATATTTAAGTAGACAAACAGCTATTTCGGGAAAACAGTTAATGGAAATGTTCTTACAAGATACTTTCAGAACTGTACGATATCGCTGACCAATTTTCAACAACTGTTCGATACAAATGTATATAACCTTAACTTCAATTATGTTATTTATGATTGCGTATCGATTCAAGAATAATACTGTTATGGTGGCCTCACTGATCGTCGTATGGTACAGCGGAAACAAAATACAGACACCAATGAACTCAATAATTACCAGCTTTAATTAATCACAATTAATAATTTGTAATCAACTCCTACAATAATTCAAGTTAAATTTGTCCATACGCAACAATAATGTCAAGTATTAGAGTTCCACACTAATCATAAGACTGTAAACACTTTCTACTAATCTTCAACAGTAACTCGATCCGCACTAAGGAAACCGCTCATCGCAATTGACAGACAAAGCCAGCTGCTGCGGCTTATATAGGTAGCGCAGGTATTCGAGAATAATTTTCCATCGTTACTGCAGCCTGACAGCACAACGCGTATTAAAGTGATTTTGAACATTCTGGAAGGCACTAGAGTGTTACGTGACAGGATGGCCTTGATACAGACGAGGCACGCTGGGCTAGTCAAAAAGCATGTAGAACGACACTCTCGACTGTCCTAGAATGTTCCATAATTGCACAACAATACATTTAAAGAAGAGCATGCAGTGGTTAGAGTTTTGCTAACTGAGGATGAAACCTATCTTGTAATGACAACTGGATTCACCATTTCGAACAATAATACAAACGGCAAAGAATCCAAGTGACAATCCTATTTCACTTGTCAGAAGAACATATATTACTCAGGCATCGCCTTATAAAGTGATGTTAACGATATTTTTTGGTACTAAAGGCCTACATTTAAGAATTAAAAAAAAAGAAATACATAAATAGTGACTACTACTTCACATGCTCTGGTTTGCAGAGGAAAAGTATTATTCTCAATCATAACAATGCCTGCGCCTTCACTGTACGATTTACGCTAGAACACGTGGAAAAATTGAGGTGGGAAACTCTTTATATATTCCATATGTTGGCCCACCTGATCTTTTCTTGTTTGATCCCTCAAGGAGGCGTTACCTGGCATAAAGTTATAAAAAAAAAACCCGGTGATAAGGAAAATGTTCTTCCTGGCTTCAATGTCAAGACACCGAATTCTAGAATTCTAAGCAGCAGACATTACGAAATTTGGGAGAAGTGTATAAATGTGTCTGGCGATTATGTTCAGAAAATCGATACATTAATTAAATAAACTAATTTAATTTCACAGCCGTTTGACTTCTTAATTATTGAATGACTTTCGTATATCCTGTTACATACAATTTTTATTATTTTTCTAAACTGGTGACAATAAACTTTTTTTTACACTCTTGACTGTACTTGCTAATAGGTTAAGCCTGATTCATTTGTACGACTCGAAAGTTAGGCAGTGTTGCTAATACTGAGCTTACAGCGTCCTTAACTTCCGCAGCTGCTGAAGCCAGACATCCACTGGAGTTTGGCTTAACGCAGTGATCCTCGAATTCACTTTGAGTTGAATTCGAATTATGCCACTTCAGATTTCTGGTCAACAGTCTTTAATATGTATGATATTCTTTAAAAATTACAGTTTATGATCTGTCTCAACCGTCTGTTTAAAGTCACCCAGCAATAGTGCCTTCACATATATTATTATGTTGTCATGATCAAAACAAGTATTTTCATTCGGTTTTTTAAAAGATTAGAAGGAATCGCATAATATCTTAATGCATTCTGTTCTGCAATTCAATCTACTTTTTCATTTCAATCCTAGTCAGATTAATTCCTACTTTTGGAACAAAAAATATAAATCCCATTAAAGTATCACAAGGCAAAGGAGTGAATGTAAATACATATAATGAATGTATGTAGATGGGCGTGGTACTAAGGAAACGGAGAAGTTAGGATACTGAAATTATCTAGTGTCAAACAGGTACACTTGGGGAGTAGACGGAAAGTTATTAAACACTACTGAGGGGAAGCAGTTAGTTTGATATGTTTGTGTGCTCTGTACGATGAGACGAAACAGTCTAAGAGAACAGTGTACCGAGTGAATGTATTTATATGTTGAAGATGGAAACGATGAAACGAATAAAACCGGAAGAAGGAATAACAGAATTGGAGGAAGGAATAGATAATATATAGACAGAAATTGTGTGCCCGCGTGTGTGTAAACACATTTCAGAGTTTTTTATTGTTTTATCTTTTTTTGGCAACGAGACGAGTCTGATAGTACAACATTCCCGCCAGTTCTGTTATTCCGTGCTGTTTAAATATTCAAATGAATTCCGTTAGAACAGGAAATGTGCAAAACAGCCGAGTGTAAACGCGGTGAAAAGACTTGGCTTTCATTTTGCATTAATTTTCCACGGTTCTCAAGGTGTAGATTGACCAATCGAGAATAATCATACCTCAGAAGAAAGTGTAACTTGTAAATGCAAAACACCATTTCAGTGAAGTGAGATAAACGTAGGCTTATATTTGTTTTCCTTGTTTTGTCGTATAGATCAGGTATACGACTATTCAAAGTATCTGAACCACTTTTATTTAGTTGTCCGATATTTCCCACATGGGCGTACAGACTCGAAGTGGTGGTTTGTCGCCTTTTGGTCCGTCCCCCAGAATGGGTGGCCCTACCTATGCTTAATGGTGACCGAGTCAGGGCTTGCCCTGGTTTTGTTGAAGCAACTCTTCGGTGGCTGGGGCTCCACAAATAAGTTATGCACGCTCGATCCAGAAGATCGAATTAGTTACCGATGTAGTGGGTTGGTCTCGAGGTTGATTTCTGGTTTCGGCTAGGTGACTGTGTGGTCTGTCCCCTCCGTGAACTTACTTTCTGCTGTTAAAACCTAGAAAGATGATCTGGACTCCACGGAGGGCTAGAGCTGGCGTTTCCAACTCAAGGAAGCTGATTATAACATCATCAGGCATCTGGTCAACGTTCAGAACAACAGACCTCCAGCTCACTGGAGAGCCGGGGATGGTATAAGCTTTAGCATGCAGCATCTCCGTTATCCTTTTGAGTTTCTGCTCGACATTTCCTAGTCATGTTACTTTGTAATAACAATTGTACTTACTATTTCATTGTTTATACTTTGTGTGTCTTCCTTCCAATTACGTTGTTGTATCCTATTTTTTTCTTTAACATTGTATGTATTTAAGTTACAACGTATGTGATTTTCAATTCTGTTTGATCTTGTGCATCTTACGACATTTATCAGAAAAAAATGAGAAAGACTATGGGAAAAATGAGGTAAGTCCATTTTTAATTTACAGAAGAGCAGATTTGTAGTTTGTAACATTGTAGTTTTGTAAATAAATTTGTATTACAATAAGCTTTATGCTCTTAGCAGTACATACAATGTATTAGGTATTACTAATAATAACACTTAAAACGCTCCTATACGTAGAATAAAAAATAAAAAATATTTGTTAACATCACTTCGTATACTGAAAACTGAGATAAGTCAAAAAGTAAGCACTAACAATAAATTGTAATTTGCACTTTTTCACCCACACAGCAATAGTTTTACTCTAGTCAGAATAACAAGTAGAGACGAGTGAAAGGTGCGCTTCAGGCGAGAGAGCTCGCGCGCGCGGCCACATACACAGACGCAAGCGCGTGCGCATGTACACACACACTCTCTCTCTCTCTCTCTCTCTCTCTCTATCGCTATCCATCTATAAATCTATATGACTATATATCTATAGTCCTATATTTATTGTATCTTCTATCTATTTCTATTTTTCTCTTGTTCGTTTCTTATTTCTTTCCCAATGATTCTGTGTACTTTTTGACACTTGTATTCTATTGGTATGCAGTTTGCGGATGCAGTTCTCCCTGCCCCTAAAGATGTTGTTCCTAACACATTCGCAGTTTGTAATTAAAGATGGTTCTAACTCCACTACATGGCTGATGAACGTAAGTGATTATGTGATTATGGTCGCATTTTGAACGAACAAACATTATTACTTCTGGGTTTAGAAAAGGGAAATTTCAATTTTCTCAGAAAAAATACGATTTTCTGTAGTTTCATATGATACATGATTGAAAGGATAGTGTTAACTAATGCTGTAAACAGCTATTTGGTTTTGATACGGGTTAGCCAACATAACACATGAAAACTATCGCCCTTACAGTAGTAAAGGAGTAAACTTTACCGTAATAGGCCTGTTTCCATTCCCTGTTCGTATTCCCCTGTTTGCATTGGACTTACCTCTTTTTTTCTAATGTATCTACTTTCTTATGTTAAAATGTCTCCGTCACTTGATACTTTCTAATCCACAACGTTGCAGTATTAAAAACGATCACCTTTTAGCGAGATAATGGTAGTTCTAAGTGAAATAGGACAAAAAGTAGACTTACTCCCTTTTACCCTGTAGTCTTCTTTAAGATAGGTGTGGACGCACATGAAAATGTAAATTGTAAAAGTAAGACATACTGTACTACTCTACTATACTTAGAAATATGACTTTCTACTGTTCATTTTAGTCCTACAGATGATTGTACAACGTGTTACCAGTAGACTGTTAAAGGTAACTCTATTTCTTTTATACTTTTCTGTTTTCTTCTAGTATGAAAATAAATAATTATGGGACAAGACGAATGTCTACTGTATTAATACAGCTACAAAACTTTTAGGAATTTTTGGATCGGGTGTCAGATGTTACACAATAATATGTTTGACTAGATATAATGTTTAACCATGAATATCAGATGTTACATTGAGCACTATTAAACAAAATGTATCTGAATTAATGTTTTCTATTATTTTGTCTTAACGAAATCAGAGACAGCTTTTATAACATCATTTTGTATGGTTGCAGACGTTCTTCTAAAAACTGGACGACTTTAGGTGACTCCTTAAAAGTGGATCATAATTTTTCAATGCATTTAGAAATTCTAAGAAATTATCTTCACTTAAAAACTTGACGATTCATTATGACCCTTAAATGGCAGCTCCTGATTAGCTAAGTAACAAAATGCATCAATTATCCGTCTCAGTACTTCTCATTCTGACCTGTTCGTTATGCTTGCTGATGATCAAGTAACAGATCAACTCGCTCTTTTCCAAAACTTTAAATTTTAGATAACAATGAGTGTGCTACTTAGAATGCTTTTGCTGAGCACTAGATAAATGGTTTGAATATGCAAAAACCATGTTTATTTAATACTTTGCTGTTGTTCAAAGTAGTACGCATGGACAAAAAAACAATTTGTTCAACGTATCACATCTCGTCAACCACAGCACTTTATCATACTGAAAAACGCAAAAATGGCTAGTATATTGTTTATTTTTGTTTTTATGCTGTACAACTAGACTGAGTAATGGTAGGGTAAGTCGGCCTTTCCTCGCTATATCGGATTTATCTTTAAGCGGACAGCGGGAAACGATTTTCCTAGCAGTTCTTTCAGAGCAATATTTTCTGTTTGGCACTGTTTACACTTTAAAACTGATGCATTACAAAAGTGGTGAAATTTCTCGCTCACACATAAAAGAGCAAACTCACACGAGAACTAACAAACAAAATACGTGCTATTAACAAAGTAATACAACGCCAACTTACGGAGTCACCGTATGATAATAGAGTGGCTCTGCGAACGCTTCGTAGCGTTAAGTAACCTCACTCTGCAACAACTAGCGCACGCAAATTAAAGTAGCCCTGCAAGCGAGCAACAGTGTTCTGTGTTCTAAGAACGTCTTGGCTCTTACGTACATTGTCGCTGTTGTAGTGTGGTTTGTATCATCGCTAAAGCGGCCTACACACGGTCATTTCGGTATGTCATTTCTGTGTGATCATTTTTATGTCTCACAACGGACTGAAGTAACGCGTTGCCTACACACGATAACATCGGTGTGCCATCTGTCTCTATCGTCGTCTTCTGTCGAAACGCACTCGCCGTGTAGTCGCAATTGTGTGTTGTGCGGAAATTGGTTTGTTTGTAGTTCATCATGTCAACGGAAGGGAATTTTTATTGTGGGGTGCTGTAGCGTGTGCGCTTGTAGAAAGAAATAAGAATAAACGAAAACTGTGGGTTGAAGACTGACTATCAAAACGAACAAAATGTTCACACATAAATGTTTTGACGAAGCTTCTCAGTGTGAGCTTACTCGCTCACTGTACCGAGTCTACACACGCTCACTTCTACCTGATGTCATACCGCTTGATGTGATTTCACCATTCCGTCCGTTCATACTTTTGGCGTGAGGTCACATCGTTTTGTCCCTACACACGATCATTTCCTGTGACACACCGAAATGATCGTGTGTAGGCCGCTTAAGGAGCAAATATCAGGCCAAGGGATGTAATAACAGATCGGCTTGTCCTGAAAGTACAAGTGCGAGAATACTGAAACATCTAAACTAAACGAATAAAGTATTTAACGTATTCCATTTGCACTGGGCTTGCTCCTCACACCCAGCACACCTCCAATATTCGCCCTCTGATATGTTTATTGAATTCTGCAGAGCCGAAGATTACATTAACAAATCACTTTACTACTACGTTTCCACAAAGTACCTTCCGAAAACAGGTCACACGGTATATAATTATAATATAGGATAGAGATCTATCAGTGACGTTAACCGTATATAGTGGTTGTTATTGCAGCGGCTGTACACGGTTGATTACTATTAATCTGGTGTGAAGTGACGGTCAGGTGGTTTTACTGCATTGCGAAACGGGTCACTGAATCTACTGCCTTTCTTCACTTGTTTTATAACTATGACAAAAAGGAAATCTTTGCAGTGTTGATAAAAAAATTATTATTAATTTGAGTTTTATTTATCTTCTTTTCTGGGTATCTTTGAGTAGGAAAGCGATTATGATATGATTATTCATGGTAGTATAAAGAGAATATTATGCTACCATCGAAGGTTTTAGACATCTACTTTATATCTAGTATCTGAGCGTCTTTTGTTCTCCGCTTAATTTAATGACGTTAAGAAAAGATGTAAGCTTTTAGTATTTTAGCAATCTTTGCAAAACGAGTTTCAGATTTCGATGAAAAGTATTGTGTTTACTGGCGTTCAGGAGAGTTTTATTAGCACTAAACAGCTGTTACTCGAAGGTGTGGGAATCGCAAAAAATTCTATGTATGAGAGAATAATATAATTTTACTTAATTTATAAATGAATACACAATAATTTATAAATTAATTTAATTTCACACTATAGTCACAATAGTCATTTCAAAAGCATTTCTTATACGCGTACATAGTTTCTTTTCCTTATATTAATAAATTAAATAAGTTTTGTCTGCAGTCCGATTACATAAAAAATAATATTATGTGGTAACACGAAGTGTGATGTCAGTCCTATGATTGCTTACTCGTACTGTACATAACACTATAACAATACTATATTCTTCTGTGTTCAATAGTAGGCCTATATAAAACAGATAAAGAAACTTTAGTTTGCATTGTGAAAGACTCCTTGAAATATCATTAATAATATCGAAACTCATTGTTTCAATGTAGAAAAAAACAAATGTCACACCTATTAGATTCAGCTTAGGCACTGCTAGTAGAAATGTGTTTACTTTAAGCAGATCATGATACCTCGTCGCTGGGCAGTAAATCCTATTTATATCAAGTTCATACGTAGTCACAGCAACGGTAGTGGACTATATCCTCGTGTTTCCTATTTAGGATTGGGGTATTTGTCAAAGAAATGACCATAGTATGTTGATATTAAAGGATATTCTCTCTGCCCATTCTTGACAGAACAGAACCATGGATTCTTCCTGACCTCAAGGTATACTGTTGCCTCCATTTAATACTCGTTTGTGCATTCATCTATGGTAAATACGATTACATAGGAACATAAACAAGAAACTCAATTCCATTTCCAATTTACTACGTTTTTTATGTTACTGTATTTATCTAAGTTTAATCACAACAACTTTGTTCTGACTTAGCAGATGAGTGAATATTTAATTTGGTCTAATTAAAAATATTGTTATGTCACTTTTAAACAAGTAAAATAACAGTAAAGTAACTGAACATAAACACGAGTACAATGACTACTTAACACCAGAAAATTGGTTACTTACATTTTAAAATCAGTTTCAACAATCAAAGACACTAGTGCACAACGGTTCTTCAAGTTTACATTACAGTTGTCTAACACGCACTGATGAAACAAACAATAAATGTCATGTAAATAATTCTACCGCAATACATAATGCAAGACAAGGTTTAAAAATATCGGCAACACAATAACGAACAGTTAATACTTTATGCTAAACGACTGTCAAATAACACACACCTAATAACACGTATTATCATTACGAATCATAATTCACCAACTCACAACTTGAAACTGGCAGGTTGCTTTCGAAACACTGCTTTTGTACTCCAATAAGATTGCAAAATTATTATACGCTGTTCTTCCTTATTCGTGGAGATTAGTCGAGCAATCGAACGCGCCTAGAAAGCACTAGAGAATTCCAGATTGCCGACTTTGAAACTTCGCTTCAAAACCTATCACGTACATGAAATGCAATTTACCTATCTAGAGACGCAAGAATATTACGGGCTAGAGCGATTCCACAGAAAATTCACGAATTTAATTCTTTCAGGTTTGCAGGTGAAAATGTGTCGCAAAGAGACGAGTGATTCATAACCTCGAATCATTCTATATTTGACTGGTATTCGAACTATTTAACAGATGGTGTACTCTCAATGATAGCCTATGTCAAGAATCATGTCATAGCCTATGTCAACTGCTAAGTTGTAAGCAGTTTTCTCTGGTGTTCAGTTATTTGATATCCACTGTTTAACATAACGATCCGTGCGCCTGTTGGCCTAAATATTCAACCAAGTTTAATCTTTTGATTGTCAAACTCTTTATTTGAATTTTTTGTGTCTGTCTGTGTAGCGAATGTTAGTAAACGAGTTTAAAACGAGTTGTTACAATTTTCGTGGTCCTGTAAGAGCTTCTATTTTCTACAGGAAACGCGTAGCCTATGTTCTCCAGTTTTTTTGCTGGTTGGCAGCCAAGTTATCTCAGTATCTCCAATACAGAAAGAGAAATAGGTAGCAGAAACGAATGGGGGCTGATCCTAAGAGGTACGAACCAAATAAGTGCTATTAAAAACAAAGTATTTAGTAATTTTTAAATTATGAATTAATTTTAACTATATTTTTATTAAAATAATACGCCATAACGGTCCATGATGAAATCTTAGAACTATCTTTATCGAAGTATTTTTTTTTTTAAACTGCGTCTTCTGTACTTAGAAAAATAAACTGATTCTGGCCAGGATCGAACTGGCGACCTTCTGCGTGTAAAGCAGATGTGACAACCACTACACCACGGAACCACTTTAACAGCGTATAAAAAATATGTTTTTAAACTTTTTAAAAAATGTTATTGAATTGTATAGGTTTTTATTTTATAGTCAGTGAACTCTCACTTATGGTTCTTAAATACTTTCAAAAAATATTGTTATAAAGCAATATACCCACACGTTAATCTTAAATTCAAGATTTTATTCATTCAACTTACTAGTTCAGGAAGAAGAGATTTACAAGAAATATTTCTGTGAACGAACGCGTTTTCAACCATCTTGACCCTCAACAACAACACTAATCTAAAATCAACATAAAGCATAACCTTGGTTTACAGACCAATTTTCTCGTCTACACGTCCCATATTTACTGCTGCCTTATGCTTTTACAGTACTTACGGAATGTGTTTATAGCTCGTCTGGGATTGTACCGTTACAATAAAAGAGTGAGCTTTTTCCGTTCTATTTATCTGCTCTCTGAGATTTCTACCATGTGTAATTTATGAAACACGTCCTGAAGATATATTTTTGATATTAAAAACCTCGTTTCTTATTAGCGAACAATGTTTAAGATATATTATAAATGTTAGATTTTCTATTTAAAATTGCAAATGGCTTTCACTGAAAGTTTGAAAGACTTGCCAAGACTGAAAGTTTTGGAGATACTGCATATGATATCGAAATTTACAGCATGTGAAGTTGATTGTTTCCCACCTCACCTAATACACAGTTTTAATTAATAGGACAGGTCTTCCGCTACTTATAATTTATAAAAGTTTTAATTTTGTATCTGTGGGCAACTAATTTTCAGAATCCACAGAAATTGTATTTTGTTAAAATTGTTGCTTTGTTCGAGGGCTGTTAAGAAGTTAACCTCCAATTTGTAGGTAAAGAAAAACATAAATATGGAAAAATATTTTGTTATGTACAGAAGAAGCAACATACATATCTATGTTACATTTGCACATAATCACCAACCAGTTACAGGCACTTAATCGTTACACCAGGTTTTACAGTGCCTTGTTGAAGAACGCTGCCGCCAAGAGTTGATGCCATTAATGAATCCTGGTTAGTATCTATGGGCTAGGTAGCTAGTCGGACCGATATGTGGGTGGCACAATGGCGCCCTTGTCCTTATTTAATCTGAGGTATGCCTGACCAATAATCCTTGATTCCCTGATCGTGCACACGTACGCCCGTCTGCTAATCCCGTCAGTGAACTTCTCTCAACTTCGAGCTCAAGTACGCGGAGTATGTCCTATACCATACCCCGTACCGATGGGGCACCGCGTGCCTGATTGTTATATCAACGATTAGGCACCCCTTTCCAACCTGTCGTCAGACGGTGACTGACCGGGGCGACGCCGTTCACAACGGGTCACAGACACAGTTCGGCATGATCCCGGCAGCGCCGGAAGGTTTCGCTTCTGCTTTTCCGTCGACCGAGAGCCTCGTCATCCGACGCCATCCAGGAGTTCGGGGCACAGTCCCAAGTGTACCCAACAGACAATGGACATTCCAAAGAAATACCACTACGCATCTTACAGTTGGCGGGAGAGGATTGACAGGCTCCATGTTTCGTCAGTCATGCATGTACATTGTAAAAGTATAATGGTGTCTATTTCGTATGCGCTGTGTTCAATGATAACCAGTTTGTGCATACATGTCTAGCAGATGTAATTTCTGAATAGCCCTTGTATTTTGCTATTCTGAAGCGTACTTCAATATTAAGCTGCATAACGCTTCTCGTAACCCATTGGTTTAATTTCAATACGTGTCTCGGGAGATATGCCATTCTGAAATAACATATCTCTCTGTAGTGACTGTTATTTATATAAATTCTTCGTGTTACAAACACAATGTCTGTTACATGTTACGTAATGAATCAAGTTGGTAAGTAGCGAACACGACAGCTGAAAGAAAAAAGATGGTTTACAAATAAACAAACGTGACATTGTGTTTAACAAACTGACATTGTACAGTAGAGAAGGTCAGCAGAAGAGGAATGAGATCACCTGTGGCCGGCATAAAAAGATTCTCTAAAAATAGTCTTCCCGAAACACACAGGTATACTCTTTAAACAGAGGTAACACTTGAACAGTATTAGTTATACCGCCCCTCTCCGTACCACTCTCAATATGACTCTCTATCTTTATATTTGTCTGAATATCAATTCATAATTGAATATTCTTCCAACTGTAATATTTAAATGTTCCTTTCACTTGCAACTTTAAACTCGTCTGTGCAGTATTGTTTCTTGTGTCCGTTTCCCAGAACTACGTTTTTTGCGATTGTCTGCTTCTTGTTAGCATCCTTTGTCGCTTTTCTGCTTCTTCTGCCTTCCATTGGTGTCCTTATTTCTGCTGCTTCTCCACGTTCTCATTTTCACGTTTTGTCCGTTAGTCTGATATTTCTCTTCTTCTAGAAACGGTGTTGTCTATCGTTCTGTTTGGTGTTGCATCATAGCTCTGAAATCTTGTAGCATATACGCCTGACTGTTATTCATTTTAGCAGATAACTTATCATACAACTCACAGTAACTTGTTTATGGTCACTAATTTCCACTGCTAGAGATTAAAATTTCAGGTGACAGTCGTCACGTGACGTCTGTCTGTCTATACGTGCTAGAAATTGATTGGCGCAGAGAAAGCAAAACACAGTTTCATTACACATTTTTACCCACATTTAAGCACGTTTTCACTCGCTCCACCCAGTTTTGATAATGCTAAATTCTATTCTACGTGCGTGCTTCTTCAACTGCGATTACAATAGTTTAAATTTGTTAATGCTATAAGAACAAATAGTGGTGAAAGATGTGTGCTAGATTTTTACTTTAATTATTTATTATTTTATTATACTTTTTTAAAGAGATATTTAGCTACAGTGTCCTGTTTCTAAAGAACACCATGGAAAGGTTGTTTTTTATAGATCCCGGAAACATTTTATGCGTTTTTTAAATTATTTTCTTTTCATAGCTTGATATACAATTCAAAGAGTCTTTAATGTAATAATTACAATTTGTTTTCTTTACAATATTTACAATTCATATGAATTTTTCAGAGATGGTTTTCTTTACTGCAATTTGTGACTGAAAGCTAAGTTTGGAAGTTTCCCCAAACCTTCAGATTTTCCAAACGCATTGGAAATGAATTGGCATTATCTTAGCAACAGGGGTTCCTCTCTTCTAGTCTTTAAGGTTGAGGTATATTCTGTCAAATGTGTGACCGAAGTACTCAGTGTATTTTCGGAGAGTGTTGATCAGCTAGTAAAGTGAAATGGAATTAATGGAAAATAGTGAAAGCTACATCAATAAACGTCAATTTCACGGTGTCACAACATGGAAGGAATTTTTTTTTTTGTAATTTAAATCGTGTGACGACAGTATGTTTTGACAAGTCTAAAAGTTAACATACTGGTATTCTCCAAGTTTCCAGTTTTCAGATCCATTGGTAGTAATTTATAGGAATGTTTCTGAAATGAAGCAAAGTCTAAAAAAACCGCTGTTACACCTGAAAGTACTTCTGGGTGAAGCTTTCAATATGAAAAGCTTCATAATTGCAATTTTGTGTATGTGTTAAAACAGACACACAATGTTACAATGTCAGCCTTCCGTTTTAATAACCGACTACGGCTGACATGCTCGAAGTTTTAAGTAACAACTTTCCAAAAAATGTCTCACCACACAAATAATATATTGTTTTAAAAATTTAAAAATAAAGTAATATAACTATTTTTTAGTTGTAACCGTTTACGCCCCGCGTTTGGAGCGCCAAATATAACTATAAATTTTAAGCCCCACCTTTTGTGGTGCCAAATACAACGTTACTTTTATGTTATCTCTTAATGTGTTGTAATTTATGATGTTAATTAATTATGTATGATTTTACTCCAGCCGCAGTAATTGAAGTTATAATGAATTCTACTGAAGTTGTTTTAATTTCTTGTATGTTACGAAATAAGTTAATCTTTAATAATAAGGATCAGTTGTATCCTATCTTAGGTGATTTTCAAATAAGTCAAAGCGTACACCAAATTTTACGATACTAAAATTATTTATTCATATCTTTTGCCAATGATGGCACTTCATGAGATCTAGACATAACATTTACCTTGTAATATTAAACAGTACATTATAATATAAATTATTATTTGCTTCCGTAATTATTCATTCTATTATGAGCTCTTTCTCAGGTTTATTAACTTAAATATTAATAATCACAATTATGATTTCTTACTCTACACAAAATTTATCTCAACAAATGGATTCATAATTTTATAGATATCTAAGTTTATCTTTTTAAAGGTTGTTCATACAAATTTAACATGAATACGTTTAGATATGATTCCTGTTTAAATATCATAAGTGTGTTCTTTTAGAGAGACAGACAGTGTTTTTACTTAACATTAATTAATTAATATGTACATGTTATTAATATGTATATTAATAACAATAAATTAAACAATTAATTAAGGAACAATTTACAACTAAACAAGACGATTTATGTAAAATGTTAATATTATCTGTAGTTCTGTACAGACATACATACATATTCTCAAAATGACCGTCAAATCAGTTAATTATATAAAGAAACTTTAATTAATTGTATACTTTTATCCACCTGTTTATTTATTTACTCAATTAAAAGTATAGAATGAGGATTACATTCCATGATATCCACGCACCATGTCGTTGGCAATTAATGTTTCCTGTTTACAACTTGTAGAGAGAACCAAGGACGCTACCCAAGGTAATATTTCCTGCCTATGCATGTAGATTATGGGCACCGTTGGATTTTATATTTAGGTGTTTCTAATACTAATCTACATGGTACATTTCTACTGTTATACTGACACCGTTTGGTTTTTTTTAAGTATAGGCCTACGCAAATGTAAACATAGTCACCAATTTTTAACTGTACGTGTAGCTCACTACTAGAAAATTACGTCGCAGAGAAAATTAAATCTTATTCTATGCTTCACGTACTTCCTTTGTTTCTTTAATGCGATGTGTAGTAACGAAAGAGGAAAAATGATTCACGTTTATAGTTTGTAAATGGAACACATGATGAAACGATAAGAAGAAACACAGAAAATCCGTATAAGCCTTTATTTTAGTATATAAGATGAGTCTTAAGATGATTCGTTAAGGGGAGTCAGTACGTTTTCCGATCCAATGCCATTTAAATGGGAAAGTTAACTAACTTTTGGTACCATTGTTTCAAAAACTATTAGACCTATCTTTACAAAATTTTTAACAAATAATAAGTACAGTTAGATTTTGTTTCTTTAGCAAATTTACTAAAAATATCAAGTGGAACTTTCATAAATTTCATTAATTAAAAAGATTTTTTATTAAAAATTAAAAGGTAAATTAAAAATTAAAATTTTTATTGAAGGTTCTGGTCATTATTCTTTTATAATTCTGATATGGAAAACTAGCGTCTGAGTAAAAAATGTCTGCAAAATATCAGGCTTGTAAAATTTACAGTTGTTTTAGAAAAATATACCTAAATTTGAAAATGGTAACTTTCGGAAAAGCTGGTTTAAAAAGTGAAAACACACATTAAAGAATGTTTTACCTCTAAAATCTACTAGGACAATAACTTTCATTCTTACATTCACCTCTCTTCCTTTTTAACAGTCGTCTTTTAACTCTCTGATCTTTACTTTGTTCATGAGTCTCCTTATCAGCCTTTCGTATAGGTTCTGCATCAACCTCTTCGAGACCTTCAATCATAAATGTCCCAGGATTGATCTGAAGCGTTTGAACATTTGCCTTTCCAATGGAACCATCATTAAAGCATATAGTTGCTTGTGTGATTTCAAGTTTTAGGGTTTGCAGGACCACAAACATAGTTTTGCGGAATCTTTGCCAGATAGAACTATTGAAACTTTCGTTCGGGTTCTGAGTTTTCCTGTGAAGACAGCGATTTAAGAGTTCTTCATCAGATAAGTTGCTATATAGGTGTCTGCTCACTCGATGACATCCTGAGATGTATGGCGCGTAGAAGCCACAATCTCCTAGTCTCCGGACTCGGCAAATACAATCCAAGGCCAGGTGGCTCTTGGAAGCGACCGCGTTTGTTAGCCCCAGTGGTATAATCCAACAATCGAGGGTCGCTTAATGCCCTCCCACAAGTAGAAATTAAAATTTAAACAACTCATACTGACCCAGTAGCAGGAGTCTATTTGGAGACTCGGGACAATGCACAATTCACGTTTTCCATGTGTTGACAGACGGTGAAAGTAAGTTGCCTATATTTTTCTTTTCATCCCTTTGCACTAGATAAATTTTTACGTTTTGCCTGCTCATAGTATCTGTGCAACTAATCAATTTCCCCACCTTCCCATCTTTCAACACTTCTCCCTACATATGTAGAGCTCGCAATAGCCTTGCCACCGGCTACCTCCACCCATCCGCTTGAACCATCGTAGATGGCTGTACATACTGTTACGACGGTCTCACTGATCGTCGTACGGTACAGTGGAAAACAAAATACAGACACCAAGGAAGTCACTAATTACCAGCTTTAATTAATCACAAACAACAGTTTGTAATCAACAAGTTATTCAACAAGATTATACTCGTACAATAATTCACGATAAATTTGTACGCACGCAATAACAAGTTCAACTATTAGAATTCCACAATATCTATAACACAATAACAGTTCGCCGAACTTTAAATAAATCGCCACTCTGTCCGCACTAAGGGAAATCGCTCAACACAACTGATTTGACAAAGAATGATCTTTGTCAGATCGAAGGAAGGATGAGAAAGGAATACAAATTACATTTCATAGTTACTTTCCTACCGAGTTATTTGTTAAAAATTAATGTTTTGATAATGGTACAATACTCTTTGATTTTTAAAAATAATGAGTTTAAGTAAACTTTGTGACTAAGTTACAAAAAGCAGGATACATTCAATAAGTGTACAAAACTAACCTATGTAACTTTTTTTGTATATTTCTTTTTTGTATGTAACCTTTTTTGTATATATTTTTTTTATATATTCGTAAAATAAGTATATAAATACGCACGCACGTGTGTGCGTGTGAGTGTGTGTGTGTGTGTCTGCATAATTGCTCACAATAATCTTGTTATTAAAATTAATAGTAGGCCTACATAATATTTTATATTTTTATAAACAAGAATAAATTGATTAAACATTTTTTATCGATTAATTTATACATTACATTTCAGAAGATGACAGTAATTTAAAACATTGTAAAAACAATAAAAAGTATTTATATGTATGTGAAAATATACATATATACGTAGGCAATATATATATATATATACTGTATATAAATTAAATAATTTATGTATATTATATATAGACCTATTGTTACGACGGTCTCACTGATCATCGTATGGTACAGTGGAAACAAAATGTACCCCAATGAAGTTACTAATAACCACCTTAATTAATCATCAATAACAACTTGAAAACAACAAGGTACCCCCATTAAATACTTCTAGTTAAATTTGTCCACGTGCAATAATAATCTCAACTATTGAGAGGCTTCTTCTTCTTCTACACTTCAGGGATTAGGCAACGTGCCTGTTCCGACTCCACATAATCAGATCCATTTCTTTCTTGGGCTTCCTACATCCCTTCTTCCACCAAAGGCTTGTACTTATTTACAGTCGTGATAACTATTAAGAGTTTCGCACTAATGCTAACACTGTAATCACTTTCCACAATCACTTGATCAGTACTGAATGAATCGGCAAATGTAACTGACTAAATAAGCCGGCCACTGTTGTATATAGATTCCGCAGACGATCCAGAATAATTTTTCATCCTTTTGGCGGCCTGTCAGCATAATTTGCGTAGTTACAAGTGCTCTCGAACAATCTGGAAGATACTTTAGTGCGGCCTTGACCGAGACGCTGCACCTGCTCGGCTAGCCGAGAAATGGGTGGAAGAACACTCTTAACTCTTCGAGAGTGTTCCGTAGTCGCCGTAGCAATATATAGGCCTACATATACAGGGATGTAATAAATTAAAACAATTAATTGTATAAATTACTATAATACATTATAATTTATTTGAACAGGTTTAATATAAATATTCATTACACTATATATTAATATTATAACAGAGTATTATATATTTTTATGTAATATATATTATAACGTCTACAATATTATGTACATTTATAGAAATATGTATGTTTATGGAAATTATAATTTGTATAATTCTGAAAACTTGAAACAAAAGATTGGTATTCGTTTTTGTATGTAACATTTATTTCACAACAAACTTTATTGGTGACTTCAAACGTAAAATGGAGACGTAATATAAAACTTTAACAATTTTGTGTAGTTTTTATAGGGTAAATAATGCTTCGTTTCATGAATGTATGTTAATTTGTTTCCGAATGGATCGTTTTCAACTATCGTTAAAGTTTCTAACGGTTATTATCCTAATGGTCGTTACTAACACCCGTTTGGACCCCGTTTGTAAATGCTCGTTTAATCGGCTGTTCTATCATAATTGTCGATGTTGATTCGATTCTGACTGGTATAATAAATTGTAATATATTTTACATTTAATACTTTTAATAATTTACATTGTTACGTAATGCGGAAAAGTTGTTACGTAATACGGAACTTTCTACAAGTTTATCGAATGTTCCAGTGGAATCCAGTTGTAATTTGTGGATGTGTACATGATGCTGCTACTTTACGGTGAAAGACAATTACGCGTCAACTATCGAGTCTATACCGGACCATACCGGTCAGCGCAGTGTGTTCAAGGACACTGTTTTTAGTGGATTCTCGAGAGCGCCTGTTTGTTTAAGAAAGTTACAGATTATTCTGGAAATCAGCGGGGTATAAATACAGACATTCAGCGACGGTCAAGTCAGTTATTGTCAGTCGATTACACCGTGCATTTAAGTGGCGATTTACACAGTGCTGCTCGAAATATTGTGGCGAAGTAGTACGTGTTTTATAATTGTCCGGGACGATTGTAATACAATTGAGTTTTATTTATTTTATTTGTTGACATTTTTATTGCGTGTGAACAGTTTTTATTTATAGCGATCAAAATTTTAAAAATTTATAATTTCATGATCAAGAGACACGCTCGCACACTCGAGTTGACAAACCCAGGCCCGTGTCGTAAATAAGAACGATTAGACACACGTCAGACCCGACGCCTGTGGGAAAACAATGAAGAAACGTCTGAGTACACGCAACAATAGAAAACAGGGAACGTCGTTGACAGCACGATTTAGAACACCAGACAAACCAAACAAAAAAGAGCATAGTCCAGTAGCCTGGTTACGCAGAAGTGAGATGGAACACATGCTGTGGGGTTAAGTTGTAACGAGCACACGTATGAATGCAACACTCAGTAACAAAGGGTGCAGAGAAATCTTGACAATTATGTAGACAAGAGGACGGATATTCAATGAATACTAGAGATATACACAGCCCAGCAGGAAAGCACGCCCTGACGTCAAGTCAGATTTACAACTAGAAAGCGTGGGACCCGTCTAGGGATGACGCCCAACGAAGAGTAATTGGCGGAACGAGCGAAGGGTAAATGAACAATTGACCAAGACACTGCAGACTCTTAACAAAAGCTATATCAGAGTGCCTCGACAACGTGGAAACAAAAGGTTGATAGACAGGCGGGCAATTGCTCTAGTTTCTGAGAATCAGCACAACGTTCGTCGCTGGGATATTCCGGGGGTGCCCGACGACCAACCAGAGTTTGGCATCTTCCAAAGGAACTGGTGGAGAGAGTAGTGACGACTTGAACGACAAATCAGGAAACCGATGACAAAAATCAACAAGTTGGTAGGAAATTATGAACCTATCAACAACGGCCGAAGGCGTAGAGATGAGAAAATTGCCTTCTGGGAGAGAATGATTGATAAAAACTGTTTGCGAGGACGCGGAGCCCAGTAGTAAAGTAGTAGAAGTAATAATTGAAGGTAGTAGAAGTAATAATTGAAAGTAGTAGAAGTAATAATTGAAGGTAGTAGAAGGGGAAGTAGTAGTAGGAGTAGAAATAGTTTACACGACTTACTCAACTTTCAACTCGGTTAATCAGTCAGTGAAATTGTAACCAAGTCGCGGTCTTAATCGGACTTAGACATTCAACTCAATCGCAGTTCTACAAATCGTATGTTCGATAGTTTATATGAGTTACCGAACTTACCGTAGTAATCAACAGTGCGAATAGACATAACTATCGTTAAATACCAGTGTATACGTAACTCTAGACTACGTCCGACACGCAAAATAATGCAATACGAGTGAGTAACAATCCGATAGTAAAACAGTGGGTGACGATTTCAGACACTATTCAACCATAATGATTCTCAATTTTGGGTATATGAACTAAGTGAATTAACACGAACATTAATACGCACATTGCATACATTACGTCCAAGGTAGACAAAATAGTTAGCTACATGAACACGCACACAGCAAACTATAAAACAAACCACTTCAGTGTCGATGATTGCATCTTAACACATGAAGCCGTAAAACACTTAACACCAGCGGAGAAAGTCCAACACTGCACCATACATAACGCGAGTGGAATATTGATTGAGTGAAAGTGAAGTGTTCTTCGATCAATAGTGATTACCATGTACAAGGAACCCACCAACGGATGTGATCTTACACCGATGGAATTTGTGGATAAGCCTTTTGCAAGATAAGTCCTTATGTTTCTTAAATGCTAGTTGATACATACTACTGCACTGTCTCTTCTTTTCAAAGAGCTACTCCCAAGAGATCTATATAAATCTATATAAATCATAAATATAATAATGTTAATATTAAAGTCATTCATCTGGGGCATTAATGAACGCATTTAGCTAGGAATAAAATATATTTGATTGCTTATTGTTTATATATATAATATTGTGTTGTATTTGATAGTATTGTATGTCTTGTTTTTCAGGAAACAATGAACGAATATTATTGTGATTTATGTTATTATGTGTTTTATTATGTATTTACAGGACATAGTTTCATTTGTGGTTCAGTAATTTACTTAATCAATGATATAATAAATAAGTAATTATTACATATATACATATATCTTGCGTTCATTATTGCAATTAACCTTAACAATTAATTTATCACGTTCCAAGTGATTTTATCTTATTACTTACAAAGAGTCTCAAGAGTTATGCTAATTATCAGTGGACACACACAAATCGCCCATTGAAATGTCAGATTAACATGCTCATGTAAATCATATTGATTTGATAACTATATTGAGTCAAATCCGACTAATATAATTTACTTTTCCATATGTATATTAAATATAAATGACACCCAAAGAAAGTGGGGTTCTACAAATATCAATTACAGCCCCCATTCAGTTAAACATAAATGGTACGGCCAATCGTGGGGGCATACAAATTTAATTAGACCCAATTCATTAATATATAATTGGATAATTTGAAAATTCATAATAATTAACATAATTGCACTAAACATAAATGGCGCCCATCGCATGGCAAAAGAGAGCAGGCAGTAGTTGTAGTTAGATTAAGTAAAATAATATAATACAATAAGATATTCATAGTGTAAAGTTAGCTTGACTGGTGACTGGATGTTAACAAGGAGTAAAGCTAAAATGGCTAGTTTGAACTAGACAGTATGAACTTCGACATCAACAACCAGTTAGGTGTACCCGATAACGGAGAAGAAAACTCTACGGTCGAACCGAATATGACTGAGGAGACATGAGAGGTCGGAGCGCGGCGACCGGGGTCCCAACAACCACAAGAAGAAGTGACACTGCGTTCACTAATGGATTTCATGCGTGAGATGTATGACGAACAGAAGAACCATCTCAAAGTAATTAGTGAGAAGTTTGACAAACAGAATGAAAGGTTTGACAAATTCAGCGAAAAGTTTGACAAACTAAACGAAAAACTGGATAATAATCATGAAGAAATTACGCAACATATGAATGAACAGTTCACGCTGTTACGCACAGAAATACGTGAATATAGGAGTACCTGGAACGAGGACGGAAGCAAAGTCCAGCAGAAACAGGAAGAAGATGTGAATAAAAATTACGAAGATGAACAGAAAGTACAAGATACTGATAACGCTGTCGATTTTACAGACGTGTCGGCTACAAAATTAGCAACTGTGGGATCTAACGTAAGTGTCAGTAGCAACACGAGAAACAAGTGGATTAAGAAGAGAAATGACTTTGTTTCTTTGTATCTGACGATGTCGGAAGATGATTATCCTGACATGGATAGAGGTAATAAAGGTTTAATACCATCAAGTAGAATGCGTAAAAAGCACAAATTAAACAACACGAGGATAGATGCTGTATCAGTGAAACCAACGATGGAGTATCCAGGTTGTGGAACAGGCATACATCGACTAAGTAGTCGAGCTGCATCAATAAAAAGCAAGAAAAGAAAGTTCAATTTTGAAACGAACACTGCATGTTATAAAGCTGAATACAAATTTAAGCAAGCTATGGATGATGTGAAGCGGAAGGACTTACCAGATTCGTATGAATATTCATCCTGGACAAGGAATGTTATGAGAAAGAGGAGAAGAATAAAATTTACTGGACGACTTAAAAATATTGTAAAAGGCAGTACCAGTACTGAAAGAAGAATTAAAGCGCTCGAGGTAAGATTTCTTAGGAATCTAGAAAACAAAATATTGTTACGTGAACACACGGATAGGAAAGGGAAAGTCAAGGAACTAAGCTGTAAGCAGATTTGGAAGAAACGGCAAAAAATACTCAGTGCGTACGTAAATAATGGTAATACGGCTGGGGAAAGTTGTCTAAGGCTAGGTTGTGAAATATTTTCAACACACCCTCACAAAAGGAGAGAGAAACAGGTCATAAATTCCTTAAATGACGACGGCCGACTGGAGGGTAAGTGTGTAACGACTTTCTCTAGGTCAGTACCCTTACTATTTACAAACAAAATGCGTGCGTAAGTAACGGCGCTAAACCAACAAGACATTCAACTATGTCTCCACAAATAGAAATTTAAAAATTAAATGAAAATTGTTAAGAAGGCGATTTTAAGAACGTCTGAAAATTTAATAATTAAGTTAGATAATATTGAGTAAAATACATTAAATATGATTGGTTATGTGAGAATACATAAACCAAAGAAAATTAATGAATGAAGATTAATGAATGAAATTAAAACGAGGCCACGTACGAGCTCGGGGAATGCGACAGCGATAAAGTACGAGGAAGATTCAACGTGCGACAAATTAAGGCATATTATGAGCCGGCGAAAGAGGTACGGATTATACAAGAAAGTAATAATAACTCCG
Organism: Magicicada septendecula; assembly: GCA_034769895.1. Taxonomy (NCBI): domain Eukaryota; kingdom Metazoa; phylum Arthropoda; class Insecta; order Hemiptera; family Cicadidae; genus Magicicada; species Magicicada septendecula. The sequence continues at coordinate 524,647,294 of CM068368.1, forward strand.
GCTGCTAGATGACTACAAAGCGGAATACATGAATCAGGTAATTTGTCCCGCGAGACCAGTCCAGCTAGCCAAAGGATGATGTAAGTTTTACTATACTGTGTTTAATTCAAACTTCAATGTCAATTGTGTTTGTGATCACGATGTATTCTTTATTTACAATGTTAATTAGGTATCTAAGCATCAATGTGTATAGAGTAATTTGATAACGTGTACCATGTATCAAAGGGACATTTATGATACAATGATACAGGGCATTAAATAATTGTGAAGTAATAATTTGATAAAGATGTAGTGAATCGAGTAATTTGCTTATACAATTAATAATTTAAATATGAGACAATTGTTTTGTAAGTTTAGGAATAAGCGTCTAGGTATACATCATGAGGTATACCTAAACTATAAAACAAACCACTTCAGTGTCGATGATTGCATCTTAACACATGAAGCCGTAAAACACTTAACACCAGCGGAGAAAGTCCAACACTGCACCATACATAACGCGAGTGGAATATTGATTGAGTGAAAGTGAAGTGTTCTTCGATCAATAGTGATTACCATGTACAAGGAACCCACCAACGGATGTGATCTTACACCGATGGAATTTGTGGATAAGCCTTTTGCAAGATAAGTCCTTATGTTTCTTAAATGCTAGTTGATACATACTACTGCACTGTCTCTTCTTTTCAAAGAGCTACTCCCAAGAGATCTATATAAATCTATATAAATCATAAATATAATAATGTTAATATTAAAGTCATTCATCTGGGGCATTAATGAACGCATTTAGCTAGGAATAAAATATATTTGATTGCTTATTGTTTATATATATAATATTGTGTTGTATTTGACAGTATTGTATGTCTTGTTTTTCAGGAAACAATGAACGAATATTATTGTGATTTATGTTATTATGTGTTTTATTATGTATTTACAGGACATAGTTTCATTTGTGGTTCAGTAATTTACTTAATCAATGATATAATAAATAAGTAATTATTACATATATACAT